>FN649736.1:1936385-1985482 GCA_000310025.1 Ectocarpus siliculosus
TTTCCGATCAGGTGTTTTCGAAAAAGCTCAAAAGCTCTTCGAAAATGTTTGGGCAGCTGCGGGATGATATTCTGGTGCGAGAACAACTACATACTGTAGTCCCGAGAGCGGACGCATGTTGACAAAGATCGTTCCACTAATCGGTGACCATTTTCTTGGCACTCACTTCTCTTTCTTTTTCATATCGCCCGACAGCCTGGTGTGTGTGGTTGTAGATATGCGACGACGCCTTAACAGGAATCCTTCCTTCCCAGAGAACCCATTTTTTTTCAAGGCATTTCAATGACGATGCTTGCTGCAGCTCCGTCCATATCGGCAGCGGTAGCGGTTACTATGGCGGTGGCAAACTGCCGGGCAAATTTTTCTTTGGCTTTTAGTCTGCTCTGTTTTCTTGCTCTCTCGTCGTCTGCGTCCTCGGGCTCCATCCTGCTGCTCTTTGTGCCTTTCGACAACGGGATTGGGTGCGGCAAACTGCACCTATCGCAAGTTGTCGTGCAAGATACCGCACCCCCTTGTGCGAACTCCAACCTCGCATAGACTACTGCCTGCGTGAATATCATCTACATAGGTAGACAATGCATCCATGTACGTGCATCTGAAGTCTACACACGGGGGGAGAGAGAGTGATTCCGGGACATACATCATATGTTTGTCTCACATTTGAAGACGTAGTGAACTCTCCCTCCACAGCAGCGACGCAGCCGGCCGCGCGCACCCGCCCCTCTTCGTTGCGAGAAGCATTGAAGCCCCCGGGGGGGGGAGCATCTCTGCTCCCAGTTATCTCTGCTCCCTCTCCCACGGCGAGCAGGACTTGTCGGCGAGCAGGACTTGTCGGCACGGAGGCCTGCTTGCTGCTGAAACGAAAGCCGAATCCGGTCCGGCCAGCTGTGAAACGTCGTCCGTCGCCTGCCCCAAGCTCGAGTTTAACACGGCAAGCGGAAACGACAAACGTGACCGGGAGCTGGCTTGCTTTTCAGCAGCAAGTAGGCCTCCGCCTCCACCGATCCTGCCCGCCGCGAACGGGATGGGAGCCGAGGTTGCCCGCCCTGGGCGGCCATGCTGCTCGCCGACAAGAGGAGTGGGTGCCGCGGGGCCGGCTTCGTCGCTTCTGTGGAGAGCGAACTCACCGCGTCGTCGTTTGCAGCAATCATTTATTCTCCCCGCTTGTGGAGCGAGTTGTTTCTTCTCTTTTCAATTCAGATACAGTGCGTATGCACAGATGTCCTCATACGTTTCATATTTTTTCCGTGTACGACCCCTATCGCAAGTTCTTGAACGTCCTTGTCAAGAATTCCTGCGGAGTCCAACAACGGCGGAGAGTTCGTATTACAGTCTGAAATTCGTTCCGGGGACAACGCTCTTGGGTGTACAGTGTGCAAACTTATGGCCCTTCTCCGACGCAAAACTTGAGCAGCCCTGTACTGCCCGACGTCCATGCGGCCCTGAACGATTAATCCGTGAATGAGTATTTAGATGGATGGGCGAGTTACAACTCCCACCGACATCAGCGAAGCTTTCGCCCTGTACTCCACGAAGGTCCTGGGGAAGGCACCTGGGAAGTCTAATGACGAGGAAAACGGCATTCATTTGACAGAAGAAGGGGCGCAGGGTGCATGGACAGCGAAAACATAAGGATTGTCAATGCACTTCATATTTATAGTCTACATGCCCTTCGTCCGTCCTTTTCTCGCCTGTCGCTCCCCTTTTCACTTTACTTCCCACGATCATCCCAGGGCCCTTCCTGGACGACACGGCGGGAGTTCGGCTGGAGGTGATAGTTTGTTCCACAACGTCCATTTTCTACACGCTTTTTATGGGTCGTTGGGCACGGCGTAGACATCGGAAGAGAGCTTTCACACGCGAGCAGAGCGAACAATTATCGTACCTGAGATTGTTTGCATTCACATATTGCACCCCCCGGCACGGGAATCGATTTTTTGGCGATAGATTGGACAGTCGCGCGCACCCGCCCCTCTTCGTTGCGAGAAGCATTGAGGCCCCCGGGTGGGGGAACATCTCTGCTCCCACTTATCTCTGCTCCCTCTCCCACGGCGAGCAGGACTTTTCGGCGCGGAGGCCTGCTTGCTACTGATATGAAAGCCAACTCCGGTCCGGCCAGCTGTGAAACGTCGTCCGTCGCCTGCCCCAAGCTCGAGTTTAACACGGCAAGCGGAAACGACAAACGTGACCGGGAGCTGGCTTGCTTTTTAGCAGCAAGTAGGCCTCCGCCTCCACCGATCCTGCCCGCCGCGAACGGTATGGGAGCCGAGGTTGCCCGCCCTGGGCGGCCATGCTGCTCGCCGACAAGAGGAGTGGGTGCCGCGGGGCCGGCTTCGTCGCTTCTGTGGAGGGCGAACTCACCGCGTCGTCGTTTGCAGCAATCATTCATTCTCCCCGCTTGTTGTGCGAGTTGTTTCTTCTCTTTTCAATTCAGATACAGTGCGTATGCACAGATGTCCTCATACGTTTCATATTTTTTCCGTGTACGACCCCTATCGCAAGTTCTTGAATGTCCTTGCCAACAATTCCTGCGGAGTCCAACAACGACGGGGAGTTCGTATTACAGTCTGAAATTCGTTCCGGGGACAACGCTCTTGGGTGTACAGCGTGCAAATTTATGGCCCTTCTCCGACGCAAAACTTGAGCAGCCCTGTACTGCCCGGCATCCATGCGGCCCTGAACGATTAATCCGTGAATGAGTATTTTGATGGATGGGCGAGTTACAACTCCCACCGACATCAGCGAAGCTTTCGCCCTGTACTCCACGAAGGTCCTGGGGAAGGCACCTGGGAAGTCTAATGACGAGGAGAACGGCATTCATTTGAAAGAAGAAGGGGCGCAGGGTGCATGGACAGCGAAAACATAAGGATTGTCAATGCACTTCATATTTATAGTCTACATGCCCTTTCGTCCGTCCTTTTCTCGCCTGTCGCTCCCCTTTTCACTTTACTTCCCACGATCATCCCAGGGCCCTTCCTGGACGACACGGCGGGAGTTCGGCTGGAGGTAATAGTTTGTTCCACAACGCCCATTTTCTACACGCTTTTTATGGGTCGTTGGGCACGGCGTAGACATCGGAAGAGAGCTTTCACACGCGAGCAGAGCGAACAATTATCGTACCTGAGATTGTTTGCATTCACATATTGCACCCCCCGGCACGGGGATCGAACTTTTGGCGATAGATTGGAGAGTAATAGCAAGAGAATTTGACCCCTCCGCGTTCGGCAGTACCGTTGACCGTCCACAAAAACACATCGGTTTCGTTGTCTGGCGCATGTACTGACAGCAGAATATTTGAAACTTGAAGTTAGAATTTCCGAGTATTAGTGTCACCAGAAAAAAAATAGACGAGGTTGAGGGAACGTACAGTACTATCACGGGCAGGGTATTCAGTTGCGGGCAGTTATATACCGGTATGACTGTGCTGCACGTGTCTGTTATGCCGGTGGAATCAGACGAGAGGCCCAGAAACCAGTATCAGCCACAGCTTGAGACTCCGAACGATGCCTGAAGGAACCAAACCTCTCACCAGGGAATAAACACCTGTAGTGTATTTCCTCGCCTTCTTTTCGCGCCCGCGAAGAACATGAACATCGACACAAAATGCATACTGGCACACACACACAATAATTTCGTTGTTGTTGCTACTTCTGTAACATCGTTTGCTCCACTACAATATTCCTCATTTTGCAGGACAAGAAGCGCTTTGGGAGGAAGCTGGCGAAGGCGATGAGGAGCCCCCCTCTGGTGATGTCGAGGCTGTCCGCGAGCTGGTAGAGGAGGCCACCACGAAGGGCTTCCGCTCCGCCACCATCGACGAGGACGCGAACGATGTCGCCAAACAGGACCAGCAAAAGATGGTCTTAGCCTTCTTTCGGTGAGAGATGTGTGCAGGCGCTTTTCATATTGTGATGTTTATGTTACCTTTGCCATGATGGCATTTGGTGTGAGGCCCGGTAGTCAGTTATCCCCAGGAAAAGTGGTGGACAATGAATACCATACGCCAGTCTTTGAAGCGCTTTTTGCGTGCTGGGGGCTTTCGGTGAAGGGCGGTTTCATAGGGGTGTTTTCACAAGATGCCTTCACTCCGTTTTTTTCATTTTTTCCGGGTAGCGCCCCCCCCCCCCGCCCCCCGCCTACAAGTCTTCAGCATGGCTTGTGTGCGGTAAACGCTTCCCGAAAACTTTCAACAATGGCGGGGTGTCCGTATTCCGACGTGAGATGGCACCACGGGCCATTCCTGTGTGTTCAGGTCTGGATTCTCACACGTACGCCTGGAAAACTTTAGGTTCTTACATGTAGCGTCATGCAATCTCCCACACTACCGGCGGTTTTGCGAAACCCCTCACGGGGCAGCTCATGGGCAGCCCATGAACTGCCCGCGAATTGCCCACCGTGGGCATTTCAACCTAGAACTCGCCAACGGCACATCAACCTAGAACTTAGCGACACCTAGCACGTATCGTGTGGGCTTGGGGTTAGGGTTAGAATATTAGCGGTAATAATGCCCTTCCCAAAGCATAAGATCTATGGTTTAGGAGAACACTGGCCCCGGTTGAACGACACTCATTCGCCGCCTATGGGTTGCCCACAGGCCACCCATGGGCTTGCCGTGGGCCTTCCTCATGGGCTTCCTGTGGGCATGTCCATGAGCATGCCCATAGGAGGCTTAGCAAAACCGTCGAAAGTGCGGGAGATCCGTAGCGTCCCACAACATTTGTCGGTTCTTTCTTGCACGCATCCCGTTCCCCGTTTCACATCATTGGGCAGGAGCCTTCCCTGCGCCGTCGTCGACCACGTCACGAGCACTTCGCTGGATATTGCGGAACGTTCTACAGTACAGCACCTCGCCCATCATACGCTACATTGATGCATTGGTTAATATTATTACGATCTATCATCGATGCATATGCATATTAATACTTTTGTTGTCTTCACGTCAAATCAGCTCATCACATCGATGAATTGATATACATAACAGTACTTCGAGGGAATACTGTTGACAAGAGCACTGACACACGTGTCCTCCAGTTCTCTACAACGCCTCGAGTTTTTACCTTTTTTGGTCTTGGAGAGTGCACGTGTTATCTAGAGCCGAGTGGTGGTTGTCTACGTTGATCCGATGAGTCCCGATACATACCGTGGGTGCAGAGAGGCGCGCAGCCTGCGCTGTAATCTCGTATGCTGTAGGGTGAGGGAGAGAGGTATGTTGACCATGTTACTTAAGCTTCCGCCGTAGACGCCGCGGCGATGAATGTCCGCGCCGTCGCCGGTGCCGCTGCCGGTGCCGCTGCCGCTGCCGCTGCCGCTGCCGCTGCCGCTGCGCTCCCCGCGGGGGTGGCGTGGGGTGGCGACGACGACGTCGTTGGAGCGGGGGCAGGGGGTACGATGAAGGACTCGGATTATGACAGTGACGACGGGCAGACGCTCGAGGACGTGGAGGATGCTGGCAACAATGACGCAAGCGCTGGGGTGGGGGTGGGGGTGGTTTCGGGATGTAGTTTGGAGGGAGGCGCGGGGCAGGGGTCACCACCTTGTGGACGGGTTGTACGGGCTACGGGAGTACGTTCACGTACACCTCGCCCGCGCGCGCAGAAAGTAGGGGTGGGCTGATGGTAGTACGCCGCTGTCGCCAAAGGATTACTTGGAAACCCAAGGGCGCAAAAAAAAACAATCCTGCACACCCCGACCCCCCCCCCCCCCCCCCCGTGGAGGGGTGCCAAAAATGGTTTTGTTTTCGTGGTACCATTGGTGTACGGGCTTTCTTGGCTTTCCCTCTCCATTGCGTGTGCTGGCGTGTGCAGGCGTAGTGTGATAACTAAGCTTGAGCTAATTAATGGTATGTACATCCGGCGCCTCCGGCGCTGGAAGAAGCAGATTGCTCCTTCATATTATAGGTGTGTGATGGGCTAGGGACACACCTCTAGGTGTCAGTCTTGAAGTAAGCATATTGCTTGGGGACAAACCCCCAAGCGACAAGCTTTCACAACTTCTCATCAATGCCTGTGCGACAAGTCCACGACATTTGACCTTGAGCGAATATGGCGAAACAACACAAACAAACGACACACCAGAACCAAATGACACATACCCATGCGTCGAAACGTCATCATCATCAATCCAAGCGTACGCAAATGAGCCTACGGCGGTGGCATCACCTTCGCCACCGTCCACAATTGGAAAGTACTTTATTGTATTACGCGTCAAGCTCCTTCGTCCTCTCCATCCTCCTCCCCCCTCACCCCCACCCCCGTACACTCAAGCTCGCGCAGGGGCTACGTGGATTGTACCACACCCCCGTGCGTGAAATATGCCCCCTTAGATGTAGGATTTAGTATGGGCTTGTTTATATGGGAAATTGTATGGCGTTTGGGGGGTGGGGGGTGGGGCCTTCGTACCCCCCCACACCTCCGGAGAGGGCCAAAATAGAGTTTTGGGGTGTCGGAAAAAATATTTTTATGCGCCCTTGGGAGACCGTCAGTGGCACCCTGTCGTTGTACAACGCCAGTAGCACGGCATCTGCCGCCGTAAAGCGGGGTAAAGACGGATGAGAACACGCCGGGTTATGCTGGCGCCATGACAGCACGTCGAACCAAATAAACGCCACCTCGCACCCTGCCAAGGAATCATCACGTGTGGTCAAGATGCTTCGAAATGGTGACACGACCAGCCAAGTTTTTCCTTGTGTGTACCCACACAGTTCTGATGCTGCTTTCTTGGGCCTTGCTGCTGTCGTTTCCGACGTCGTGTGCATGCAGGGCGGAGTCGTTGACGTCATGGACGAAAATGAGCAACATGAACAGGACGCCAACGATGGTCAAGCTCTCTGGCCCAACGACGACAGCAACAACGACGACCACCGGGGTGACTGGGCCGAAGATTCGGACGAGGCGTGGCAAGGCAAGCCGCCAGGTTCTGGTGCTCGGGCTGGGGGCGATGCCGCAGACCTTCTGATGCCGCCCCATTGGGCGGCGGTCCAGGCGCATTTCGTGGCGGAGCTGGGGGCCGTCGGTGATGCCGGTGCCTTGGCTGCACAGGTGAAGAGACCTGTGTATCTTGCCCAATATAGTTTGTCACACACCGCCGCGCATCGAATGACGGATATAGTTAGCCAGGTTGGCATGAAAGATATGTGCGGCACGCTCTACGCAGGTCGCCGGGCGCTTGGTTAGATGTCTCTGGCATTGATGGCTCCCCACAAAGGACCCATGGCATCTCATGTGAGCAATTTGGTGTGTGTTGGTGTTTGGCGTGTTGTTCCAGCCGGTGCCAACAGGATGCCGTCGGACGTGTGACCGCTGCAGCCTTTTACGTTAGCGTTGGTGCTGCTGCTGTAGATCGCTTTGGTGTTCGGCTCGCCGCCGCTTGGTTGGGTTGCTTCTTCGGTACGAGGTCGCGATACCCAGCCACCGCCGTAGCATGAATGTTCGCTAGCCCTCCATTCTTTGATTGGCTCACGAGTCTGGTAATGAAACGTGAAGTGTCATGTGTGTGTTATGTTTGGTAGGACCGCACGCTATGGCACTGGACTTAACAACACCGCTAGCAGCAACACCTCTGCACTCACGAGGTTAGTCTGTTTTTCGAATACGAGGCTTGCCCACTATATCAAGGATTGGGCATATTTACTCCCAAAACGACGGTGTAGTGTTGATGATGACGACGCCAAATACTGATGTCAAAGTGCCCAAACGGTCTTGAGTGAAATGAAAGATGCATGGCAGATTGTCGGAGGCACAACCTTCCCTTGCTCCTAGGTAGGGCAAATCTCCTCCTTCTGTGGTGAACGCGCCTTCCCTAAACTCGGCCACGAGTCATCCCCGCCCCGTCGAATCATGATCACTCCCCACCTCGTCTCAAGTTGCCATCTATTTATCATGTTGGTTTTCTCATGCCTATCTCAAGACTAGGGTTAAGGATTGGCCCCCCGCCCCCCAATGGGGCTGTGGGCCAACATCCAGAACGGATATGGTGGTGAGTGTCCGGGAGGAAGGGAAGAAGAAGAAGAAGGGGAGAGGATTTGTAAGGGCGGGAAGAAGGGACGGTGTTGGGAGAGGCAAGGAAGTGATGAAGAATTTCGGCACTCGACGAGCGCGCGGTCCTGTCGGGGATGAAAGGAACATGTCAGTCCGTAGTCTTGTCTATCGGAATCGAAAAGCCGAAAAATGGAGGTATTGTACATTATGTACACAACGACGGAGAAGGCCGACGAGGAAGGTACGAAGAGAGGAAATTGCACCCCACGTTCGAAGTCGGTGTGAAAACCGCGGCAAGGATGGAGTGCGAAGGGAACAAAAAAAAAACGGAGACGTCGACGTTTGCGTCGTGGAGCGATCCTTCTGTATATCGCAGGTACTCACCAACGCAAGACGGGGAGGTTAAATACCCATCGTGAAAGTCAAAGCGCAGGTCATAGCTGCATATGACTCATGCGCGGAGAAGTTACCGCACGGAGACTTATGAACAAGAAGTTTGAAGGCCGGCTGAGAAGGTTTGAAGACACAAACACTTACGCGGCGACGATGGCAAGCGCAACGTCAAGACTTCACAAGAATAAAAGTGCATACAAAAAAAGAAAAGGCCGGATGGCGACCTATGGCTCTCTCTCTCAGAATGAAGGGATTCCCACAATTTCCAACAGGTAGTCCACAAGTATCGAGGAGGACGTCGGAACGGTTTTTAATGTGGAGACAACAGCAACAGCAACAACGATGAAGGTCGACCCGTCCTGCGTCGTTCAGTGTAAAATGATAAATGCAAAAGGTGGACTGCGTAAAGATCTAGCGGTCTTTTTTGGCAGTGGCAAAGAAATATGCGACCACATGCCGCGAAAAAAAAAAAGTTGAGCGGAATTACTCTATTATAGTAAATAGCACACCGCCTTCTCTGTTGTTGCAGGTTTGCTTCCACAACCCGGGAGTCCAACCCACTCTTGTATTTCGGCCTACAAGACTCCAATCGACACAAGCACCGGTAGGAGAGTGCGTGGGAGATGCCGTGACATCACAACTCCACTCTCCTACGACATCTATGTACAGTAGTACTGCTGTCGTTGTAGCACCATGTGGAAGATCTCCGAGGCGTCTTCCTGCGCGGTAACGACAACATGGCGAGAGCTGTACGTGTACCTGTCGTCGACACATGTGGCAGCCGCGCGACACACGAACGGATGTTTGCATCGCATTGTACTGCTGTGGTTCCCCGTGGCAAGAAGTATCCCATCCCGTTAGGTCGTTGCGGTACTTGTAGCACGCGGACGTCGTTCGGCGTCTAGTCCATACTGCTGTAGCAAAAACACAGCAGCAGTAATCGAGCTATGCATGAAATGTTTTGCTCTGGTTCACTTTTGCCTCCACAACACGAGAACCCCACTGCTGTATCTCGACCTACAAGACTCCAATCAACAAACCAGCACTGGCAGAAGTGCGTGGAAGATGCTGTGACAGCACAACTAAGTCGACACTCGTACGACTTCCATGTAAAGTCGGCGTCAGGTCCATACTACTGTAGAAATTCAAAAATCGAGCCATTTCTTTTTTCTTTTTTTCCATACTAATGACAAGAAATGTGTCACGTCACGACGACCATCCTGTAAGTATATATATAACATGATATGTTTATTGAGGCCCTCTGAAAAACGTTTTGGTGTGTCCCGTGCCGTAATTTGAACTCGTCTCAAGAGAAAACCCACCCGGCAGATTGATCAGGGACTTACCTTTTTTTTTCATCTACTGTGGTCTCCCCCTGTTGACGAATCCCTCTCTCCCGCCTCCATCCCCTGTATGTGTGTTTGCCTCCACCGGTGGGCGCCTTCGTGGATGGCTGATTCTCGGCATGGCCTGGCGATGTTTCGGCTCTAGCTGCTACAACAGGGGGGGGGCTCCGCAGGTATGTAGGGCATCCCTTGTGTCTCCTTGCGCGCGGTCGCGCGACCACTCCGCGCTGTTGGTTGTAATGTTTGATCTGTCGACTCATTCACTACTTGTAGGTTCCTTCTTTCACTATCGTTAGATTCATTAACTATCTATGTATTTATTCCGTATCTGTGGATTTAGTCACTCTCTGCCGAGTCATTCCCTGCTTGAAGGTGTTCTTGCAGAAGCGGGCGCTGCTCTGGTATCTCCCGTGAGGTCTTGCTGCGCACCTAGTTTTTCCCTCCGGTATAGGAGAATACTTGTCTAGATGGGGTCGCGTCGCTGTATCAACTTGCGATGTTTTTAACCCATGCTGCTGTCGTTGGTTTTGTCATCTGTATTCGTACGTATTTGTTTGCTCGCTGACTGATGTGGTTGCTTCCTGCCCGGATCCCCTAGGGTTCATGTATGAGGGTACCACAGATGCAGTCACGACGGATAGCTGCTGAAGTTTCAATTTTTTTTGTTAGATTTTTTTGACAAAACGTCCAATTCATTTCTTCGACAGATAGTCCCGGACCCCCTAGGGTTCATGTATGAGGGTACCACAGATGCAGTCACGACGGATAGCTGCTGAAGAATCATTTTGTTTTTGTTAGATTTTTCTGACAAAACGTCCAATTCATTTCTTCGACAGATAGTCGTGTCTTGTTTCTAGTGCGACACTTACTCGGCTTTCTCTGTTTGCAACCGCTCACCTCTTGACCTCACACGTTCGTTTTAATACCTGTTGTTACTTACTAAGAGGTGGTGATGCCGCACCTGGGCAGCCTCACGGGGGGGCACACCACCCCAGACCTGACGGGGAAGCCTCTGAAGGGGGTGGTGTTCGACCTCAGCCGCCTCGGCGTCAGCTGCCAGGTGCGCGTGCAACGCAGGATGTGACCATCTACAGCAGTGCGTGTTTTTGCCGTTCATTCACACGTGTTGTTTTTGTACCTTAATGCTGGCCGCGGTCATGGCCCTCTGACTACGCCAAGGATCAAAGACAAGATGGGAATGGATAGCATTGTGGTGATGTTTCTATAATAGTGATCACAAGTTGTGCAATATGGTCATTTTTTGCCGCCCGCCACAGCATCAGTTTAACATGGTCAACTGTGGCCTGAGCTTGACAAGCTGTTGTGCCCTACTCTGCCCGTGCGTGTCCATGATGTGTGTGATCTATGTTTTGTTTCTCGGCTCGCTGTCAACAGGATAACGACGACCTCGTGGAGCTGCCCAGGAGCTACACGGAGCTGTACGGCCTGGCCAGGAACCCTCACGCTTCGGCGGCGGCGGCGGCGGAGGGGGCTGCGGCAGGGCTTGAGACGGACCCGGCGGTGTGCCTTGTCTTCGGCCAGGTGCGGTGGCCTTCTTCTCTTGGCTTGGTTGAAGGTGAAATATCCTCCTGACCACGTTAGTCACCCGAGTTTGACCAATAAAGTTGTAAGGTGTACGGCCGTCCCTATGTGTGCGTGTTCGGGTGTGGAGGAGGGGAGCATGTGTTCTTCATTTGCTTGACGAATCGCGATGGCCATCTGGTGTTTTTGTCTTTCTGCTCTGATGCTCACGAACAAACGAATACACGCGTACGGCCGTGTGTTTGGTTGTTTATTGGGTGCAGGTCCTCGCTGCCGGGGAAAAGGGAATGGGGCACGTGGGAGAGTGCACCCTGCACGCGAGAGAGTGCGGGGCCGGCGTGGGCGCCTCGGCCGGCGTGGGCGCCTCGTTTCTGGTGCAGAGGCGAGTGGAGTCGCCGTGGTTCGGTTTCAGACGCGAACGTACGGTACACACGTACGGTATTATTATTGTCTCTTGTACATCATCAGCTCTTGGGGTGCGGCTTCCCTGCAGTTTTCGCATGTGTTTGTTTGTGGCACATCAGACGAGCGATGGGGCCTCTTTTTTGTATCTGCAGCTGGCCACCCTTTGTTTATTCTGTACTAGAAAAACAAATCAAGCCGCCATCCAGATGTCTCGAAAAACCATCCCGGAGCCTTGACGGAAGGTGGCGGAAAATCCCTTGTTTTGGTAAAGCTTTGCTCGTGTTCTGGTTCGAGTTAGTGTGGCTTGGGACAAGAAGGACTTCGTAGAAATCGAACGTCAGCAAGGCATAGTCGTCATGTAGTTGATGATATTTGGTAAAGCGCTACACATTGCTCATGTTTCAAGCTCGTTGTCTCTCGCAGCGGAAATCTGTGGTGACGCAGACATAGGCTCACGCGTGCAAGAAAAATGGAGAGTGTTGGTACAGTAGACAGAGGTGCCGCGTAGACCTCGGACCGTGTGTAGTGCGAAGCCAACAATAGCAGCACCACCGCCGCCACCACCACCACCACCACCACACAGGCACCGGGTACCGAAGACATGAACAGACCACGGGACCACGCGATTCTCTCTGCTCAATCTATGATGGGTGTGTGGTGTTGCTCATCCGAGACAGCAGGGGCGCCTATTACCCGTCCATCTACCTCGACGATCACGGAGAAGAGGACGCACGTAAGTCAGTCACGTAACGCCCAGTCCTGGGGGGCATTGTAATCATGTGTTTGTCGTTCCACTCGCCCTCCCGCTGGTCGAGAAGGGCCCCGATCTTGTTGCTGTCCGTTGGTTGATATCGTTCGTGTTTATCACGCAGTAGGTGTGTGCGTGTGTTGGTTGTACGCGGCGATTAGGATATTAATCAAGAAATCGCCATCCCCGTAACAGCGAAAAATACACGTGCTTTCCCCTTTCGGCAACGAAAACGCCACCTGTTGTTTGAAACTTGCGCAGATCGTCTTGTTGTCACCGTTGCCCGTGCATGATAGCAATTCGTCCGTGACTTGCGCCTATTTCTCGTTTTTGGTTGCCACAGAGCTTCGACACGGCCGCCCGTTGTTCCTGAACAAGCACCGGTATGACTCCCTGAGGCAGCTGTACCTCCGACACAAAGTAGCCCAGGAGGTTTTGGCCATCCGCGCCAGCTCGGATCGGGTCATCAGGGAGAACTATAATACTACTAAGGCAGACCAGGATATGGGCGTGAGGGAGCAAACGAAAAATACAGGAGGATGGTGTCCCACGTAACGGGACAAACCAGCGATTCTGACTCTGCCGGCATTAGAGACGAAAGGATGCGGGGTAGGGGAGGTGTTACAGGGATGCAGGTCTGTTGAAGGGGCTTGGGGGAGATGTTCAACGGGGCGCTTGTTGCGTGGCAATGCTAATGTTTGATGTCTTCGTTTCTTGTGTAGTCTACAATATGCCGTAGCTTGGTTTTTAGCCTTTTCGCTCTCCTGCCCTCCAGCTTTGGCGTGTTTTTGTCTCGAGTTGCTTTTCCTGGTCATTTGCTGATCGGATTCGGGAAGTGAGGACAATCAAGTATCACTATGGGGGGGTGCAGCAGTTGCTCTGTTTTTGCTCCTTTCAGCTCAGCGTTTTGGTCCCGCCCTCTGTACGGCTTGGCATACGGTTTGGGCTTTGCGGATCTGATCGCCGTGTGTTGGGTTCGAGGTAGGTGAGATTTCGAGGGTCCTATCTGCGTCATGGGCCAGTAAATGTGCGCTTCAATAACGGCCAAAGTCCATCCGCGACTCATGGTGTTTTGTCCCGGGGTCTAGTCGAGACTCACTCTTATTGGGCACGGCATACTGACCTACTTCGAACACCACTAGCCTACATCATAGGAGGGGTTACCGAAATACTTCTCGAGAATTTTCCAGTTCCCAAACAACGACAAGTCGAGTGTTGAAGATCCCCCGCGATTGTGTTTGTTTCTACATGTACATATACGGCAGCAAAACACGCTGTCCATGCAGGTGCGTGTACATTGATTGGTGTTCGCATCTACGTTTGTACGTCGGTGGTGAAGGTACACCGCAGCACCAATGAAACAATGTGCACCATACAAAAACAAGAAGAGTCACTGAAACGTTGACGTTGTTTCCGCTGCCATCAACCACTGTGCACACCATTCAGAAAACACTCCATGCTACACTAACTTGCTTCCACATAGCAACGGTGGCTCCTCCGAGTCACAGAAAATATTAAGAGGCTTCTTCTAAGTGAGCCCTCACTTCGTAACGTCTCTCCTATCCCCCACCTTCTAAAGAAAAGGGGTGGGTGGGCGGGAGAGAAGCTACCACATGGTTGCTAGCTATATCGTCTGAATTTCGATGTAGCTAGCTGCTGCCCTTCTCTGCCGCGTGGCCCTCCAAATAAGCGGGCGGCATGTTGCACATTGTGTCTTTCTCACAACGTGGCCCTTGGGTCCAGTGGACAAGCGTTTATCAAACTCTTGCCGCAGGAGCAGCGAGGCAGCAGAATGAGAACTCCGTGAGACCTTTCTCTTTTTGGGACGCCAGAAAACCGAACCAAGACATCCGAACCAAGGCGCCTCCAGGGCGGCACAACAAGAACCCAAATACACACGTAGATCTGGGAGATGTTCCGAATTCTTCCATGCACAATAAACCAGTTTGTTCGGTCTTCGACACCAAACTTTCATTTCATTGTTTTTCTTTCGAATTGCCTTGATTTATATTTTCTGTGGCCTACGGAGGGAGACTTCCCCCGTACCACGCGTCCCGTAATCGGTAAAATTAGACCATCCGGAGAGCCAATGTTTTGACTCAGTGGTCTAATGGTTAAAGCGTTCTTACACAAGGTTCCACGCACGGGTTCGAATCCCAATCCGGTCCACTTACACAAGAATCACCATTTGTTTACCAAACAGCGGCGTCTGGCGAGGGGTCCGTCCCCGGAGATCTCTACGCTCAATCCCAGTGATTATTAAGCTTCTAACAGCCTCAAGCCCATGTGATCCGGCCGGGTGCTAACGAGCTCAGCGCATATCTTTTAATCGGTAAAATTAGACCTTTTCTTTCAATCGGTAAAATTAGACCATGCGGCTAGTCAGCGCTGACTTAGTGGTCTAATGGTCAGAGCCTTCTTACACAAGGTTCCACGCACGGGTTCGAATCCCAGTGGTCCACTTACACAAGAACCGCCATTTGTTTACCAAACAGCAGCGTCTGGCGAGGGATACTGTACGCCCCGGAGATCTCTACTCTCAATCCCAGTGATTAAGCTACGAACAGCCTCAAGCCCATGTGATCCGGCCGGGTGCTCAAGCCCATGTGATCCGGCCGGGTGCTAACGAGCTCTGAGCATATCTTTTAATCGGTAAAATTAGACCATCCGGCTAGTCAGCGCTGACTAGCCGGATGGTCTAATTTTATCGATTATCCCGCACGGCACAAAGCCTCCGCGGTATCCTAACGTGTCTCCGCTACTAAACACAAATCTCCCTCCGAATACCACCAGACGGGACGAAACAAACTGTTGTAGAGTAGCAGTCTCGGACGATTGAGCCTCCCATTGGCACGCACTACCATCCAGAACACACCCAATTCGAAGTCGTGCGATAACTGCGTCGGCAGACAACAGTATAACCCGTCGGGTGGTCCGATGTCGTACAATACGCTTATACTATCAGTACAGAACTGGTACGATACACACCCTATGTGAAAATTGACCGCGAAACGGAATGGCACAGCCCAGCCGTTGGCTTCGTGCCGCCCCGCCCGCCTAAAAGACCCCAAACCGGAGGACTCAGAGAGTTCCTTCACCAAGAAGCACACCGGCGAGCGCTACCTCGGAGCGACTCCAGTCTGTCTCTCGGCGGTGGCGTGCAGTACCGATTGGCGATGAACAGCTGTGGAGCACTACTACTGTAGGAAGCGCTGAGTGTCGTTTGGCTTGCCCTTCTTGATCACCATGGGCCCGCGCAAAGTATGTTGGTTTTCATGGACTTGCTTGATTCCCTCTTGCATCTTTGAGGTCTTCGCGAAATGATGCGCCTGGTGCCTGGAATGTCTCACTACACGGAGAAACACGACGAAAAAAAACACGAGAAATGTTTGGGGTGTCGGCGCGTGTACTATGTTATCACGCTCGCGGGCTCTTTTGTCGAGAGCGTGTTGCACAAAGGAGTGACTCAAGTTCCTTGATTATTCGAGAGAGTTTAACGAGTGACAGACTTGAGCAAGAAGAGGCAAAGCCTGCTGCACCAAGTCTGTCTATCATACTCATATCTATCTCATCTGCGTAACCCCCTCGGAGATCTCGGAGAATTGTATCCTGCCGACTCCACACACAAACAGCCCCCCTACTCGATACGAGATACGATCTACGAGATCCTCCGTACATATCGCTAGGTAAAACGGCAACAACTCTAAAAACCATTCATCTTTCGTATCCATCCACAAATCATTTCAACTCCCGGATCTATCGAATATTCAAATTTCAGGTTACTACTCCTCCTTATGACTGTGGAACTTCACTACCAGCAGTCTTAACAAGTAACCATCTCGAGAAAATGTCATCACCATATTCTCAAGCAGTCAAAAACAAAGAATTATACATGGAAAAATACTCAGCAAAGATCAACATAACATCAGAGCCACGTCATAAAGACTCTGGACGGACAACTCTGGCAAAACGCGTCAACAAATACTTCGAACAAAATCCTCGCACAAAATTATGTTTCAACTCATTGACCAATTTAAAATAAGCTTCGGAACCACATAGGCCTCAACCATGTCTTACCAAAACATGCCAAATCCTTCCTCCAATACATCGTTCAGAACAGTCATCAATACCAAATACATGCGGCACACATAGACAAACATAAATAAAAACCCGGCGTTCGAAGACGCCAGAGGAAACTTTCGCCAATTATGCCGTTTCTCAAACATCGAGGCATGGATTTCTTAACAGCCCCCCTGCTGCAACACCTCCAAAACATAAACGCTTAAATGCCCCTCTTTGTGGTGGTATGCACGCGTGATTAAGTCTGGTTGACCCGTGAAGAAGAACTCACTTGTTACTCTTGCAGAACAGCAGCAGCAGTAGCTGTTGCCTTGGGTATCGGTAGGAATGACACCAAGGGGCGCAGGATCCTCAATACAAGCAGGGGCTACTAGATCCTGTCCCCTGTTTTATCCTTCCGCGGGGAGTTACATCTCTCCGCGCCTTCTAGAAGGAACCATTATCTTCTATGTTCCGTCTACACATCTGAATCCTATAACACTAGCCCACCCTGGAGGTTCTCATACGCAGATACTATAAAACCTCGGAGTCTTGACAAGCAATTGTCGAGTCTCTAAATGAAAGTATCGAGGATGTGGAGCTCCAAAACAGCACAATTCACCCTCCCACACCTCTCACTCGATGGGTCGCAAGACCATGGTTTGACATCTAAATAACCAGAAGACACCTGACGAAACTGGCGGGGCTAAGAAGGCCGAGGACGACCGGAACAAGGTCGAAACCGAAGAAAGGAAAACACGAAGAAAGTAAGAAAGCTAGAAGAAAACAAAGGTCGTCGGAACGACAAAAAGGAAGGATCACAGCCGGAACGACAAGACAGACCGGTATCGAAAAAAAAACCCGAGAAGATATGCCACTCACGCAGTCGCCGCAGCAGCGAATAAACGACAACAACGGGCGCGAAACACCTACTGCAGGTCGGGACAAAACCCTAAAGGCACTAGAGAAAGCGAGGGAAAAGGGAAAACCAACCAAGGCTAAAAACAACCCAAACAACGCTGAAACAACAGAAAGCCAAGACAACCCAGCATGTCGTCTTAATGGGGGCGCGCAACGTTATCAGGCAACGAATCAGTCCCAGGGTCACCACCCGACATGTCGACGTTGCGAAGGATTCCCTTAAAAAGGGCGCTGCCGCTGTGAACTTGGAGGCACCAGGATCCGGAGACGGCGGTTTCAGCGGTGGAGTAGCGAACATCAGGAAGGGCGAGCTTGACAGGGCCAGGGTCGTCCAAGAATCGGACGACGTAGAAGTCAGACGGTAGAGGCGGTCCAGTAATCTTGCCCAACCACCAGAATCCATCGCGAGCTTTGTACCAGAAGAAGGCGCCTGCACGTAGCGGAGTATTGGCGAAGCGACGGTCCCATGTTGAACGAGAGACGAGCGAATAGCCCGAAGGCAAGGGTCGCTCACCTTTAGCGCGCGCCATCTCGCGGGTGGCCGCACCAATATGAATCGCCCGATAGCGGCGATTCGTTTGGCGGTGTTGATCAGGCGAACCCGTCCAGCACTGGAGAATGTGGGTCTTGGAATGCTGGAGGTCCATCTCACGTTCCCAAGAAGGACGAAGAAGACCTTTCCAATGCGTTTGGTATAAAACAGCGATGGTGCCACCACGGCCACGAACAGACTGATGGCCACTAATGCGGTCAACCTCGAGACGTTCGACCGGAGTCGACACGTCGTCTTCCGTAACATGGTAGGGAGGAGATTTGTTTGCTTAGGAGTTTAGCACATTCGGTGTAAGGCCGGCAGGCAGGAACCGAGGCAAGTCTTCAGTGTCATGCGGATTAGCGCAAGGCTTGCAACGCGCAACCGACACACGGTTTTTCGAGTCTGGACCCGGCAGATCCGATGGAAGATCCAAATACAGTAACTTGGAAGCCAGAGGACAACCGTCGGGGGCGTCAGGACACGGACCCACGGCCAAGATCTTGAACAGACCAGTCCAAAGGAAAGGCAACATGGTCTTGAGAACCTTGTCATCCGTGCCTGAACGAACACCTTGGCGAATGGTAGATTCGGTGTTGTACACCCAAACCCATCCACCGACGGTGTATGAGGGGACCTTGCGCAAAGCATCCGATAGAGCGGAGTTACGCCGCTCAATCCGCGAAACGGACAGGTTGTGCTGTTCGCGAACTAAATCGTAAGAACGACGTTGGCGATCAGCAGCAAGATCGCAATACTCAAGTTGATCGCGATGCAAGCTTTGGTGGCCTCGAGCATATGGATGCTCAAAAGCCGTCATCGACATGCGTGGCAGTCGGTTCATATGCACCTCGTTGGGCGCCAAACCAGTAGCGGCACTAACCGAATTGTTGTAGGCAAACTCAACGTGCGGCAGATGAATGTCCCAATTATCTTGCCTCTCATTGACGACCATAGCCAACATCTGAGCCATAGTGTGATTGACGCGCTCAACACCCCCATTGCCGTTGGGATGATGAGAGCTAGTAGCCACTTTGCGGATAGCCAGACGGGCGTACACAGCCTGCGACAGTTTAGAACAAAACTGAGAGCCATGATCAGACAAGAGACTCAAAGGGCAACCCCACAAAGGGATACACCGATTGACAAGTACGTCAGCGGTGCCTTCGGCGGTGAATTCCGCAGCCGTAACCGCGTACATATCAGCACGGCGGCTGAAACGATCAGTGAAAAGCAGAATATATGTGTTTCCACGCGGTGTCAACGGGAGGGGACCGAAATAATCGACGCTCACCGATACACCAGGGCCCGAAGGCAGCGGAAGGCACAAAGTAGGCCATCGAGGCGTTTGACGAGATGATTTGCGGGCTTGGCATCGCAAACAATGCCGTACCCACCACTTCGTGCAAACACTCATGCCAACCCACCAATAGAAACGTTCCAGCATGCTAAGCGTGCGAGCGGCACCGAGGTGGCAGGATGCATCAGCGTGACAGGCTTGCATGATCCAGGGACGCATGAGCATGGGAAAATAAATCCGAAAAGGTTCGTCGTTGAGAAGGCGAGCAGCACGCCCGCCAGGACGTGTGGTCGTAGACGACGGGGTCGCGGTTTGCCTGCGAACAAGCAAGACCAAACCATCATCGTCAACATGGAACCGGCCTTTGTTAGACAGGTCACGGATCTCCGACAGATGAGGTCGACGAGCGGACGGAAGATGATCCAGGAAATCCGAAGGGAGAGCCGAAGGTCGACCCAGAAGGATGAAACGAATAGCTGCATCACAAACAGGTTCGTTACGTTGCTCGCGAGCCCAATCAGCATGCGAGAAACGTTCGACAGACGCCCGGAAGGCTAAATCTGCCGAAGAATGTAAAGCCGCTTCGATATAAGAGAGGGCCGGTTCCTGAGACTCCGACTGCAATCCACCCGAAGGCCGAGTAGCAGCGGAAGCCGAAGACGAAGGTGTACGAGTGGTTGAAACCGAACGCGTCGGAGATTCCGAAGAACCGGGGGCAGCAGAAGACTGCTGGGCAGGAGCAACCGAAGTTGCGGGATGCGTCGAAGATGCAAGATCCCTTCCACGAGCCAGAGGCGTATGAAGGTCTGGGATCGAAGCGTCAGCACCAGGAGTCGAAACCAACCTGGTCAAAACGGGGGGCGTAGTCGATGCTGAAGACGCGGGTGAAGAACGTCGAAACGATGGGGGCGAAGCGGAGATCCGAGTGGGAGCAGGTGGGTCCTCAGAGAAGCCATAATCTACGGGCGGGGCGGGCTTGCCTGCCACAACCGCCGTGCGGCGGCGAGTTCGCGTGGAAATCACTTGAGCAGGGTCGAGAGTCCGTCGTGATGCGGCAGTCGGCGAGACGGCCGGCGAAGACTCGGGCTCGAGAGCCAAAATGTCCTCCACCGAAGAATGTAAGGAGCCAGACCAATCGAGGGTCCGCTTACGCAGGCGCGAAGGAGACAACCCGCGGAGTTTCTTGGACGGCCAGGGTGCGATGTTCCAGATGCCAGGCGGAGACGAAAGGCCTGACGGCGAGAGACGTGGACCATGCCGACGGAAGTCGACGAAATCATTTGCAGAGGGGGCCAGCCCACCCAAGACCGAAGTCGGGGAAGTGGGGACGAGCCCACCCAAGCCAACACCCACGGCGCGATGGCCAGAAGGCGTAAGGCCACAAGAACGGCTGAAGAACACGCCCTCCTCATCGTCATTCGGTGTTAAGCGGCTGCGACCAGATCGGTCACATTCCGCCGCATCGATCGGAAGGCGAGAGAGGAAATCAGCGTTGCCATTTGCGGAACCCTTGCGGTACTCGAGAATGTAATTGTAGGCGGTGAGAAATTCGAGCCAACGCTGAACGCGGGCATTGTTCTCCCCCACCTTGGCAAAATCCTCAAGAGATTTGTGGTCGGTAAAAATGCGAAATTTCGTACCCCACAAATAACCGCGAAGTCGTTTGATACACCGCACGATGCTACCCGCCTCAAGGTCGAGAGGAGTCCAATGACGTTCGGAGTCCAAAGTAGCTCGGCTGATGAAGACGATGGGTCAGATGGAGCCATCCGGCTGTTCTTGTTCGAGAGTCCCGCCAAACCCATCGCGACTAGCATCACAGTAGAGACGAAAAGGTTGCGAGCCGTCCCAAACGGCATCCCAATCCGGATAAACCAAGATAGGGGGGTTGGTCAACTCCGACAGCAGGACGCGAACAGCTTGCTCCATGGCAGGGGTGAAGACGAACGTCGCCTGCTTCTTGAGAAGAGTGGTCAGAGGTCGAATTCGCGTAGCCATGTTGGGAAGGAACTTGCGGTAGTAGCTGAGGTCGCCGAGAAGAGAGCGAAGTTGTTTAACATCCTTGGGCATGGGCATTTTGATGAGGGCCGCAACCTTGGCCCCGTTAGGCCGAACACCGTCGGGAGAGATGGTGTGGCCGAGGAAGTCCGCTTCGGTAGCGCCAATGGTGGCCTTCGGTGGGGTGAGTTTCAAGTTGTGTGTACGCAAACGTTCAAACAGAGCGCGCATGGTATCAACATGAGAAGCAGGGTTGTCGTCAAAACGATCAAATCATCCAAGTACGATGCAACACCGTGGAGATGTTTGATGACTTCGTTGACCACCTTGCAGAACCACCCAGGGGCAGCAGAACCGCCTTGAGGCATGTTCAATCACTCAAAAAGCCCAGAAGACGTCACGAACGCCGTCAAAGGGGTTGTGTCACGGTGAACCGTGATTTGGTGGAACGAAGACTTAATATCGAAAAGGGAATAAATTCGCCCTTTCAACAACTTGTCCAAAGTATCATCAACTCGAGGAAACGGAAGCTGGCTCAAAGCACAAAGATTGTTGAGCTTGCGATAATTGACAGTGATGCGAACACCACCAGATTGTTTTGGTATGACTACCAAGGGGCTCGAGTAGGGCGAGGTCGAATGTTGGATCAGACCAGCCGCAAGATATTGATCAAGGATCGCGTCAACTTGTTTCGCCACCGGGGGGTTAACGCGGTATGGACGAGACGTGACGGGTGTACTGCCCGGAGGAACTGTAAGCTTGAAAGGAAAAAGCGAACAAGATCCAAAGTCGGTGGGGGAACTCGAGAAGACATCATAATAGTCGCACAGGACGTTACCAAGCTGAGTGATGACATCTGGAGTCCAACCCCGACCATGGAGATCAAAAGAAATCTCACGGAGATGGCAGGGGAGCTTATCCCACACGCGGGAAAAACTCTGACGTTGTTCAGACGTCAACCGCTCGAGAAGAGCAGGCGGAGGCGACGAAAGAGAAGCACTGGCAGAACCAGGGTCCTCTTTGCCGCGTGGCGACGGCGTGGGTCGCTCATGCAAATTATACACGAAGGGGTCATCAATGCGACGTTCGGCAGACGAATCAATGTCACCTGTCGAAACAGGACCCGGAACCCAGTTGCCCGAAGCAATGGTGGGATCTTGAGCCGCGGATTGAAGACCATCGCTCAAACTGTGGCGAGACACAGCACTGAGAGGCACGCGAAGAAGGGGAGCCGAAGCTGTACCCAGAATGTCGCCTGGTTCGAGAGAAGAGATACCCGCGAGCGGGAGTCTTTGGCAACCATTTTGCACAAAATGTTCCTCGGAAGAAAACATAGCACATTGTGGAAGCATATCCACGAGATAGTTACCTACGAGGGCTGGAGAGCCATCGCTACGCACCAATTACCCGGAACAAGGCTATGTTCGGGGTGAAGTTGGACGGAATGCTTCCCAGCATAGCGAAGTTGGTAGTTACCATCTGTGGAAGACAAATCGTAAGCAAATGCAGTGGCACCGCAACTGCCATGCTGAGCCAGAATAAGCTCACCAAAAACACGGTCACCAGGGCGTTTCGCACGCAAAGTGCAGTAAGAGCGGTCGCTAAACCGCATCCAACTGTCTCTCCCGAGGAGCACGTCATGATGCATGACACCATCGGGAACAACGTACGCCCGAACTGCGAGAGAGGAAGTAGAAAGGCGCTTGCGAAGAAACTGCACGCTCAAACGGACACGAGTCGAAGTTTGAAGCGGAGCAGATTCGCCGAAACCTCCCCAACAGCGAGGTTGGGTTTGTTTCTCAGACAACGACGAAGCGGCCGAAGCGGCTTTCATGGATTCCCACGCAGATGTACTAGTAAAAGACTGCGGGGAACCCGTGTCCAAAAGAGCAACACATCCAAACTGAACAGAAGCTGAACGGGTTTGTTTCTCAGACAACGACGAAGCGGCCGAAGCGGCTTTCATGGATTCCCACGCAGATGTACTAGTAAAAGACTGCGGGGAACCCGTGTCCAAAAGAGCAACACATCCAAACTGAACAGAAGCTGAACCGCTGTGAGTGAGGATTTGGGTGGTGAAAGAGTCATCATCGATGGTAACAACACCATCAACCAAATCCGGACCTTGCTCAGAAAGCAAAGAAGAGGAAGAGGATGGCGGGGTGCACCCGGAAGACACGGCCCAAACAGCGGTGTCATGATCCGATGGAACATTCGCAGCGTGTTGTGACAACGACGCGAATCGTTCAGTCGACGGAGGGCTTGAGGCCGTCCGAAGACGCTGGTGTGTGGAAGGGCTAACTTCATAGACCGCGTTATGTTGAGACGACGTCGAAACGTTGTCGTTGGGGGGCAGCAAACGAGAGCTGCGCTCGGGTGGCGGGGCGTTGCATCGCAAAAGACTGCGTACTCGTTGAAGGGCGTTGCCCAACCAATTGAGGCCACGCCATCGAGAGGTGTATGGAGCGTCAGGATCATCGGCTTGAAGGCCAATGCCCCAAATACGGTCGTAGGGGCTGGCTTCGGCAAGGATTTTGTCGCCAGACCCGACAAGATGATCGCGCAACTTGGAGTTTTGACTAAATTTTGCGTAAGAGCCAGTGAGCACAATATTTTCGCGCTCGCGTTCCCAAAGAAGTGGGTCGAAACCACGGACGCCGAGGCCAAAATTCTTGTGCAAGGCAGGATCGGATACGCGCATGATGTGCTGTAAAGCGCTATGGTCGTCGAAAAGACGAGCTTTTTCCGCAGCGAGCATACCACTCCATCGACCACAAAAGTCGACGGTGTCCACTGGGAAAAGGGAGAGGGGGGCTGCCAAAAGAAGACCATGTCAGGAGTACAATACTCGTGAGACGGGTCGAAGACAGCGGGAACTGCAGGAGTCGAAACACCTGGAGTGCGGTCAGCCGAAGCTGAGGTGGCAGCCGAAGCTGGTGTTGCCGAAGTCGAGGCAGTCGAAACGCCCGCATCGTAATTTACGGCATGGACGTCCACGGGGACAGTCTCGGGTATGTCAGAGACCGGCGAAGAATCAACGGGAGCCGAATGGTTCGCAATAATTGGGCCAGCGACATCACGCTGGGTGCGCCCCAATTCTAGACCTGAAGAAACGCCTCGTAAGGTGTCATTGAACAGGCCGCTTTCGCTAGGAATGGCCGCCAAGGCCGGGTCGGTTGAAGAATCAAACCGGGCGTGTTGCTCCTGGCCATTTCTCCGTGACAAGGTACGCGAGACCGCCGGCTGTTCGGAGGTCACTCCGGGAGGGTCCTCCCGAAGCGGTGGTGTCAACACTGTCGACGTCGGTCGCGGCGGCCTGGTATGGGGCGCCGTGGGGCGAACGTGCGTCGGAAGAGATGGAGCGCTCGAAAACGATCCATGGTCGAAATATCTCGTGGCGGAATCGGATGGTGTTCGGCGGTCAGGACCAAAAGAACAATGTGATTCGAAGCCAGGCGAATTTGACCTTGCAACTTGCCGGTTGGAACCAGTTAAGTTAGCTACCGGTGCAACAATCGAGGGCGAACCCTCAACGGAAGCGAGCACAGACGAGTTGAGCGTATCCGAAGATTCACCCGAGGTAACCAATTCAGGCGATTCCTCTTCAATCGTCCAAAGCGCATGGCTACGGCCGGTCTGATCTGCAGACGACGGGGGGAGCGAACGAGCAGTGCCCGACAAACGAGCGGTACTCGATGGCCCCGAAGGTCCTACGGTTCTGTTCCCGCACCTCAAGACAGCACTCGCGCCAGACTGGTTAGTTTCTGACGGAGCGCCAGCCCGAAGAGGCAGAGACGCAGAGGTGGCAGACGATGAGTGCGATGAAGAAGGTGGCACGAGAGCATATGTCTAGAAACCGACCTGATCAACACTGGGGGAAACAACGGATACCGAAATGGTTGTTATTGTGCGGCACCGAAGTACCAGAAGAGATAACATTCACGGAAGTGTGGTTATCGTTGCGTAGGACCGAAGTGCTAGAGGCAACAGTGTGTAACGGCGCGACAGATACCGAAGTATTGTCGTTGTTGCATAAAACCGAAGTATTAGGGGC
Source organism: Ectocarpus siliculosus (assembly GCA_000310025.1). NCBI lineage: Eukaryota > Phaeophyceae > Ectocarpales > Ectocarpaceae > Ectocarpus > Ectocarpus siliculosus. The sequence goes on from FN649736.1 coordinate 1,961,660, forward strand.
AACAGAGCGTGACACACGAGCGTCTTGTGATGAACGAGACGAAGTCCCCGAAGATGCTGAAGGCGGTCCGGGGGAAGTAGGCGAACCACCACCGATGAGTCATCCGCTGCGAGAACGACCACCATTTTGGAAGTTGCCAGTTGACGGGCATTGTGATTGGTCGAAACCATGATGCCAGACGAAGGACCGGGGTGTGCATGTGTTTGTGGTTGATAGAGGGACAGAGCACCAGTGTGGTGGGTGTTGATCGAAGGGTGTTGCTGAGGGTGAGAGTTGCCCGCAGAATTTCCCGGGGCATACCCACTGTTGTGCGATTGTGTCTGATGAGTGTGAGGGCAACTACCACCGTCGGAACGGCGATTCCCAGCGTGGTTTCGACGCTGAGAGGACGAAGAGGAAGAGCGCTGGTGGCGTCTACCCTGATTGTTTTGGCGGTTGTCCGCACTTTTTCGGCGAAAAGACCGCATACGGCCTTGCCAACGTCTAAAAGCAGCAGAATCGTCATTGAGGAGGCTCAACTCGGGGTTCAACAACCCACTAGAATTCGTGAACGGTGCAATGCATTGCTTCATGGAATGGTCTTCACCCGAGCAGTTCAGACAGCGATTCCTGTTTTCGCGGAAGGCTTGCGAGCGAGCCTCTTGTGTCAACAAAGGAGTCCACAAAAAAGGATCATCCGTGTTACGAAAACTAGAAGTGAGAGCGTATACATCAGACCAATCGGCTTGCGAGGCAGGCCAAGAATTCTCAGGAATGTAGCCGCAGCAGCACCGCCTCGCGGGTGTCGTACACAAGGCACCGCGCGAACCTCATCCTATGGGCACAAAACAAATATTGCTGTGTTCCCACGCCCGCCAGCTGTTGGTTAAGCCGTTATTAAGCCAATGATTTACTCGTGATTGCCGAGAGACATGTGGTTGACGCGATATATGTAGACCTACATGTTGCCTTTCGCTAGTTGAATAACTACCGGTCATGTTCAGATAGTGCTGATGTTCTTGCTCCTGCTACTTCGACGTTTGCGCAGCGCTAATGTGTGGCACACGCATACGTGTCTGTTCGGGCGGTACAAATTCCCTTCCAAAGGCTTACAGTCTGGAATGGGGAGAACCGTTCAGCTACTTGATGATGTACGGTCAAGTTGCGAAGCATATATATTTTGCGTTCGGATTGTTGAGTAGCTTTGTGCGTGGGTGCCTCGGCGCGGGGTCCCGTAGTGGGAAACAAAAGGTGCCAGCAGCTGGGTACTGCCAACGGTCAAAATGTAGAAACTATCCGCGGGCGTGAAAGCCCTTCTACGTGGTGGAGCGTGGAAGCTCGTGTATAATATAGTTGTGGCGTGGAAGCCGGGTGGCGTGGAAGCCCTGATGTAAACGTATATGTAGGGACGTGGGAGTCCTGAAGGCGTGGAAGCCGGGTTGGCGTTATAGCCGGAGTATGGGCGTGGAAGCCGGGGTTGGCGTGAGAGCCGGAAAAAGGACTTGATTATACACAGAAAAAGGAAGTGAGGAACCACAAGCCACGCACACAAATTCCGTTGTAGACACCCATACCCTCAAACCTGCAATATATGATAAAGTTGGTACCACCAAATCTAATCCATAGCAACCATTAATATACACCTGCAGCAGTCGAGACCGCAGAAACAGGCACATCAGAAGCAGTCGAAACCGCATATGTAGTCGAAACTACTGAAGCTAAAGCATCGGAGGCAAACGAAATTGCCTGTGTGGACGAAACCACGGAATCAAATGCATGGGAAGCGACCGAAAGGGCCGGGGTAGCCGAAGCTACGGTGGGGAGTGTACCAGAGACAATCGAAATCACCCTTGTAGCCGAAACTACTGGAACAGACGGATGTGATGCGGCGGAATCTGCAAGCGGTGATGTCACTGAAGCAGATGCACGGCGGTCACGAAGCCGTTGAGCGCGAGCCGCTGCTTGTACACGATCGCTACGAGAAGAAAAAGGGGGAATCGCCGGCACTGTATAGTCAAATTGCATCGTGCTGCGAGAAGCCGAGCGACTGGACAAGCGCGGTATTACAGGGCCAGCAACACGGTCGAAACCGATGTCGGTCCCAAGAGCAGAGTGCTCAACGGTGGATGGGGCGAGAGGAAAATTCGAGTCGATATGTGGTTCACGCGGGAATTCAGAATGCTCATCACCAGCAGCCGTCGAGACGGACTGCTGTTGTACACCCAAAGGCAAAGAGGCAGAAACCGAAGTTCCAGGTGTGTGTGCTGGCGGTTTGAGGACAGCACCCACGGGGTTAGCGTCGGTCGAAGCCGGCGAGGCGAACCTCTCCCGTGTGTGTTGAGCGCGAAGCTCTGACAAACGAGCGGCTTCGGCAACAGGGTTAGCGGCGCGAGCACCGTCCGAAGACAGCAGCAGTTGGGTGGTCTGACGACCAGCTGCTGGGGACCCGAAGGTCGCTACGCGGGGCGATGACACTGGCGAACGCGAACGTTCCGAATGCTCAGGACTCGCCGAAGCAGAGTCCGAAGAGCCGACGCTAGGTTGAGACATACCGATAAGCGAGGCGAAGCTAAGCTGTGGTTGGTACGAGAGCGCAAAAAAACTGCAGCAGCAGCCTAAAGCACCAGACCGTGCCAAGACACAACCAACCCAGACAACACCGTACGAACAAGCCGACAACGCCAAGTGTGGTGGTATGCACGCGTGATTAAGTCTGGTTGACCCGTGAAGAAGAACTCACTTGTTGTTACTCTTGCAGAACAGCAGCAGCAGTAGCTGTTGCCTTGGGTATCGGTAGGAATGACACCAAGGGGCGCAGGATCCTCAATACAAGCAGGGGCTACTAGATCCTGTCCCCTGTTTTATCCTTCCGCGGGGAGTTACATCTCTCCGCGCCTTCTAGAAGGAACCATTATCTTCTATGTTCCGTCTACACATCTGAATCCTATAACATCTTCAACATATCTCCGGCCATGACTCAATCCGTCCTACAGCAGAAAATGAAAAAAAAAAAAAAATCTCGGATCCAAACAACGAGAAATCAAACGAATATCATCCGAGAATAAACAAGAAATGTATTTCTTATCCTCGCAACGAGGAATCAGACAAGTATCATGAAGTTGCCTCAAACTCCGCAGGTAAACGCGGAATCGCAAACAAACAAGAATTGAGGACGAAGTTGCCTCAAACTCCGCAGGTAAACGCGGAATCGCAAACAAACAAGAATTGAGGACTTCTCCTCATTTTCCGCAGGTAAAACGCGGAAAACGTGAACAAAATGAACAATCAAACCCGAACGTCCGCTAGAACTCTGCTTGTACTGTGGCGAAGATCATGGCATCTCAGCATCACATTCATCCCCCCCCATGATTTTCGACAGCAGTGCTAGCAGTGACCCAACAACATCAACCGCACCATTCGGCGCGGTGAAGTCCTAGACTATGCAAACCATATCCTTGACAAATGAAAAACGCATGTACCACAGACCATAAACACCACATTCGTTCTTGCGCATCGCAACACAACAGCCTACGTCGACGCAGTTCTCAAACTCATGGCTTTCAACAAACAAAACCGACCCAGAAAATAGACAGCCAAATAAACATAATTCTCACGAACGTGCCTGAATCGCGCGTAGACTCCTTGTGCAACCACCAGTCATCTCGCACGGTAACTCCCGAACCCGTAGCCTCTCAATTCATGCCGCACCCTTCCAGCCACGATCGAATGTCCAGCCCTGGCATTACCCCCCATCGTCCCGCACCACGCAGATACCATTGTACACGGTCGGATGGGCGCCGGGATGCCCTGCACCCGCACCCGCAGACAACGCCACGAAGCTGCCGTCGCCGCTGCCGCCGTTGCTGTTGCCGCCTTCGTCGCCATTGTCCAACCAACAGCCATCCTCATCGCACGCGTCCTCCGCTTCTTGCGCTGCTGGTGCCGGTGTAGCTGCTGATGTGGGCACTGCGATCGCCCCCCCAGTTGATACGGCGGGGGGTATCTGGCCGCAGGTCGACGAAACCTCCAGTGCCACCGTTCCTGCAGCTGACGGCGCCCCGGCCGTTCCCCCCATCGACGAGTCGGGGAAAACACCAATACCTGTGGTCGTCCCCACCGTTATTTCCGCTGCTGAAGCCACGCCTGCTGACGACACAAGTGGTGGGCCCGGCTGCACATGCAGTGCCGGTTTCTTGGCCGCCAATTTCCCCCATTGCCTCCGATTTCAGCAAGCTCTTCTTTAATGCTTTCGAGTTCATCCGTCGCCGGTGCCGCCGCCGGTGGCACCACTGATACCGTCGCTTCAACAGCAAGTGCCTGCTCCCCGGCCGTTACCCCTGCCGCCGCCGTGGGGAAGACTTTGTTGCCGGGGGTCCCCACTCTCGCCGCCGTTGCTGCCTCCGATGCCGCCGCTCCAGCCCCGAGTGCCTGCGCCGCGGCCGTTCCCCCTGCCACTGTAGCGGGGAAACCACCACCACCGGTCGCCGCTCCCACAGCAGTTGCTGTGCCCCATGCCACCGCTCCATCTGCAAAGGGGAGGAGCGACTCCGGCTGATGCCTGTGCCGGTGCCTCCTCCAGCGTCGTCGCTTCCGCTGCTGGTACGGCATAGTGTCGTTGCCACGCGCGTTGAGACCCTCTCCATCACCGACATGCACGTGCTGTTGCATGCGGCCGGTTGTGCAACACATGCGGCGCCGATGACCATACTCACCGCAGGCAGTGCAGTGGCCTTCAAAGCGTCGTGGCGCATTGCAGTCGCCGAGTGAGTGTCCATGCCTCCCGCACCGCACGCACTGATGAACGGCACCCATCGGAGCGCCTGGCGGCGGAGCTGACTCCTCTTGCGGGTACACGGCGTTGCGCCCACAGTCATAGAGCCCCCCAGATCCCCACGTCGGGAAATTAGGAGGTGGGTGGTGTACAGGTGGTGGTTGTGGATGAACCCACTGTTGCTGCTGCTGCTGCTGCTGCCGCCGCCGTTGTTTCCCCTTCTGACCGCCGCCGCCATGACCGCACCCCAAACCACCAATCGCCTGCGATTTGCCCAATTCAGCGTATGCCGTGCGAACAACTTTTTCCACTTTTCGCTCGGGGAATGGTGGGGTCGGCCAGGATAGACTTGCGTTCGACATCGTACTCGGGCGAAAGCTGGCGAACAATGATGTGGACGATTTCCCGCTCGGATTTTTCAATGCCGACAGCTCGCATGATGTTGACGATGCCATCGACTCTGAAGAAAAGCTTCGGGTTCTCGCCAGGGGACATCTCAACTGCCTCCAACCGTCGCACAAGCAATATCTTCTCGGCGTCAAAAGTAGGCAAAACCCATTCGCGGATCACCCTCCACGCCTCAGGGACGCAGTCGCAAGCAGCCAACCGTTCTTCAATGTCCGTGCCGCAGGTTGCTTCCAACAGATATCCCCACGCCCGCTTGTGTGCCGTAATGAGCGCCGCACCATGAACCCGGTTCAGATATATGCAATCCAAACAGCTGATGACAGGAACATAGCCAGTGGGATAGGTGTCTTCAAGCGTCTGCTCCAAACCCTCGCTAGCCAGGAAAATCCGCAATCTCCGCGGCCAGTTCACGGCCTTCGCCGAATCTTTCGGGATTTTGGGCGGTAAGCGACTGCTGCTGTAACCGCTCAACGCACAATTTCCGTCATTCATCATGCTCACCCGTTGTGTACCGAGACCAGCTCCACCAGCTGCCCAGGTAGACGTTCTCCCGGCAGCCATTACTCTTGCCGGTGCATCATTCTTCTCCGATAGATGCCCATATTCCCTCTCCGTCATGTCCTTCTCCCTCGCCATCTCTTCTCTTCCTCCGCCAAATTACGCCGCAAAAAAAAAAGCACAATGTGTCTCCTTGGATCTCCTTGACGCGCGCTGGCAATAACCGCCCGGCTGCTGCTGTCCTTGTGTTCCAAATGCTTTCCCTGGATCTCCTTGGCACGCGCAGGCAAAAAGCACCCTGCTGCTGCTGCCCTTGTATTCCAAACCCTGTTCCCTGGATCTCCTTGACGAGCGCGAGCAAAAACCGCCCTGCTGCTGTCCTTGTATTCCGGTGCCTACCTCCCGAACCTTTCCCTACCGACGTCAGCTGACTCCACGATATCGTGTTTGGGGTGTCGGCGCGTGTACTGTGTTATCACGCTCGCGGGCTCTTGTCGAGAGCGTGTTGCACAAAGGAGTGACTCGAGTTCCTTGATTATTGGAGAGAGTTTAACGAGTGACAGACGTGAGCAAGAAGAGGCAAAGCCTGCTGCACCAAGTCTGTGTATCATACCCATATCTATCTCATCTGCGTAACCCTCTCGGAGATCTCGGAGAATTGTATCCTGCCGAGTACACACACAAACAAGAAAAAAGAAAACAAGCAAGAAGAAAAAAAAGACAGGGATACGCTATCGTGCATCCGGGACACCAAATCTCGTGGGCATTCGGACATAGCCGGGACGGGTCGCCATGGGGTCAGGCGACGTGTGCGAGGCATGGTATCGTTTGTATTTTTGTTTGTTTTTTTTCTTCTGGGGGTGGGAATTCGTGGTGCCACATCCAACTCCTTGTGGCGGTTCAGCTTACGGCACGGCCCATGACAAACCAACAATGGGACCGTATAGCACATAGCTTCATCACCGGAAGGAGTATGATGGCTTGACCACGGTCATCTCTGTTGGTACTACTGAGCGTCACTTGATAAGCGCGCATGTAGTTGGAATTCGACGCGACGCTTTCACAACTATGCATCGTTCGACACATGACCATGTTTTGTGAGGACATTCCCGGGTATCGTGCATCTATAGTAAATCGATTCCAAACATGCGACCGCAACGATTTTAGTTGTCGAATACCGATACACCAGTAGAATCATTTTCAAGATAATCGATACTTGAGGCAAATTTTGAATGTACCGGGACAGAGTTTTAGGAGTTTAATTACGCGGGCGAAGCCCGCCAATACACGGTGAAACCCATTCATCTGCAGGCCACACGCTTTCAAAATGTTACACCTCACTCAATTAATCAATGAAGGAAAGGAGACACCAGAGCAGAGGTGCCGTCACCGGGGCAGCAAAGAAATCACCGTGCATATATTCTGCCATGCGGGTTGTCAACATACCGACGCGTTGGAATGGATGGTTGATGGCGATTGCTTTGGGTGGGGTGCTCACTCCAAAGAACCTATCGATATAGATGGAGTCAAGAGAGCGAAAAAACAGCAACAACGCGGAGGTGCCGGAGTATCATCAACACGTTACTTGAAGTGTTCTCTGGGTTTCTTCGGGACGTCGTACTCCATTTCAGCAGGTGATAGCTGGAAGCAAACGATGTGGGGCCCTGCGATGATAAACAGCAGTTTAGGACGTGGACTATCGCAACCCTATATACAGGTTCATGGTCGTCAGGTTATTAGCACGGAACTAGGGCTCTTTTATAATTATTATTATTTATTTCGAGTCTCGAGCTCTGTAGCAGGTGCCGTTTAGTTTCACGCGGCAATCCGAAAGCCATGTAGGTTATTTTTCCATGTGATTTCAGCAACTTCCTCCACATTCTGCAAAGCGTCCGCACGGAAGACGAGCAGCACGTGTGTGACGTATGTTTGCTGCTGCCATCGATACGGACGCAACCGTCTTGCACCAGCGTAGTGAGGAACACTTCGGGAACAGACCAGAGATAGCGTACACGCAACCTCTTGAAAGCCCCCGCGGGGATGTATGGAGACGGACAGGCGTATTTGTGTAGAGAGTCCAGAAACGTCTATTCGCGCAAGAGTACTCCGGATCGACTAACCTACTGAGTTTGTGGCGCTGACCGAAGCCAGTCACAAGGGGTAGGGTTAGGGTAAGGGTCGTTGTTACACTCCGGGTCCAAGTGACCTACCGAGCGTTCGACAATGACCGAAGCCAGCCATGAGCTCAGTTGTAACAGGTCACCGTTCGAGCGACTTTATTACACTCCGGATTCGACTCATGTACTAAAAGTGCGACGGTGGCATTAGTGCGGCGGTGGCCGGAGCCAGCCACACGCTCAGCAACAGGGCACCGTAGAAGTGGCTGTCATTATTTGCGCTCCGGGTCCGACAAACCTATTGAGAGTGCGACGGTCCCCGAACCCAGCCGCACGTTCAGGAACAGGGCACCGTGCGAGCGACTACTTCAAGCATTGCTGTAGTTGAATTTGCTGCACGCTCAGTAGCAGGGCACCGTACCAGCGACCATCATTGTTGTAATTGTGCTCCGGATCCGACTAACCTACTGAGAGTGCGGCGGTGGCCGAAGCCAGCCTCACCATCAGTAGCAGGACACCGTACAAGCGACTTATCATGTCGGGCAGTATTTTATTCGCACTCCGGATCCGATTGACCTACTGAGAGTGCGGTGGTGGCCGAAGCCAGCCACACACTCAGTAACAGGGCACCGTACCAGCGACCATCATTGTTGTAATTGTGCTCCGGATCCGACTAACCTACAGAGAGTGCGGCGGTGGCCGAAGCCAGCCTCACCATCAGTAGCAGGACACCGCACAGGCGACTATCATTATTTTATTTGCGCTCCGGACCCGACTAACCTACTGAGAGTGCGACGGTGGCCGAAGCCAGCCTCGCGCTCAGTAGCAGGGCAACGTACAGGCGACTTCTTCAAGTATGATAGTTGTGTATTTGTGCACTTCGGATCCGACTAGCTTACTGAGAGTGCGGCAGTGGCCGAAGCTAGCCTCGCAATCAGTAGCAGGGCACCGTACAAGCGACTTATCATGTCAGGCAGTATTTTATTCGCACTCCGGATCCGATTGACCTACTGAGAGTGCGGCGATGGCCGAAGCCAGCCACACACTCAGTAACAGGGCACCGTACACGCGACTTTTATTAGTATTTGCGCTCCGGATCCGACTGACCTACTGAGAGTGCGGTGGTGGCCGAAGTCAGCCTCGCGCTCAGTAGCAGGGCACCGTACAAGCGACTTATCAGGTCAAGCAGTAAATTATTTGCATTCCGGATCCGACTAACCTACGAGAATGCGACGGTGGCCGAAGCCAGCCTCGCGCTCAGTAGCAGGGCACCGTACAGGCGACTTCTTCAAGTATGATATTTGTGTATTTGTGCATTCCGGATCCGATTGACCTACTGAGTGTGCGGCGGTGGCCGAAGCCAGCCACACACTCAGTAACAGGGCACCGTACAAGCGACTATTATATTGTATTTGCGCTCCGGATCCGACTAGCCTACTGAGAGTGCGGTGGTGGCCAAAGTCAGCCTCGCGCTCAGTAACAGGGCAACAAGCGGCTTTTCAGGTCGAGCAGTAATTTATTTGCACTCCGGATCCGACTAACTTGAGAGTGCGGCGGTCCCCGAAGCCAGCCTCGCAATCAGTAACAGGGCACCGTACAAGCGACTTACCATGTCAAGCAGTATCTTATTCGCACTCCGCATCCGACTAACCTACTGGGAGTCCGGTGGTGGCCGAAGCCAGCCTCGCGCTCAGTAGCAGGGCACCGTACAAGCGACTTATCACGTCAAGCAGTATTTTATTCGCACTCAGGATCGGCATAACCTACTGAGAGTGCGACGGTGGCCGAAGCCAGCCACACAGTCAGTAACAGGGCACCGTACAAGCGACTTATCATGTCAAGAAGTATGTTATTCGCACTCCCGATCCGACTAACCTACCGAGAGTGCGGCAGTTGCTGAAGCCCGCCTCGCGCTCAGTAACAGGGCACCGTACAAGTGACTACTCTGTTTGTATTGGCGCTCCGGATCCGACTAACCTACTGAGAGTGCGACGGTGGCCGAAACCAGCCTCGCGCACGTATACATCGTTTTATAACGAGCGCATACATCCACGTATTAGTATGTGTGCATGTATATGCACTTGTGCGTACGTTTTCGGGCAGACGTTTGCTGTCTCGAGGCGTTCTATGACATTTCTTGGTGTGCATAAATGCGCGTACACGACTTTCGTTGAACAAACGGCCAAGGGGGTGTGTTATCTTGTGTCATGTACCGTATTTACATGTGTGCCTGCTGTCTCGAGACAGTCTCCCGAACCTACGTTGCCACGCGGGCGTTCTATCACATTGAGTGCGTTCGGTTGAGGAGCGGTCTCAGGGTAGCATACGCGTAGCCGACTACAGTACACGCACCCCCGTACAAAGTGGCCTCTCGATGAGTCTACAATGCATGTACAACATAGTCTAATACTGCTGTGGAGTTGTAGAGTTGCTGCTTGTTTGTTTCCTGTGGCACGGTTGCAGAAACCGCTCGTTGGCGTGGCAGACGAGATGTAGCTCCCGCACAATCCTCGTACAAATAGCACCACACACAGCTGATCGTTGAGTAGACTACGGGCGAAGGCGTATGTGTTGTGTGGTCTCATGTGGCGGCGTCGTAAATATAGATACATTCGAAGTAGCATATACGGTCGTCGGAGTTGCACCGCTCACAAGCTGACACGGTGGCAGTACTGCTGCCATGAGATAAGTTTTTGCGAACCCATGATGGGATTTGATACAACGAAAGCACGTACCATACGGGGTGTTGGGTTCCAGAGTAGCAGTAGTCCCCTACGTGGCAGTGCGCTCCGGCCAAGCATGCTTCATCATCGTCCCGCCCTCGTCAGCCCAGTGAGAGAAAAGCTACGACATGATTGCTAGCTATCGTCTGAATTTCGATGTAGCTAGCTGCTGCCCTTCTGCCGCGTGGCCCTCCAAAGCGGGCGGCATGTTACACACTGTGTCTTTCTCACAACGTGGCCCTTGGGTCCAGTGGACAAGCGTCTATCAAGCTCTTGCCCCAGGAGCAGCGAGGCAGCAGAATGCGAACTCCGTGAGACCTTTTTTTTTTTTAATTTTCTTAATATATGGCCATTTCTTGCGGTTCTTTTTTCGCAGATCTTTTTTTCCCCCTTTCGGACAACCCAGAAAGGGATCTACAAAAAAGATTACCCCCTTCTTACGGTGTTGTGATAGATATACTTGTAGCAATGCCAAGTGGATGTAGGATTGTGTGGTACGTGGAATGTATTTCCAGGGTGTGCAAGGTACCCCTGTTTTATACTGCGTCGCCCCCTCACGGTGGTGCGTGCACGCGTGCGTGCAGTCCATGTCTGTTCATGTGTTCATTCATGTGTTCATGTGTTCATGTGTTCATGTGTTCATGTGTTCATGTGTTCATGTGAGTCCATGTTTTTCATGTGAAGAAAAAGTCTATACAACAAACCCAGCACATCTTTCCTCCTTGACGCGAGTTCGCCGAGTTGCCGACACCCTATTCAACACACGTCTTGCGACAAGCTACCCCCAGTTCGGATCATCCTAACACGCTAGCGTGTGATATCATACGGGATCCCGAGGTGAGGTTAGCTAAAAGCGTTCGGCTAGAGAAGTAGATCATGGAAGCCCTCGACCTCAGCAGCTTTACTGAAGAGGACCGCCATCAAGCATTATCGGCGCACATCAAAGAGGAAGTGGAGAAGGGAGTACAAGAAAAAATCAAGTTTACCGAAGAGAAGCGTCCCGCATCAGAGAGCGTGGACAAGCCCCCCGATGGAGGCGATCCCCGGCATGCTCGGCCGGCTGGAACAGCGTTAGACCCGCAACCTGAAGACCAGCCACGATCGTTGGAGGACCGTCTCGTTGAGTCCTTCGCGCGGGCAAAATGCGAAGGACCAACACCCCGGGGGAGGAAACCAGGGAAGGAAGTCTTACCCCCTAAGGACACCATCCGTGTCAGTCCTGTATGTAATAATACATGTAGCCCCATTTACGGGTGTGCTTGATTCTAGTGGCGATGTTCAGGTTGGAGTGCAGGTTTTTGAGAGCCAATTTCGGATGTTGTTGTAACACTGGAGATGCCGAGCAGCAACACCATCAGCATGCGCCTACTAGGATCGTAGATCCGCTCAGCAGTGCCACGTGCTGAATTGACGCTTTGGGTGACTGATTTTGCCTTTACCTTTCCCTTTCGGATGCGCCATCTCCCCTGCACTGCCGAGTCAATCCCTCGGGAGAGACAGCTGCACACACCCCAACCAGGCGGATACGTGGCACCTGATGAAGCCCGAGCCGCGGCGATGCCAGCAGAAAAGGGTGGCCGCGGCAGAGGCGAGGGTGGCTACCGCGGGGAAGAAGCAGTGGCAGGAGGGATGGATGAAAGCGCTGGGGTTGATGGGCCGGAAAAAAATAATTCGTGTGACAAATGGTGTGACTTTTCTTATTTGGTGTTCTCATTGTTTTGGCTTTGGTTTGTGTTGCTTCGGCTTTGTGTTTGGTCTTTTTGAGTACGAGGTCGAGCCTGAACGAGTAGGATTTTACTTTCGAGGTTTTCACAGGATGTTTGGTTGTGAACAGCGATCACAACCTGAGGGAGCAGGTGGTAGAGGAGATTTTATTCTTGGAAAATTGGGATGCAGGGACTTTGAAGACCTCGAAGCAGACGTACGCTGAAGAGTTGGGGATGGAGTTTGGGGTAGAGTACGGGAAGGAAATTCCTCTTGCTGTAGGGTTGAAGCTTTCAGAGTTTGACCAAGATGAAGAAGTGGTATCAAGGCCTTTTCGTGAGCTGATAGGATCATTGATGTGGCTGGCAACGCAAACGAGGCCAGATATCGCGAACGCAGTGAGAGCGGTAGCACGGTAGTGTGCTTCTTCCAAAGAAATTCATTGGAGAGCAGGTCTTGGTATTTTGGGGTATGTGGTAAGGACTAGTGACTTGGGTATTACATTCAGGAGGGGTAGTGTAGCAGGGTTGAGCATGGAGGTGTTCGCAGACGCAGACTATGCAAGTATAAGGCTGCCGATAGGAGGTCTGTGTCAGGAGGGTTGGTGATGTGTGGGGGGGGATGTATTTCTTGGTTTTCAAGGACGCAGAAGTGCGTTACGTTAAGCACGACAGAGGCGGAGTATAGTATGTCTCCCTTGCGGATGTGATGAAGGAAGTGTTGTTTCTGAGGCAAGTATGGCGTTTCATGTTGCCAGAAGCCGATATGCCGTGTATTCCGGTGTTCGAGGATAACCAGGGGGCTATTCAGTTGGCGCAGAACCCGATTAGCAACAGTAACTCGAAGCACATCGACGTAAGGCACCACTTTATCAGGGATTTGGTATGCAGGAAGGAGATTTCGATTTTTCACGTGGAATCGGCGTATCAACATGCTGACTTCCTCACGAAGGCACTTAACGTGGGAAATTTCGAGTTTCATCGTAACTTCGTAATCAGTATGGATTAACATTTTGATGTTTGGGTTTATTTTGTGTGTGATCAAACAACTAGGGTGGCAACATTTTGCATTTTTGCCTATGGATTTTCTCAATGGATGGTGTTCTAGGCTGGGGGGCAATTAGTTCACTGAAGCTCGAAGAAGTATATCTGATATGACCGGGGATGGGAATTGATGTCTAGCCAGTGAGGCTATTGTTCTGGAGTTGAGTTGAGTTTCTGAGTTTATTTTCTTGTGTTTTGGAGTTCTTGAGGATCGAAAAAGACATGGCATGGTCACAAGCAGGGGGGCTGATAGATATACTTGTAGCAATGCCAAGTGGATGTAGGATTGTGTGGTACGTGGAATGTATTTCCAGGGTGTGCAAGGTACCCCTGTTGTACATTGCGTCGCCCCCTCATGGTGGTGCGGGCACGCGTGCGTGCAGTCCATGTCTGTTCATGTGTTTATTCATGTGTTCATGTGTGTGTTCATGTGTTCATGTGAGTCCATGTTTTTCATGTGAAGAAGAAGTCTACACAACAAACCCAGCACATCTTTCCTCCTTGGCGCGAGTTCGCCGAGTTGCCGACACCCTATTCAACACACGTCTTGCGACAAGCTACCCCCAGTTCGGATCATCCTAACATGTTGGTCGATCCTTTTTCACCGACCAAAAAAAAACAGACGCTGCAACGGCTGCTGTCACACATACATGCACCTTCCCACCGAAATGGTTTTTCGGTGATATCTCCTCACAGAGTGAAGCAGCGCCTACTGTAAAGCTATCCCTCGCGAGCTGTGTGTATGGTCCGTCTTGGGTGGCGGCTGACAGAGACCACAGGGCGATAGGAGGCACGGGAATGGAGGTGCCGAGAGTCGACAGCACGCTGAAAAAATGCCCACCGCGCCAGCAACCATTTTTTTTGCTCTTGTACCCCTGTCAAAACTTTGGTTTACCGGTACTCCCTCGCCACCCACTCTAGCAACAGCGATGACAAAGGTATGCGCCACGAGCTGTGTGTATGGTCCGTCTTGTGTGGTGGCTGATACAGACTAGGAGGCTATAGGACGCTCAGAAATTGTGAGCGCGAGAGTGGTGGACAAACGGGAAAAATGATCCGCCGCATCTTCAAGCAACTTTTTTCGTTCTTTTGCCCGTGTCGCAACTTTGGTTTGCCCGTACTCCCTCGCCACCCACTCAAGCAACAGCGATGATAAAGGCATGCGCCACGAGCTGTGCGTATGGTTCGTCTTGTGTGATGATTGATACAGACCAGGAGGCTATAGGACGCCCAAAAGTTGGGTTCGCAAGGTTGACAGTACACGAAAAATGACCCACCGCTGCTGCGTCCAGGCTCTCTCGGTTTACCTCTTGTTTGCCGCACACATCGGGTTGTCCACCTGTGGTCCAGCCCACTGAAAAAACATTGGCTACCGCCGGTGGTGCCACCGACTCTGTACCAGCAACATGACACAACTCGTGTGACCACTGTTAGAGTTTGCGGTGGGCCGTGGAGAGATTCAAGTTTGTAGGTAGGAGTGATGTGGTTGTGACCAAAAACAGACAACAGTTTTGGACAGCCTGCACTTGTCCAAAACTGCCCCAAAAAAAGACAGGATGGGCTGTCCAAAACGGGTTGTCTTTTTCTGGCGATCTTTTTTTGAGGAAAAAAGACATTCGACAGTTTCGGAAACAAAAAAAAAACTGAAATAAGGAAATATATTTTGAGTTAAGCCATCGTTCTGAGGATCGTTCCTGACAGTCTCGCCAGAACCCAAGATAAGGGAAAAATAATCAGATTTAACAGCGGAGGGAGGCTCGTTTTGTGGAAAATTTTGCCAACTTTTCGATTTAGCAGCTTTCTTTGAAATAACACATCAGGCACCACACACAAAACACATCATCAGGCACCACCCACACACACACACACACAGTCTGCAAGAGCATGTCCAGCGGCCGCCCAAATAAAACCCAGCGCCCAGCGCAAAGGCCCTGGAGTTGGCGCGCCACCAACACAGAAAGGGGGAGGCTGCACGGTCAGAAAACCAAGTTGGGGTTGGTTGTTGCGCGGCCTTTTAGGTCAGCAACACGCGCCCGTGACACACAGGTTGAGGCAAGGGGGAGAAAGAGCGCCGGAACGAACCCGCGGCAACCGACGACGCAGAGGAGGTGGCAGCACCGCCAGCAAAGGGCAGAGAGGAGGAGGAAGAGCACGCAGTTGCCTTCTGGTGACGCGCCGCAAGAAGGAGTATTCTCTGCTTCTACTTGAGAGAGCGTGTATGACTTCGATGTGCCCCCGCCCCAAAAAAAACACCCTCTCCGCAACGCTTGAAATAAATGCGATACACAGCACTACTTCGTACAGGGCTGCCGGGCAGTATGTGTACTTCCTGTCGCTGTTGTTCTGGTGCGGGTTCGTGTGCTGGCGTCAAGGGGGCAACAGACACGCACACGCATGCATGCACGCACATTCAACAGCAGCAGTGGGAGCGCTGTGATCAGGGTGCAGCTGTCACGCAGCGCACCACAAAAAACAGCAGTACCTGCGAACAGGGGAAGTTCGTTGAGTGACTGTCGTCCCACAGCCAATCACATGAAGCCGCCTTAAATCGAAAAATATTCGCCTGCAGGAAGTTTCCAGGAAACTTTCTGATCTCAAAATCTGTTTCCTTATCTCAGCAAATTTGGAGCCCCAGTCCGAAACTGTGAATTGTAAGAAGACCTTCTACGGCCAGTTGTCTTTTTTTGAGAAGAAAAAAAGAAAAAGATCATAAAAAAAGACAACCTGCAAGAAATGGCCTACACAACGAAACCATCTCTCTCTATCATAGACATTTCTCTTTTTGGGACCCCAGAAAACCGAACCAAGACATGCGAACCTACGCGCCTCCAGGGCGGCACAACAAGAACCCAAATACACACGTAGATCCGGGAGATGTTCCGAATTCTTCCGTGGACAATATAAACTACAGTTTGTTCGGTCTTCGACAACAAACTTTCGTATGTTTGGACAGGACATCTTTACTTCCGAATAGCATCAACTTTTTCCCTCTTTACACTTTTGCCTCCATTGATACACTATTTTCACTGTTCCTTCTACTGTACCTTGTACTCTCACTCTCCTATCCACCTTCGGCTTGCGATGCGGGCCCCGCCGCCCCCAATGGGCGGCGGGGCCCTTCTAGACTATGCCCTGCGTAATTCGAAACACGAAGTACGCGAAGATCAATAGATAGAGCAGAGTGGTTCGGTGACCGGCAGGTGTTCTCATGCAGGATATCTCTGTTCGACGCCCCCGCCCGATATTCACAGTCAGCACAATGCGTCGCTCGGCCTGTTGTCTTCCTACGCTACACCTTAGGAACGGCAAGATGAAACTATGGCACAATCCGCGGGCTACTGATTGTTCCCAAGCAAACGGCCCTTGGCCCACCCGAGGAAGCGACGCAGAACTCAATGACGACGCCAGATGCTAAGACCCACAACCGGGTACCACTTGCTTCATGAGGACGCGGCCTCTCTTCGACTTGACTTTCACATGCAGGACGACTCCTCTGGTGAATGCCGTTGTGAAATCGGTGATCCAGAGCGCAGGGTGGGCGGGGGACGAAGAAAAATGGTGAAGGTCGCTAGCACTTAGGATCTATCGATGTACATGGCATTTTTGAAGCAGGTGGCATTGAGCTTCCTCCATCTGCGACACGACACACAGAAGTCAGGCACGTGACGGCTTGCCGCGAGATATTCATCAATCAGTATAGCCTATGTACGCCCAAGCTCAATTTCTCTCTCGAGGCCGAATCATACCCTATCTTGACCCACCTCGCTGTGGAGCTGTTTATAGTTACACCCACAGCGTCGACCACATTCAGGAGGCAGTCGTGTCCACAGCCCAGGAACTCGTAATAGATCAAAGTGGCACCATGCTGCCAAAAGAATGCTACAGCAGTAGTGTAGAAAAGGAGAGGCTCTTGAAACATTGCTACGGTAGCATCTGACTCACATGATGGTAAACTCCACCTTGATCGGGGTTTCGCCCTCTTTGATGCCGTTCTCGTCTTGCTCAACCGCAGACGTAGAGCGTCTACAGCAGCACATGTCCCAACCCCCTGGTACGGGAATGGTCTGCAAGTAGATACCAGCACAACAGCGCAGAATCGAAAGAGAAAGGCAAGGCCAGTTGCAGCAGCACAGATTCGAAACAAAGTATACAACATCTATTTTTCGAGGAGTTGTATGTACCGGTGGTGGCAACAAATATCAAGGACAGCCCGCCTTGAAAAATCATTACAGTCGGCACCAGAGGCCGACGGCAAAAGCTCACCAAACTCGTTGTCAAGGATATAGAACAAGAGGTATTCGAAGAGGAGCTACTGTATCGTGAGGTGTCAAGAGTTGGAATAATCATCACGATGTGATGTAAAAAACAGTGTGGATGAAGTTGGGAGGCTCTTGCTACTGAGTTTACACCCAAAACCACAACTAGAGGTAAATGAATCGTCGGAAAACTCTAAACGTACTTCCTCGCCTACGAGTTGGGGTAGAACCACAATGCTCGCACTGTGACGTTTACCAGTGGTTCCGCTCGATGAGAAAATACCCCGAAATGCAAGCTGCAAGGGTTTCAACACAGCAGTATGCGCTTCTTACATAGACACCAGCACTCGAGAGAGATACGAGGAGGTCGTGTAAAAATCAACAAACCACACCTTGCTGTGCCTGTTCGGAATTGATTCATTCCAAAGTATCGGCTCATAAACCTACCTCGGAGACCGTAATGTGCACCGCTCCAATACCACCGATGCTGTCCAACCTGTTTCGTCCTTCCTTCACCTCGCTAGCGCCGCACGAGCCGAATGCCAGTTTACAGTCGCTTCCCACGGTGTAGTCAAAATCTTTCTGAGCACCGCGAGTACGGCAATATTGCGGCGAATACACAGTCGGGAAAGGAATGTGTGAGCTTCGGATGCATTGCCGGACATAGATTTCACGCGCGCGTGTGCTAGTCTTCCACTTCTTGAGTTGGCTGTGGTTGGCGAAACTATCAAGAAAACCCGGAGGAGTTGAGGCCGCAAATATGTCATATCCAAGGAAAACAATACTCCGGATGTTTGCAACAGCTTGGATGGACATATAACTGACCACTTTTGTTTTTATTGAACACCAAGAGATCGCCTATTGTTGGTGTTGCACACCAGTCTCGTTCCGTACCGTGTGGCCATTCGGGTAGGCTTCGCCTTTGAGCAAGACAGCCTCGAAGAATTTGGCGTCCCAGGTCCCCCGCTGGACGAGGGGGTGGTTTTCCGTTTGTTTGGTCACACATTCAATGATCGAGGGAGGCGTTCGGACGACACAGGGCGCGAAAACAACAACACACGACAGTGTCTGAGTAAAAGGATGTTGTGAGCGAGTGGTGATCAATAAATGGGCGATGGGGTGGTGCGTACGTACAAAACGAAGGCTGCAACGATATGTTTCAACACGGTGGCGAAAGCAAAGCTGATTTCGCCCGCAATACGCAAAACCTTAACCATAGCCTTCGCCAGACGTGGCACAACCATCAGCCGATCACTGTAGCTACCCCGTGAACGATAGGGAAAACTTCAGCTCACGGTTTGCTACAACATGCCGCAAGAAGACAGGTCCGACCTACCCCTGAGGTGAGAATGCCGTACGACGAGCCACAGGTGATTCCATTCATCTCAGGTGCGGAGGTCGGGTATTTCGGCCTTGGACCGAGGGGACCGACATAGAGCGCGGCCCCTTGCACAACAGCCAGATCGGGACTTGTCGCAACTACCACCTGAACGCTCTTGTTGGGGTACTCCTCGAGGACACTCTTCCTAACCGCCGCCTGCTCGTCAATGATGTGCAATCGGCCAGTTGATGGTCGAAGGGCAGGGGAACCTCTATGTTGTTATGGTGGTGTAAGGCAAACGGTACACAATAATAACTGCAAGTGAAGTAACGAGATGCAGGGCAGGACACGATGTAATGGGTTAGACATATTGCTCGACGACGAAAACAAAGACCGGCCCTGTCTGCCGCTACATACGCGCGCCAACTACTTCCGTCTGCAATTTGTGGAATCAGCATATGCAGATCTACGGTACCTGAACATGCATGCTGCCCGCGAATCCGCCCACCATGACGACTGACTTAAGTCCCCGTAGCTCTTCCGTTTTTAGCTTCTCCGACACCGCCCCCGCAATCCTGGTTAGTTTTTCAGGTTTGGTAGCACAATTGTAGTCGTAAAAGACGGGAAAGTTCAGGGCGACGGATTCCATCAGGCCCTCGACCAAGCATCATTCACGCTCGGAGCAAAATACCGTTGGTCCGAGGTTGGTGGTACTCCGTGGGTGAACAAGTTACAATCCGGCCGGAGGTCGTGACCCATCAAGCGATCAAGAGCCGCAACCACACATGTGTTGCACATGTGTTGGTAAAGTTTCTGGAAAGCGTTCATCACCTGTCGCACTGTGTCCTGAAAAAGCGTGTCAACAGAGCCGGCTTCAAGACCAACTCCGTCCCAGAGCCGCCCACCAAGTCCTGGCCAGAAGATTTTCGGTTGAATTGAATGCAACGACTCAACTGGGCAAGTAGCGAGTTGGTGAAGGCGCATAACCAAGGAAGGTCCCATTTGTAGTAGCGTTGACAGCGGCGGCCCGAACTCAGGCACAGATTGAGCGGCGGGTGCGCATGCTTCCAACATTGTTTTTCCTCCGGCTTTCTATTCGTGCCTGCCGCTCATATGGTCGAAAGGATATCTGGAGGGCACTTCCGACCCGTGAACCTCATGGCTCAAGGACATTCAAGGTTGCCACAGCGTACTCTCTAACTTGTTTGTTCATTCTATCGTGACGTACAGTAGTACTCGGGAACAACTGGTGGTGTCCTCCTCGTATCCGCGAGATTTTATCGTGTTCTATTCCCTCAGGTCGAGGAGGGACTACCACTTTCGGTAGGACGTGCGTTGGAAAAAATAACGAATTGGGTACGACTGTCCCGTAGAAGCCATACATATGACGTATGCACATCAAAGAAATGACCATCACTCAGGGCGATTTGGGAGCCTTTTGAAAGGAAGAGAGGGTCATGTGTGGGAGCCCCGTCTGAAAATGGATAGAGAAAAACCATACGCCGAACATTATGGGAAATTCGGCGTCAAGATAAACCTCCCACCTGTCCTCCGTTGTTGGTCTTTTTTCGGGCTGTGTCCATCGCCATCGCCGGCTGGCTCACACCCAACGCTTCCACCATCTCGCTCATGTCGATTCTGCACTCGGGTTTGTCAACACTCAAGCCAACTTTTGCTTCTTCCCAGTTCTTCCAATAGCATTGGCAATATGGGAAAACAAAACACGAAAATTTGGCGGGTTTCAGGAGTCATCTAGGCGAGGCATCCATCGGGCACCATGGCGGTTTCGCGACTGGAAGTTTGGGCTCACGGCAGTACGAGAGAAAAACAGTAGAAACAATGGACAACCCATCCTGGAAAACAACGTCACACTTCACGCGGGTGGGCAGGGTTCGTGAATGGCCACATCAACTATTTGGCCGTGTAAAGACTGTAGACGATTGGAACGATGGTGATCTTCTCCAACGGTCGATTGGAAAATCGGCACAGGGGCCGACACTCCCAAAGGAGTACCGGCACCACAACAAAACCCGAGCAAGGTAACTCACCTGCAGAACTTTGTACATGCCGTCCCTCTCGAACGACTCGAGCTGGAAGTGGCCCGCTCGGGGGGCGACAGAGTCAGCGAACGTCTGGACATGGAGATCACACGCCGCAGTCCGTGCACGAAAAAGTCGAAGATTGAGGTATGCATGCATGCAACCAGGTAGCGCAATTTCGTTGATTCAATCCTCCCAGCGAGTTGTAGAGAGGTGCAGGGTGCTCACCGTTGTTTAATGATCCCCTTTCTCTTCGCTTCTGCGTTTCTTGCTAGGGACAGCCACATCCTACAACCAAAAGCACCACGCACCATGAGGAAGACGCGGAATTGCTCGTCCACGTATGTGGAACCCCACGATTCGCTGATGTTGTCTCCCACTTGATCGAGGATCGGCGGGCCGAGTTGGGCGAGCT
Organism: Ectocarpus siliculosus; assembly: GCA_000310025.1. Lineage (NCBI taxonomy): Eukaryota > Phaeophyceae > Ectocarpales > Ectocarpaceae > Ectocarpus > Ectocarpus siliculosus. The sequence continues at coordinate 1,982,934 of FN649736.1, forward strand.
TAAACGCGCAAATGTCCACGGTGCCTCCTCCGCAGTCAACCACCTAGCGTTGGCAAGTTTATTCGGTGATGGGGCACCAACAACGCCAAAAGCAAGATACATCGCACACCACCTGTGTTTATTGCCTCGCCGTGCCACGCCGGTCAGTCGAGTGGAATCAGTTGTTCGAAACGCCTCGAGGCAGTTGCGAATTGCGCACTGCAGCGGCATGTGTTGTAATTGTAACGTGAAATATGCCAGACCATCGAAGAAGTGGTGGCATGATACATCTTCCGTATAACGTTCGTCCACGGTTTCAGAACACGGAAAAGGCAAACCGTTCTAGAAACGGCTGTACGTTGCATTCTGAGAACAACTCACTCACCAAATACATGTCGTTGACACTCCAGTCCAGTCTGTCCTCGAGCGCGAGGCAGGCGGCCACGGGCTCCTTGCATATCGTAAGATGCTTTGGGCGCGATTGAACATGCAGAAATACAAGAGAAAAAGAAGGATTCGTTGAAGAAGCCCCGAGAGTGTAGGTTTCAGCCTTGTCCACGCCACGGCCGGAACTAGGTAACTGCAAATACAATTTCCGCGCTCAAGCAGCATGCGCGGTCTACGAGTATCAGCAGAGGCGATCGGTCCATTTATCGCCACCAGTACTCGGAAAGGAAATGGAGTTTTGTGTCGCGCCCCACGGCTGAATGTTGGAATGATCGATATGCACTTGTCAAAGAGGGGAAACGCATGATCACCTCCGCATCATCTTCGCCGTTGATGAGGCCGGCCCTGATGGCGGCATCCGACATGAACTTTGTCGCCGGCGCCGTGCAGCATGCAGGAACGGTCAACACCCACGACACGCGATTGGGCTTCACGCGCGCCCTGGCCAAGTTCTCCAAAGCGGCCTAGATACGGTGGGGATGTGGAAACATTTCAGCGAGAAAGGTCAATGAAGAGTATGGGCAAGCATGGATTGAGCTCACAGGTTCCAGCCGTGATGGGGACGATGAAATCGGCAAGATTTACCGCAAAATACCTTGCCACCAGCAAGGTGGGCTCGAAGCCAGTCTGGATCTAAGAAAAAAACCGTTTACGAAAATCGTCACCCGCTTGGCTCGTCTGGTGCACCTGATAAGCTGGCGGCTCAAAGCTGACTTTTGTTCGCGGGTGCCCACGCTTCAGTAAATATGAAATCGCAGCCATCAATTGAGCTGAGTGACGACAATAATTATCAACTCTTCACGGCCTCGAAGTGTTGTCCTTGCGTGCCCACCTGAGGCAAGGCGGGTGTGTCTGCAATCTTACACGCCAGGCGGACAGATCGGTAAGCATCGTGTGGGAGCATCGGGAGATTCGTGGTGCACCAGGAACGATACTCCAAAAGTAAAAGCGGCCTGGGCGGGACTGGTTGAAAATTAACCTCCCCGCGAACCGCGTGGAAATGAGCAGCCAGACGGGTTTTGGCGTATTGGCATAATTAACCACAACCTTGGGAATGTGAAGATAGACAAATACTGTGGGTAGATGGAAGCACACGTGAAAATTGATGGAGGTACCGATGACAGCATCTGATAAATATATTGATTGCGATAGCTAAAGTGTAACCATTGGCTGTCAATTCAATAAATTAATTGTACACGGTGTCTGCATATCTATCAAACATATTATTTCAGGAGCAGTTGAAATATTCTCTCCCCCCATAAGCGACAGAGGGAAACTCCATTCACTTGAACTACTATCTGTCGTAAAATCGCGCCTTGAGAGCGGGTTCGGGGGAGGGAATGTCCCCGTCACAAACTCAAACTGGCACGTACAGGGTATTACTTCACTTAGTGCCGTACAGCATTCCATTTCGTCCCTTGAGGGCAGGTGGGGGGGGGAGGCGTCGGGGGGGATTGTCTCGGATACAATTTGGGTTGGTGCTGCAAGGGCGCATAAATTGTACCTACCCGACAATACTATATTTTGGACCGGGGGATAGGACCCCCCTACCCGACAATACTATATTTTGGACCTCTCTGGGGGGGGGGGATAGGACCCCCTCCCCAACTCCATACAATTTCCTATTCTAAATCCTTTATAAAGGGGGCACATGTCATGCACGGGGGTAGTTCAATCCACGTAGCCCATGGCGACCTTGCGGGCACCGCAGCCGCGCTACCGTCCGTAGCAGAGGTGAGAGAAAGTGAGAGTAGTCAGTCTCCAATGGGTAGGGATCCCTATGAACGACCCCGTCGACAAGACGGCCCTTCGGCTGTCAGAGCCCCCACCACACGCCAAAAGGTCCCACACCAGAAGAATACGGCTGGTAAAGCCCCCGTAACACGCCGTAAGATCTCGCCGGGGGCGCGGGGGGGATTATACAGTAGTACAGACGACGAGTCACTCTCAGACGAGTCGTCAGCGGAGACAGGGGACTCTGTTGAGGACGAGAGCTCCGAGTCGGAGGAGGATTGGAGGAGGATTTCGAGGAGGAGAGGGCGGCTGGCAGGGAGGGAAAGGAGAAAGAGGAGGAGGAAGGAGGGGGAGGAGGGGGGGGGTGGGGGAGTGGTGTTTGGTTTTTT
>FN649736.1:1985582-2024841 GCA_000310025.1 Ectocarpus siliculosus
GCTCGTTCGGGGCGAGGACAAGGGATGGCGAAGGCGCTCGAAGCGAAATAGCTCGAAGAAATGGCGGTTTAGTCTCGTTGAGGGAGGTGGGGCGGGGGGCTTGGGGGAGTGAATAAGTACATCGCACGGCAAATTGAAGTTGTGTACTGCGTTGCACGTGGCGATGCCACCGCCGCCGTAGGCTTCATCGACAGCCTCTCTCTAGAATTTTGCCGGCTTGAGTATTAAGCTTGGATTAATGGCCTTTCGACACATGGTGGTTTTTAGTGTCCTTTGGTTCTGGTGGGTCGCTTGTTTGTGTTATTTCGCCATATTCGCCCAAGGTCAACTGCCGCGGACTTGTCACAGAGGCATCGAGAAATTCTGGGTTACTTCAGATTGGAGGGCTGTCCTCAAGCACTCTTGAAACTAACCAGAAGTGTCCCCACCGCATCACAACTATCACACGAAGTAGCAACCTTCTTCCGGCGCCGGATGTACACAACATTTATCACCTCAAACTCATCAAACAACTACATACTCACCTGTGGTAACATTGTCCTTTGTGCAATAATGCGTGTCGAAAAAAACAGCACACACAAGCACACGCAATCGAGGGGGGGAAAGTCAACAAAGACTAAACAAAAATGTACCACGAAAAAAAACACATTTTTCTTACCCCCCCCAAATACCATTTTCGGCCTGGAAAGGATATTTCTTTGAGTTCCCCCGGGTAACGTTTTTTTTTAGAGATCCCCCCGGTGTGCTACTGATTTCCCCACTTTTCGCAGCATACATGCAGCGCAAAGATCAGTGGGCACATCCTCCGCTCTCCGCAGTACGAGTGCGTAACGGCGTGTTCACACACAGTGCTGCACGGCTGAAAAAAATAAAAAGTAAGTGTGAGAAAAAAAGCTTCCAACGGGAAAGCGGCCCCCTGTGGAAACCCCTCCGATCAGGCGGCTCGCGGCGCAACAGACCTCCACACCCAGCACCGGCTCTAGAGGGCGAACAAGAAGCTAAACTGTCCAGTTTTTAAGAGATTTGTGGTAACACGATGTCAGGGCACAGCAGGGTATGTTTTATATGTCCAGGTGCACTTGGTAGGGTGAGAAAGTTGGACTTTAGCTAGAGCGAACCACACTGCAGAAGCTCCAAGATCAGGGAGGGAGCTTCACACGCGAACCGACCTCTGCGCGAGGTTGGGATCTTGCAGCCTAACTATGCTGCTGACATGTACCTAGGATGCATTGCCACCTAATGCAAAAGGTTTGAGGCGATTCGGTGAGGCAGGAGATAAGCATGGTGTGTTCAAAATTCAAATTTCAAGAGAGCCCACGCCGGGGGTCCGAACGCACGCTCTTGCATGTTGCGCATGTATGCATGTATATCCACTGGATACACCATCCCCACCCCAAGATACTATGGAAATGCCCGGTACAATCACGGTAGCTCAGGGTCAGACTATCACAACGATTTTCAGATAATCTGGGTTTCGAGAAGGCAAGTATGACTGTCTTCAAGTTCAAATTAATCTCAGTGCTTTGCCATATACTAGCCGAACATGATGACGCGGGGCGCTCGGCTACGTACACTCCAGACCGTGCATATACTGCTGTAGATTGAAACACCGCAGTGTTGCAAGTCAGGTCTAGTACTATAGTACGTAGTTCGACAGGTTTCAGTCGTCACGCTCTCAGGCACATAAGCATGCCCGTACAGAGGATCGGATCTTCTGCACGGCTGTCAAGAGACAACGAAGCGCCCACACCTAGACTATGTAGCATACTAGGTGTTCGCTTGCGTAGTAAGCTGTACGTGTCACGTGACATTTTGTGATTTTTGTTGTATAGTCTACTCTGGTATGGTGTTTAATGCGTGGGATAACCCGGCATAGGTCGAGTTGTTGTTAGATGACCCGTCGGAGAGGTAGGCGGGGCAACCGGGCTTGTGGGATTAACAGCCCCACAGGTCAGACCTCGGAACCAGCCTGGGAGCTCTGTTACACCCGGAAGCGGAGGTTTGCAGCCAATATGCGACCTTCGCCAGCTTGCGGAAGGCACGCTTCCCCCGCGGACTCCAGTGGTCGACCACACAGGGGGAGACATAACAAGTGAATGTCCACGGGGTGGGAGCAGGAGAGAGGGCAACCTAACCACCGGCGAGGTGCGCACCCCCATCGCCGCGACAAAGCGCGACGTGAGAGATTCCGGTGCACGCGCCCGACGGACAGGAGGAAAGACCCGGTCAGGAAGGAAACACAGGAGGAGGCTCTCTGTTAGGGTAACGGGTGGCCTACCTAATCGTGAGAGCAACCTCGCGGAAGAGGATTATTACAAGCAGCAGGGCGAGGCGAGAAGGGAGGCAACGACCCGTATAGATCGCGCAAATGTCGAACATGAACGGCGTAGGAGTCAGGACGGGAACCCAACACAAGCCGGTTATCAGCCAAGCAAGCGGATGCGGGTAGTAGACTTTCTACCCCCGCGGTGTTATCTGTAGCCAACCAATAGGCAAGAAGTGAAAAAAGGCGTGCGGGAGTATGGAATGCGGATTTGTTAAACACAACCCTGGCACCGAGTGTAGCAAATGCCCCCGCAATGTAGTCGGGCTGTGACTACCTCCCGGCAATTTCCGGGCTGCCGTTCGGCAAGATGTGGATACTACTCATCCTTTAGCGTACGGATGGAGGGTTTGTTTGATAAACCGTTGTTCTTCGAGGTGCAGGACGGCACGTGGGCCGTTGATATCGACGGATGCGCAAACATTTTGGCGACCATGTATTGCTACAAGGATGAAGCGGCGTTTGGTAGTGCTCATTCAGCTCCAGCCCAGCTGCTCGAAAGCGTCGACGGCGACGTTGAGGACTACGTGAGCTTGATCCACTACGCCATCCTCCAACTCCCTAAGAACAAGACGACAACCAACGGTCCGTCTTGTTTTTCTTTGCGCAAGCAGGGAGAACGGGGTAACGCCATCTTCCCGTACTGCTAGAATGGCCTGAGGGAGATTATGCCGGCGACAGAGGTGGCCGACAAAGGATGGGGCGTCGACCCACGAGGAAAGGGGAGCGAGTCGGACAAACTTACAGCCGAGAATCGCGTGCTTTGGCTGTCCGAGTATTCTTACATCGGTCCTGACAGAAAGACAGTCACGCTGGCGTGCGGTTGCAATCCGGAGACGGCCCTATGCAACAGGTGCAGGTGCAAGGACAGCAAGTGCTCGCTCGATTGCGGCTGCAGAAGTCGTTGCACCCTACGTCGGGTGCCGTCGGCATCCTTGCGAACAGGGGGGAGTCTGTGTCCCAGCCTACGGTGGGTGCTCCTCAAACTGGGTCGATCGAGGATACCGCCCGACCCCAACCACCCGTCGAGATTCAACCACAGCCATCCTCGCGTGTTGCCAATGCCTTCGCACTCTTTCTCGCCTTGAGGAAGCAGCAGAAATCGCATGGAGTGGAACAGAACGACGGGCAGGCAGGGACTCCCGAGTCACCTGCGAGCAACGGCATTTCCTCCGGCGACGCCGTGGAATTGAGTAACGCAGAGCTGGAGGACCCCGAGTCGGACGAGAACGGCGACGGTTCGGTCGGTGTACTCGAGGATTTTTTCATGAACTGGGATTCGGGTGAATCTGGCTCCAGCAGTGGGGAATCTGACGGGTTGAGCGAGAAGGGCGTCGACCCGGTGTAGAGTGACGGAGACACAGATGATGGTGTTGCGGATGTCGTTCACGACGCCTGGAACTGAGATTTGGCTACTTCTTCAGGCAGGTGCATGTAGCAATCTTTGAAGGGTCTTGGCTTGGGGTTGAGGATGTCGTGACGAGCATTCTTTTTGCACGTCAGATCTCCACATCGCAACCAAAGATCTAACACCGGCGGTGCCTTTCTCGTGCGTGTGATCTGATTTATCTGACCCATGCTTCAATGTCACATTTTGCGCGTCGTTCTTGGCGGTTCAACAGGTCCGTGCTTCACTTGCCTTCCGTTGGATGCATCGGGCAAACAGGACGACCAGGGGTGGCAGATTATTAGACACAGGGGCAGAAGACGTAGAACAGCCGGCTAGAGTACGCATTTTCGCGACCATTATTCGTACTGTAGGTGCGCAGGGAGACGGACGGGAGACGCTTCTGTAGTTTCAGCCAGGCTGGGTGTCCGTGGCTTATTAGGATGGTATTTTCTTCTTCGTGTTTTATCGGCAACGTGCCTGAAACCTATGGGGACGAGGGCGCGTAGAGCCTGTGCCGTATATACTGACTGTGAATTAGTTCTTTGTTGTATCATTCGGGCATGATGTTTTGTGACGAACTTTTTGTATCATCTTGGTGTTGCCACATAATAATAGTAGGTGTTCACGCCTCGAGGGGGCTTATTTCTTGTTGTGAACTCAGTGCTTTCCTCAGCCAAGTGGGCGATCAACACTGGAGGCAGCTGCTGCCCGCTCTCGTGTTTGCTCGTGCTTTTGTTGCAGAGAGGGTCGAATTATTTCCGAGCTCACGCTCGCTCCCAAGTACTTGCTTGCTCCAGCTTGACCTCTATCTGAGCAATTTAACTTGTGCGGCAAGAAGAGCAGCCCTCGGTGTTTGATGGGTCGGATGGGCAACTCGGGGCCCCGGAGTTGCGTGTGTTCGTGTGTAGTAAGTATTTCCTCGCTTTTGCGACACACCCAGTGCTAAGTGCGTAGTGCTATGTGCGTATTCCATACTTGAGTGCGAGTGAGTGTAGTAGGTGGGCCGCCCGTTTCCTGCGTGCGACATCAGATAGCACAACGTTATTAGTGACCATACTCATTGTTTGTGTAGCTGCCGTGTTATTGTTGCTACTCCGTCCTTCTCATATTTTTTTCTTCGGGATTCAGGAGAGTTATGCTACTGGGTGAGGGTCCCGAGTCAACAGGCACAAGTAAGTGTGTGCGGTGCAACACAGCAGCAGGAGAGGGGGGCACCCTAACAGCAATTTCAGTTCAAATCTAGCCGACGCCATTCAACATTACTGCACCTGTAGTGCATCTTGCAGCATAATTCCAAGTGCGGTACAACCACAAAAGTAGCAGCTAACATTCTCAATGTTTAGTGTTGTCGGCAGCGTGGCAAAAGATAAGCATGGTGCCTGTATGCGAACGCAAATTTTGAATTTCATCCGTGCCTACCTCTCGATCCTCGGCACTAATCAAGTTCAACTCTTGTGCAATATACTTGCTGGCACTCTGTCCGCCTTTCCTCAAATTTGAATGGCGATTGATGCTGTGGTGGGCGCGTTCTCGTGCTTGGACTCTTTGGCGGGTGCACAGCAGCGTGGTTGCGCCGCCTAGATACGAGTCTCACATTTTTTTAGGGGAGGGGCTGCGGGTTGCGCCGACAAGTTTGAAGCTTGCAGTGGACGGAATTCGGCAAATCTTGGTTCCCTAGATAGCTATTGGAATAGTCTACTGCTGTAAACCTTTAGCCTTGGGTGGATGTACGCCGGTCGCGCTGCTCTTTTGTGTAAACCTATATTTTTTGTTCCGCCGCCATCTTTTTTTTTTTTCAGTCGTGCAGCACTGATGCACAAAGGTGCTGATTGTGACCTGAAGGCTCATCCAGCGCCTCGTGCTGCCTCCCTCCTCTTCTTTCCCAACTTCTGCATGCTCCTAGACCTGGTCGATTGTGTCTAGAGCGAGAAAAATATGTGTGGTGCTGGACGTGTGCTGGGCTTGTTTTCTTGTCGCAAAAAAAATAGGAAGAAGATGTTTTGCTTTCCCCCGGGGGGGAGGGGGGGTTCACAAACACAGCAATCTCCGCCTCATGGGGAACTCTCCGCCGATTACGTATGCCGAACATTACGTATGCCGAACCTTCATTTTATGTGTACTTGTATATGTAGACAGTCCTTTACTCCACATTTATTTTCACCCGGAAATTCAGCGAACAACTATCATCCTGCTCAAAAATGTTCTCGTTTCAATCCGATCATGGGCTTAATCTTACACGTTTGAGTAAATAAATATCTTGCACACACAGTAGAAAGTATCAACAAAAGCACGACGAAACTGGGGGATCAGCTCGACCTACCCTGCGTGCATTTTCGATATACAAGTTATGGGTCGCGCCCCCGCTATATTGAAAGTGAATGCAAGGCAATGATATAGACGTATTAGTATTCTGGCGTAGTGTTGTGACACACCGGGGGAGCGGGCACTGCCACAGGCATGCTCCAATTTTACTCCAAATGTACACTGCTCCGACAAGAGCAAAGACGGCTCTCACATAGCAGGTCAAAGTCACGCTCCGGCGATTCTAGCGATAACACCAAATTGAATCACTAAATACTGCACGCTACACCACAGAGAAAAGTTCGTGCATGGATATATATGCAGAAAACAGAAAAATAAATATTATCTCATCATAACACCCACGTCCTTTATGTGTTCGAGGGCGAGGGAGAACGCGTCCCGCAGCTTCAATTCTGCAACCCCGGTGAAACTGGTCGTCGTCGCGTTGTACAGATTGTCGGAGGTTCCGCCTCGGTTCTCCTTGTGCAGTTCCTGCGAAGCGGAGGGAGGAACGAGAAAAGCCACTCAACCACAAGGTGAAAAGGCTCCTTATTCACTACTATCATCAGTGCAGGATGCTCAACTGGTGGGGCTTCACCCCGACGTTCGGGCGAAACCGGTCATTGTGTGTCTTGATACGGAAAGAAAATAGGTATAGGAAGTGTGTACTTTCGGGTGAAATGAACGCTTGAAGGCACGACCACTATTATTATTGGGTGTCAATGTATGTATGTTATTCGGAAGGATTCGCAATTGATTGGCAAAACCTTCGCAACGCATCGTATTTGTATCGGCCTTTCTTTCCTTTTTCAAACAGGGCATGCCATCCCAATTATGATTCACTAAATAAATGTCGCCGGCGTCGTCGACCGTCGATTACTTTTGAAGTATCGTAGGGAACTACATAGGTTTAATATAGGGGTGTTTGATTTAATTAATTATTTTTGGGTTTGGGGAGTTTAATTACTTGTTTTTGGGTTTGGGGAGTACATATGCAGTATGCGCGGCAATCAAATGCTCCACAGCAGCTCTCTCAACAGGCAGCGCCAGAAGCTGATTCTTGCTTTCCGAAACACAGCTACTGCTGTAGCCTAGTATTGTGTCGGTGAGAGCTGCAACATATATTCTTAAGCCGCCGGTGAGGCTAGACGAGCGCGTGGTCTCACGCTTCAACAGCAGGAGGAGCGGGGGACGGTGATCACCAGAGGCAGAATCTTTCACAGATACGATATTTTTTGTTCCGCTCGGAAGAGAACGACCTGTCGGCCCCGAGGACATGTTGATATATTCACACAGCCGATCATTCGCTTTCTCCCTACCTTGATTACAAGGGTACTTTTTGGGAAGGACATGGGCAGCAAACGGGGAACTCTAGATTTCATTGAAGTAATCGGATGGGAAGTCTTGTGCCCACAGTGTAGTGTGCACAGGGACGGGAGTAGCCACCTTCACAGCGGTAACACAGCGGTAATGGGACTGGAGTGTTAGGGGTGGACGGGACGCAGGTTGTACGGGAGTGCAACTATCGGAGGAGCAAGTGTGAGGCAGGAATTGGCGGTGGGATGGGAACGGTGTGGGACGGGCAGCATGTATTTCCCCATCCCGTCCCATATTCAACGGGACTCCCACCCCATTGGGTCCCGTCCCATGGAGGCCCCTGCCAGTAATGCATGCCCCCGGTTGTGACGTTTCGTTTTCGCGGATCCATCCGAGAAAGCAAGGGGAAAATAATGTCTATAACGCCGCGTACATTACAGCAGTACGGTAGTGGGCAGCCGAAAGTTCTATCGCTTAGCAGAGAGAAAGGAAGAGGTTGAATCTCAGACAGAGTACTGCGTACTTTTCGTGATGGGAGATGTGTGCAGCAAGGAGTGACCACGCACGCACATATACTAGAGTCTAGACAAAAAAAATCTGTCCGTATGTGGATGCGGAAGAATCAATACCTCCATTCCTCCTCTCTCTCACCATCTTGAACCGCTGGAACAATTGTGCATTGTCTGATGACTCCTTATCGCGGAAGCGTCTCTCTGCGTCTCGGCCGAATGCTTCAACGCCTTCGTGCTCGAACACCTTCCTTCTCTGTGGGTCAAGTTGGCCTCGGATAAGCAAAGCTGTGGGAGTCTTGCTTCGGACGTCTTCGTCGTGCGCGGCAGTGTCCGGCACGCAGACGGTTGTGTCGCTTTGTGGCCCCCTCCAGCTGAATGCCGTGCATGAAGTGCCCAGATCAATTGCGACCACGTAGTCTTTGGCGCATTATTCATGCAAGAGAAAACGAGTCGTGATGCCCACACACACACGCAGGCGGTGGCGAATGGCGAGAGAAATGAGCTGAAGAGATCCTTGATACAAATACCACACGTTGAGAAAAATGAATGCACACAACTTACCACACAATGTGGAGCAACAGAGATGATGGACTCACCCCGCATCGTGCAGCGTTTTCGCGAACGTGAGAACGAGTGAGTCCGAGAGGGCGGGCCCGAGAGAGAGAGATGGAATGGATGTATGTGTGATGTGAGTAAATTTTTGCCCGTCGTTCGGAGATCGGGGATGCACCACACACCACAAACGAAATTTTGAATTTTTGTAATTTTTCGGGATCTTGTTTTTTTCTGGTGCGACGGATGCTCCGTTCTCGCATGGTACTGTACACAACTATTTATCTGTATCTTTCTTCTCCGGCCCCCCTCCCCCCTTTCCACTCGCCCGCGACAACAGGGGAAGCACGAAGAAAGCGAGTGAGCTCACCTCTCCGTGCCCCCTTTCTTCTCGGCTTCCCTTCGGAGGCGAAAATGGGGGTGAGTCCGTGGGTTACGGTTATACCGTACGCCACCAACATACATACTCGTACACGACGGTTGCAGCCCGTTATTTTACAGCTTGATATGATGAGTTGACCCACCCAGTTGACCGCGCAGAATATGTTTCGTTCGGTGGTTCCTACTCGGCCATACAATAGTGCATCATCATTGCTGTAGGAAATGCTGTTAACCACGCATCTCGTGGTGTGGAGGCTCTCTGTTTGAGTTCTTGATTCCCTGCGTACGTTGTTCCAAAAAGCTCCTTGCACGCAGCTTGTTGGGTACATCCATAGACCGTAAGTACAACAGCAGTAGTGTTTCGGGTTATCGGACCTCGCGGAATTATCGCACCGCTCTGAGAGTTATCGCACCCCCGGTGCGTTAAGGGCGCGGGGGGGATCGCAGTACTTCCTCTTCAAAAAAACAGGAAACGCCTGGAAACGCCTGCATATCTCGGTTTTCCAAAGTCTAACTCCAGTACGAAACTACCATCGTAAATTAACCGTCCGCAGCGGTCGCTTGTGTACAATGTTAGTAGCTGAGGTTGTACCCCTTGCGATACACTACAGACTAGCGGTCCGCGATTTTCCAAACGATCCTTCTATCATCGAGTTCGGTGAGCTACAAGCCAGATTTTTGAAGCTGCTGTCTGTGCGGTCCAATTTTGAAACGCTTCAAGCACACGGTGAACACGAATCACCGCCTATGTGAGTGTATGGGGCCGCGAACTTCAGCCCAGCTCTTCCCTCACATATCCAGCTGGTCGCCATTGTCGATTTGAATGCCTAGGGTCATGTATATGCATGTCCAGCCTTTAGGCAAAGGTTCTTGAAGCGTTTCAAAATTGGACCGCACAGCAGCTTCAACAATCTAGCTTGTAGCTCACCGAACTCGATGATAGAAGGATCGTTTGGAAAATCGCGGACCGCTAGTGTGTAGTGTATCGCAAGGGGTACACCCTCAGCTACTAACATTGTACACAAGCGACCGCTGCGGACGGTTAATTTACGATGGTAGTTTCGTACTGGAGTTAGACTTTGGAAAACCGAGATATGCAGGCGTTTCCTGGATTTTTCAGAGGAGGTACTGCGATCCCCCCCGCGCCCTTAACGTCAAGTCAATGTATTGACGCTTCATGCCTAAGATTGGCGTGCTGTAGCCGTTGGCTCCGGGGGGCTTTTTCTGTGACGAGCTGGTGAAAGTGACGGGATTTTTCCAGGGTGTGCGGTGAGGTATCTGTAGCTCATTGTTAATGCTTTTTTCCGTCGCCTGTTTGCACCTTTTTCAATGCTCTAAAAGCTGAGATCGGTGTCATTACATAATAAGCTATATTCGCAGTAGACGTGGTAGCTGGGGCCACGCAGGAGGATGCCGATTGGTTGAATTGTTTTTTTTTGTGCGTATCTAAGTTTTGCCTCCAACCCCGTCGCCGTTTGCCATCGGGGTTGGGTTTTAGTCGCTTGGCAACGACGTTGTAAAACAAGCCGATCGCTTCGACAACCAGGTTACCGCTTTTATTCCTCTTGTTTTTTTGCGGTAAACATATTGGTGTCGTGAAGATTATGTTGTGCGAAGTTTAGCGCTCACTCCGCGCAACGGGGATGATCGCACTATGTTGTGTTCAAATTGCCACGCACCCTCGAGGCAGTTACACAGCAGTGCAATTACAGCCTCAGGAAGTGTAAGCACCAGAAAATAAATTTAGTCATTCGCAGCTGTCATCCGTTAAAAGGAAGTAAGCACAAGATGCCGAACACCCTTAGCAGATTGCAGCGCACCCTCCATGCGACTCGCCGAATACCTCACGGCGCTTCGCGCTTGGTGATGTGAGAGCCTGGTCAGGTGAGAACCCGGCGTGCTCCGTCCCGGTTTTGTAGGGATGCGAGGTCAATGATCAAAGACTACGGCATGCACGACTATGAGTACACTCTCCCTTCCGGTCGGGGCGTCCCACACTTTCTACAGTTTCGCTAAACCGCCCACGGGACACCCATGGGCAGCGCATGGGAGCCCATGGGCGGCCAATGAATGCCCTTCAACCGGAACCAGTGTCTCCTAAATAATAGGTTATCTGCTGCGAAACGGTCATTGTAACGATAAAACCCTAACGCTAACCGTAACCCTAACACACGCCCACACGATACGTGCTACATAGGTTGGCGATAGTGACGAAGTTCTAGGTTTATGTGCCGATGGCTAAGTCCTAATAGGTTGGTGGCGAGTTCTAGGTTAAAATTACCACGGTGAGCAATTCGTGGGCAGTTCATCGGCTGCCCATGGGTGCCCCATGGGCGGTTTAGCAAAACTGCCAGTGTGGGAGATTGTGCGGTCGGTGGTTTCCTTTTATTTTCGCGATCGCGGTTTTCAGCAATCTTTATCCCTCACAAATGAATATTCGAACGTTCGTGTGTACTCACGAGTTTGGTGCTTTCCACTTCCATTGTGAAAGCTGCCAAGAAACATATTTGACTGTTTTCAACAAGATTCGAACCCAAGACCTGACGAACTCGTCACAAGATAAAGATTTAACGTTGCCAACTGAACCACACACATTTTCCCGCTAAACCTCCACCCCCGGTGGTTTCTTCTGAATGTCGCCGCAACCGATTGCTTCGGCCCCTCCTGTAGCTCGTTTTGAGCGTCTTCACCATGACGACTTCGTTTGGCTCTCTGCTTCGACATGCTCTACTTCCCCCGTCGGCAGTAGGTTGCGTTGGGGTGCGCGCACGATGCTTTATTTTTTGTATTGCCGTCAAATAATGTCGCTCGTGGATGTAATTTTCCCCCGTTTCGCAAAGTCCAATGACGACGGTATACTCTAGGACCAGCGTTTCGCAGACCTAGACCCAGCCTAGTCTGGGCGAACGTAGATTTCAGACAACCCCCCTCCCTCTTGCGCACGTGCCCAAGCTTGCGAAGACCCTGCAGGCGCGATGGGTTCTGACGACCGTGCTGGCCATGACCTTGATCAACCCGATGGGAGGCCAGGACAATGGCGACGAAAACGGAGGAGATGCCGCTGATGATGATGGAACTACGACCGAAGAGGATGAAGCTGAAGATTACGAGGATGAAGACACAGGTTCAGAAGGTACGAGTGAAAAAAGATTGCTATGTACGGTGGATTTGTGTACGACGTATTGCCGAAAATAAGTTGACATTTGTCGACAATATGTTGACATTACCATGTTTCGGCTAGTTTAAAATAGTTCTCCGTCAGAATTCGATCTTGAATCATCAAGCTTCCTCGCTTTTGTGAATATCTTGCAACCGGTGGATAAGGTAGAAATTTGGGTGGTTTTGGTAAGGTTGAGCACCGAAATGGATCCTCGATCGAAATGGAGAGACTGCAACACTCAACTGGGTTGACAACAACCGAAAACGAAATTTGGTCACAAGACGAATTGGTTGACTCCGTGTATCGATGCCGACAAGGGTAATGACGACCGTTTCCGTTAGATGTTGATGATGTTGCTGTACACCCGCCTTACCTCGTGTCCACGTTTTTGGGGCCGTGCGTCACAGGCACCTCAACGGAGGTCATCGTGGTTGCGGTCCTCCTGTCTGCGTTGGTGTTGGGAAACGTCGCCTGCGCCGCTTGGTATTTCCTTCGCAGGTGCAAAACGCCACCGACTCGCCTCCCACACCACCGTTCTGGCATTGCCGACGCGGAGCTGGATACGCTTCGGTGAGTGCGGTAGAACTCGGAACGAAAGACAAGCCTGGACAAATCTTACGCCTACGGAATCAATGAGTTTATTTCTTTGCGCTCGGTATCCCGCAAGTGCAGATTAACCCAAACGCGCATGAATGTCAATTGCTGTAAACGCAAATGTGTATCGTAAATGGCTGTCGCCGTTGTCATGTTTCCTCCGCCGGTCGTTTGGCTTCGCAGAAAGAAGGTCGCGACCGAGAAGAGCAGACGCGAATTGGCCGAAGCCGACATGGAGGCCGCGCGTCGCCAACTCAACGCTTATGAATCTCTCGTGCTTCGCAGTGAGGTGAAGGGAGTACGTCCCGGCAACGATTTCCCCAGCGTCCGTTCTGTGCTCCAGGAAATCAAGCATGGGTTGATAGACGATGCTCTCCGATGGACGGAGAAGGTTTCAACCCTCGGCGGATCCCAAGCTGGCTTAACCGCGACGATACGGGCTGTACTGGAGCACACATTCCATGTCTGCAGGAAGGAGGCAATGCGTTGTCTGGACAATAGGCTTCGGGCGTTCACGGAGTGCCTAGGCGAAGATGAACCAATCTCGCTGTCAGGCGATAAATCTATGAATCTGGATACGGAGTACGTCCTGTACACGTGCCTCTGCAGAAACTACAAGACGATCGTGTCGATGAAGCCATCCCAGGTGCAAAACCTCGCCGTCACAATCGTGCAGCGCTGTAAAGGGCACGAGGACCTTGCGGGAAGCATCACTTCAGGCAACGCAAGGCCCTTTTTCGATGCCCTCATGAAACATTACCTCCAAGTGTTCATCGTGGTGAGTGAACTCAACTTGCCGTTCCTAGGTACCGTTTGGACTAATAGGTTCAGTCATCTGCCAACATGCCTGCGAAGCACTCCTTTGGTTTCATCTCGTTTTCGGAACTGTGCCCGCAAAAGCTAGGGCTGACCACGCGAATCCCCGTTACCGTCTTCGTCGCAGATGGGGCTTCAAAACCCCCCCATGGGCTTCAAGGACGATGATCTAGGCATGAACACGACTTTCGATGGATCTCTTCACCGGTACTGGGCGCCGTGCTCCAACACACCCATCGGGCAGCAGTGCACCATCGTCTTCCCCTCAATTGTGTTGGAGGGAGGCCGCGTAAATAATGTCGTAAAGATCGGAGTGGTTCATGTCCCGGTCTAGTTCATTAGGTTGGTTTTGTGAGACACATGATCGGCACGGGGTTGCAGCGCCGTGAAGGTGGCCGTTTCATTTTCCATTTCCTTCCCTCTCATGAGGCGACAGATCTTCAGTTGGTGCTGATTAGATGGTGACCTGATCTGGAAGGTGTGTAATGTTGATGGTCGTGATTCAGTTGGGGGGCTTCTGAAACGCGATCGGGTTATCCCTTTGGCCGATATTTAGAACAGGGTTTTCCTAAGGGATCCCAACGCGAACAAAGGTCGCGCGGCCTCGCCGCTGCGCAGTTCACCGTAATTCTTTTCTACGCATCCGCGGAACTTTTGTGGGTTTGGTGGGGGGTGCGATTTAAGTCGAGGTGGATGAATAGCGAGTAGGTAGGTCTCTAGAACGACGCATTTGCAGACTCTCGGGATGCCTTCCAAGCACGGCGACCCTTACAACTTTGTCACGATCCATGAAGTGGCTCTGAGAGAGGTATGTTGAAGATTATCGTCTACAACATTCGCGTCGAGCGTAGTTGGAGTATCGCATTGCGGCGATCAACAGTAGTATACAGATGCACCCCGCCGACCAAGATCACGAGAACGCCCGCCACGCAGAAGAGGGCGCCGTCCGGATCGATGAGTTGGTGAACCAGAGGGTACACACAAGCAAGGCGGCAGACCGGGGAGGGCTAGTTATGTGTGTGTGTGGGGTATGACGCAGAAGCGCGTTACGCTTTCCACAACGGAAGCAGAGTATGCGGCAATTGCCGACGACGTCTTGAAGGAAGTGTGACGCAAAAAGGCTTGTCTGTGCCGACACCAGGCGGAGAGGCTTGGGGGGCGACACAGGGAGGGACAGCGGTGGTGGCGGTCACCGCACCGGCAGGAACCGAAGGCGGCAAGCGATTTGTGGGGGTGATGTGTGACTTGATGCCGTGATCGCTCAAGCACGCCCCCGGAATAACACAACGACGTTTACCCATATATGCCCCGTCATGGCCGACCTGCTTTACACTCCAAGCACCCAGAAATGAGCCACCCGAACTCAGACCGACCATAGTTCGTCGACTCACGACCGAATAGTCCATGATCTTTGTCTGTGGGTATTTTCTCTGTGGTAGTTGCCCTGAAGGACCAATCAACGAGTGCAGAAGCGGTGACCACACTTCCACCTTCAAGAAGATTGTAAAACCGATGAGGAGTGAATACCACCCCAGAAAATAACGAAACAAATCTACCCTTCGCCACCAGCACTCCAATGGTTACTGGTGTAAATGTAACATACCTGAACGACCGGAACGGGTCCAGAGAACGCGAGAGTTGCGTGAGAGCACACCAAGCAATTTATGTTGATAACGAACAGCATTTATTTTCTGCTCCGTACGTCATACGAAGCTGCTTGATGCGAAGCTCTGGTCTCAACAAGCTACGGTATCCCCTGACATAATTGTCGTCCGAGGCAACCAAGTGTGTGCCTGATGTACTGTAGGTGTTTTAATTATTTCTTTAGGATGCATGCCTACTTTAGACTACCTGCAGTTTTCGAGCAACTATTTCAGAAATTGCAGGCAATTGCAGAAGTTGCAGGCATTCTTTGTTTGCATTGGCCATCCAAGTTCATCCTTGCTACGAACGATGTTCACATGTTCATTGCATTTCTGAATCTTGCGGCAAAGAGATTTCGAAGGACACACACCCAAAACAACGTGCTATGGTGGGCATGCTATACCCGAAAGGCAAACGGATACAGAACAGAGAGGTAACACGTAAGGCTAAAGAATTCGCGTCCAAAAGAAAATATCATTCTAGACTAGTTATCAAACGGTGCTAGTGTACTGCTGTATGGTGCGCTGAACAGAGAGAACAATGTGAGGATACTATTATTAGCCACGGAGCGGTCGTTTCCGCTCAGACAAAAAACGTAAGTAGGTCGAACTTGCTTGTGGCAAGGCCCCTGCTGACCCCCGTACATGCCAACACAACAAATTCGAAAACAGGAGCCGACGAAAAAGGCAGCACATTGTCTAGAAACCACACCCTGGACAATATACAATACAGTCAACGGATATAGATACGTTCCTATCGCAATACGTCACGTATTGGTGGCCGTAACACGCATTGACGAGTGTCTGCACAATGTATCGTTCGGGAAAATACGTATCGATTGAGAGTTTGTGGATGGACCTGCTTCTTAAGCAAATGTTACGATATACGTATCGTATATCGTAATCTTTACAGCATGTCCTTTCACAACGGCCAATCAATGTATTGTATATCGTTCGACGTTCAGAAAAAGGGTGCTGTTCAGGGCAATTTGATGCAATATATCGCTGACTTGGATCGATATATGTTGGAGGAACAATATGTTGATAACCGTAGCGACCAATACCTATTGTCCGCGTAATACGTTTACAATTGAATTCGTCGATACAAAACATATATATGTGTTCAACGGGACGTATCGATTTCCGCGGCGCCGTATTGCCGAACAATACCCTATCGGTAACAGCAATGTATATCGGAGCGATGTTTGCCAAACCGTGTTACAGATCAACGCATATTGCATTTGTGTCTTCGAACCTATCGGCAAGAGCAATCCATACGGAATGATTTATTTCGAGCCTATTGAAAATTTAATGCGTAGTCTATTGCTCACAACCGGCAAACATGGTGATGCAAGCAATACATGTCGATCGATGTGCTCCTCACATATTGAACCACACGATATCAATTGATGTGAATTTTCAATACATAGTGACTGCACCAATAAGCTTTACATATCGTATTGTCCAGCGTGTGCTAGGAACGGAGACGGCGATAAAAAAAACATTTGGTGCTCCTTCGAAGTTGTCGCTCTTGTTGGTTCTCACAATAATAGCTCTCAACAGTCCGAAACACCCATGGGCGCCCGTAGTCACAAAACAAGGTACACTGGACGTCGCGGAAGAAACTTAAGCAAAGGCGCCGTACGTATATACGCACCCTGCGATACTAAACTGAAGCCCGAAGAGGCCTTCCGTCTCGCTGGCGCTAGATCAGAAGATAGGGTACATATCATACCACCGAGAAAAAAAAAAGGTACAACCCGCAAGGGTAAGGAAACAGACCTACGGGAAGTCGAAGGCCTCCCGCAGCCGCCTACAATGTGTCATTAAGAGTCTCTCGGGAGAAAAATCTGGACACATCGCCCCCCAGGGACCTAGTATTTGGATGGTTTTTCTGTGTAGGGTTCGTTTGAAGATTAATAGCTCTAACCCCCCACCACGCCCATTGGATTCTGCTGGGGGCCCAACAGGAACGGATGTGACCCCCATCCGCACCCGAAACTTAGGTTTGAGCCTGTGCGTCCAGAATTTCTCCTGACAGTCCGTGTCATTCATATTTGTTGTTCTCTACGAGGTCTGGGAAGAAACTCGCTGGCAAATAACGAGAGCGCAACACGTTCGCTGCTCACCTCTCATCTAGTATCCAAGTTTCTTCGAATGCTAGATGGCCAGGGTTCAAACAAGCATCGACATCCAACCACAAGGGCCCTATCCATCCCCCCGCACAAAATAAACAATCAGTCAGTCATATCTCTCTCCTCCCCTTTTTGGGCAGCCGTGTGTCTCTCTACGTTATTGTCTCTTGGTCCCCCCGTGCAGTGCCAGCTTGTTCGTCTTGTACCCGCGTGCTACTCACGAACGTTGGCACGATGGCGTAGGAAGGTACGGGAAGGGAAGTCCAGGGGGTGCAAGGGCGGGGCCCACCACACCAAAGGGGTTGGCGTTCCTCTCGCGGCTCTCGAGGTACTCTTATCGCAATACCAATATATCGACCCCCGACAAAGCATAAAACTTCCCCTGAGAGGTGCTTGGGCGACTAAACTAGGTAGCCTTATACACCCTGCACCGTAGGGAAACACCCGGTAGGAACTGCGAAGAGCTGCGGTTAGCGAATAAGCACGCCGATCGTCTTTGGTGGGGACGAGCTTTTGCCACCCCCGGCGCTCTCCTCGCAACCGTCATCGAATTGATCCTGGACATAGATCCGTGAGCATGTTTTCACTTGGTCGCCTTCGAAGTCGAGACTACCACAAACGCCAACAAGCGCCCACTGCTCCGATCCGACGGTTGCCTTGAAATCAGAGCGAGATAGACCAGACCAGGTAGGGAGCAGGCAGGCAGGCAGGCAGGCAGGCAGCACATCACTCTTGTGTCGTCTGCCGTGGTTTACATCTGTGCGAGCATAAAGGGCTGAACTTCCCGAGAAAAAAATGAGCAGAAGCACCAGGTGTACGCGAGCAACCCTATTCGCACATTGCGTGGATCTGTCCATACCAGGTAGTATATATCGATCGGCATCTACGAAACAAACTTGGACGCGTTCATCGACACGCCCTTCGACATGGGCGGAACGCTGTTGAGGATATCGATGGACTAGAAATGAAATTCTCAGATGGAGTTGTCCACCATTGGGCTATAGTCTAGGTGTGATCGGCCTGGGATCGTAAAGAAGGGTAGAACTTGCCCAAAAGAGGAGCAGTTCCTGACTAAATGGCAACACTTTCAGGCGACATCGCTCCACCAACACAAAATGACCAGATACGCAAGGGCGGGTGCAGTACAGCGGCGCACACGACTTCCTCCTGGTGCGAGCCGAAACGTGCGAGCCGAAACGGTGTGAGCGAGAGCACAGACAGCGGTAACAGCGCACGTACATGCGTACGTCAATTCAATCACCACAACCGACACGATATTTGAGCCCTTTACATGATATTTACCGTATATCTACAATGCCTTGACAGACCTAGGGTTCCGCTAGCGGAGCTGTACGTGAGAGTAATGAAAATTGCGGTGAGAGACCTAGGGGTCTGTTCAGCCAGTAAAGCTCTTTTTGCTGAGGGGACTCGAAATATGCTAGCCCAAGTCGTTCGAAACAGGCAAAATGCCGAGACAATGAACACAAGTTAACGTGGATGACAGGCAAGTGTTTGGTCCGGAGGTGGAAGGCACAACCGTGCATCATAGAAAAAAGGCGCTCCTCCACTCACGTGGTCGGGCGCTCGTTGCATAACGCTGACGTTTTGTTGCTTTCCGGGCTGAAGTAGGTTTACCATCACTTTGTTGTCTCCGGCCGTGAAGCTCTCCCTGTTATTGTAACTTTTGGCCTGCTCACCGACACACAGCCACACGCACGAAACGGCCACATCAACTTGGCGAAGTAGACCAAGGTACTCCGATTTACTCCAGCGACACATACGGTCCGCAGAAAATTCAGCATCGACGAACAATCAACCCGCGCGAGAATCCACCTGTTTCCTGCGCACCAGGGCTGCGGAAGAGACACTGCCGTCTTTTTAGAGACAGCCATATTTCATGAATATGGAACGTGCAGCGGATCTGCAATTGTCACAAACTCACATACCTTGATCAGCTCGGTTCCCTTCGGGAAGGGGTCACCGCCCGTGTTGGTTATCTTCCATGAGCACATAAAGACTTCTCCGGGGCAAACATAGATTTTGTCAGAGTGACACGCTTCCACCGTGGCCTGCACGAAACATTGAATACCATTAGAATCGTCAAGTGGGCGCGGCAGAGTATTGTCAAGTTATGACTTTGGGGTATGCAGTGCGATGGAAGGAGCTCTGAGTCATCCCGGCTGATACGGCATGGTTCGCATCGGTTGTGCCAGACTCACTGCAGCAAAAAAATCACGATTCCGTGGAGCACCACCCACTACTATACTGATGTTCCCTAACGCGGTCGCCGAAGACATGCAAGGGTCCAACCCAATGAGTACATCCTGAGAGCTCAAAGAAGACGCGGTTGATGCACAAGCAAACATAGTCTCAAATAAAATTGGGCGCACAAGACAATATCTACCCTCATTGAAGAAATCATGAAGGCGCACCGCAAGACCCCCACGCTGCCTAGGAGGCTCTTCGTACGTGCCCCCAGTAGTGGCTCCTTCGGGTGATGCCTGTGATGCTGGCCTGAATCCGGAGTCATCTGGAGGCGTAGCTGAACAACACGTCGGCATGGGGCATTGTGGATAAGCGAGGCATCGGTATCCTCATTTGGCAGTTGCAGTAGCCTGGAGGCGATGGAACGGGTGGTACTCCCAACGCTATTACACGAAACACACCTCTAAGATACAAGGGCGAACGGGCAGAAAAAGTAGTCTTCGCCCGGTGACACCCTGGAAGAGCGGATTGATTATTGACCACTAACATGCGAGCTCCCTTTTTTGGGTGCCCTAGAGGCACCCCCTCGATTCCACCTCAGCAAATTGTTCGTTACCAGACAGAACTGCAGCAGGAGGGATAGGTCAACAAACTTCGTGGAATCAACCCCCCTCCGTCATGGGCAAGTTCGCGTGCCAGCAGTACCACCTCGAAGCGTCAAAACACGTGTCCAGATTGGAATTAAACCGGTACTACTCAGCTCAATCACACACCTGAGATACTGTTGTCCTGAAGCGCCACAACTTGAAGCTCAGGGAGGCGCCACAACTCTTGTGGTACCTCACCTTTAAGGTTGCGTGGAAGGAGTAGGTGGCCAAAAGCGGGAGAAGTTCGTGGTGAAAGCTCGTGGTGAAAAAGTGGAACTTAGGTGTTTGAGCAGCCGTGCCAAGAGAACACGAACCAGCCATGGTCACTTGTCGGAGTGGCCATAACACTCCTCCCTCGATGCTATGCAGCTGTAGATGCCAGCATTATACCGATCGCAAGACTGCCGAAAATATGAGATCAAGGGGCGCTTGACGACGAGCACAACATTTGAGTGTCGCTCACCGACTAGCTTGTTTCCCGGTAGAGCTATCTCCTCTAGGCGATCCATCTTGTCCAGCTGGGGGGGGAGGTGGCCTGCGACAATACATGAACGGCCGCCGGAACGAAAAAACAGCATACAAGAGGAAGGACACCCCAAGGAGTGCAAATTGGAGACGGGAGCTACTCGAAGCGTGTCGCACGTTTCGTCCTTGCCTTTGACATGTAGAGCCCAATTAGACGAGAAGAGGGACGTTGTGACACAAGGAGTGAGAAAAGACAAAGGTTTGATAGGCTCGGTGTCAATAACGTACAGAGCTGGGAGAGAAAGTAAAATCGCAAACAGCCACAATTTCGGTGCCCGCGTTTTTAATGTTGACCGAAACCGACAGCAACCGCCCATCAGGGATCCCTTGGCAACAGCGAAGATGCCTCACAAAAATGGACGCACTACACGGCGAAAGAAATGCACAGGGAAAACCCGCTGAGTGGAACCCAAACCCACCGGACAAGTTATTGCTGCCGAGTGCAATCTTGGTGACCCTCCCCTCTTCCGACGTAGAAACCCCGAACAGGGACGAGAATGGTCCTTCGAAGAGGCTATCGCCATCCCAGCCCTTGTTGCATGCCCACCCCGGTCCGTTCGTGGCCGCGTACAAAGGGAGCAAAGCCAACGAATCCACCCGCTCTGCTCTGTTGGGGGCACATACATGTGTTCACGACACCGTAGGCTCAGCAAGGTCAACACGTGGTGGGGCGTCAAAGTGGCTGTGGGTCTCAAAGTGAACCAAGTGACCAGAACTCTGTCACGCAATAATCGCAAGCTTGCCGTAGCAAGCAGGCCGCTTTCGGCGAAACCTTAAGTTCACTGCTTTGGGACGACGAAACCGGGATGCCGTGTCTTCCGAACGTGGTAGGCATGTCACTGCTGTACCTACAGAACCGAAGTAGGTGCAAACCTCGCCCTGAGGAAACAACCAAACGGCTTGGCTTGCAACTTTCCCTACGTCAGATACGCCTAGGCTGGAACCTACCTGGGCTTCCACTGTTTCAGAGCGTCCACAATGTCTGGGTAGTCACGGGAGGAGTCCGGCTCGCTCTTGCAGTAGGCCGACAAGGCATGGAGGACGACGTCAGGCACACCTTCTGCCAGCAAAGGACTCTGGCGATTTTCACCCATGGGGTTGAACACCAAAGAAAACAAAATGGAACAAATGAGGCACCGAAGGAGATATTTTGGCGGCCGTTGAGCACAGGTGATGCAGCGGCCCCACAATGTTTCAAGGGTGGAAACTATTTACATGCGCGAAGATGGCTCAAAGTCAAGAACAGGGAAACATCATTTTGAGGACACCAATGCGGTCACACGCTGTCTCGAAAACCTGCGACAGCGGGCGAAGCTGAGGGAGTACCTCTTAACGAGTGACGTGAATATACGGCACCGAGTGCATGACTTGGGTTTTCTCCGTGTGTGTGCTGGACATGATGTTCGGAGTTATGTGCCGCCACCCCCTTGAATCCCTCCCGCGCAAGGTTTGCTGAAAGTGGCGCAATGATCATTTCCCCCTGATCTATCCTGAGCTGGTTTTTCCCCATGAGTTACAAGCTGGCTTAAATATCCGGTTTAAATTTCTGCCCATATTTCTCTGCGTTTTTACCACATGGACACAAAGCACTCGACTCTCGGGATCGAGCATGACGTCGTCATGCGGGACTTGGACATATGTGTACCGCAGTATTCCTTAGTTTCCCCCCTTAAACCAAAATTCGGCGGAACCTACAGCATACCGACGTTTGAATTTCCTCGAGAGATTATCCCCACCCCGTTGAGAATGCCCCCGGCCATGCGATTTTCAACACAAAATGTCCCAGTCGGGGGAAGCCAAAGTTAGGGAAGTTGCATGATACCCTCGAGGAAATGTATAGCCTATAGACTCCGGTGGACTCCAACTTGGCGGTGATGTATACAAAGCGGTGGCAATTTTCCAATACTTGCCCCTACGTGTTTATATTAAATTTCAACCGCGATACCTGCGGAGGATTAGCGGCTACATGAGTCAAACAAGATTATGGCAACGGTCGGCGATAATAGTTTGGAGGGCTTGTGTTTTGTTGTTGCGGAGGGCTGGCAAGCCTGTGAGGGTTTCTAACACTACATAGAGCGGAAAGAAATTTCGGCGCACCTCCGACTCCTCGAAGGGTTCCAACACGTGCACACTAGACATGACCTCCAGAATGGTGTCGAAAGCATCCGCCGTCTCATCGTCCACTTGTTCAGTTTGCTGCATGTCGTCTGCCGAGTTCCGAGATAACAGGAACCTCAGGCACGTGGGCTTAAGATGTGCCGGCGCACATCCCTGGAAAACCGACCGCAAAAACATGAGAGAACCAGCGGGAAAAACGGAAGCCTTCGGCATGAAGCAACATACATTTCGATCAACACCGTTCCGCCAATCCGCCGAGATGAGGCACAACGAGCAGGAAGCCTGTACGCCTCTGATCAATTCGAAGGAAACCTCCAGACGTTTTGAATCTAGGCATCCCTAACGCAAAAGGCTGAGGGCGGAGGAAACGCCAAGAAGCCACCAACAGCAACAACAAACGCAGGCGGGTCTCGTCAGGAAATAATAGGCAAGCACTTCAACCTACCGCAGTAGCACAATCTCGCTACAGAGAACGATACAGGTATTCGCATATTTATCGGCTGTATGTAAGACAACAAATCCGTTCTTACCGACAAAGTGGACTTTATCACGTCTATGCACTCCTTCTTGGCCTTCTTCTTCGTTTCCGGTGTCTTGTCGCCCTCGGACAAGACCCGTAGGTATATGATCGAGGTCCGAGTGCTCAGCGCTCTCAAAGGCAGCACAAGTGACTACAAGTCACCGAGAGAGAAACAGAAAGGAGTTTAGCCAATGGGGCATCGGTGGTTTTCGCGTAACTGGCTGATAGCTCGCGGTCACGCTTAGTTGAAAGCCTTGCTGCCCGCTTCTCGCAAGTGCACAGCGAAGAAAAGCAGACAAACTGAGTCTGGCCGCGATCTAGGTGATTCAACACGTACGGGGCATAAACCTGGATACCAAGTCCAGAGCTTCTGTTTGGCATATACCGCCACCAGAGAATGTCTCGGGTAAGCACGCTTGCGGTGCATCAGTGCATACTGGAGACACGGGTTCGTCTTGGATAGAAAACGGAGGCTACGGCATGCCAACAGCGGTGTGCCACAACTCAGGCCATGCACCGTGCGTCGTCCGAGGATGCACGCACACCACAACCTGCGTTCGGGGTACAGAATTCGTGGGGGCTTTCGCTCTGAGGTGGCTTACCTCGTTGCTCCTTTCGACCTCGAGAGCCTGGTTGTGGGCGATATCGAGTAAGGACGTGCGGTGAGTCTGGTGGTACTCGAACAGGTTCTTCGTCGCGCCCACTAGCTTGTCGGACAGGGTTTTTCGGGTCTGTCGAGATGTGCCGATTGATGGTAGGGGAAAGGCGAATCTGAAGCAATGCACCTTGGTCACTCCGCAGATTGCTTGTGTGTGGCAGCGTGACACGACAACCTCGCCACATTAATATCAGCGCGGACGCCGATTTCTCTTTACTTCCGACCTTCTGTACCCTCGTAAACTGGCTTCGTGTCTCGAGACACAAATACCAGCCAAAAAAATACTATTCTCTTCTGACTTGTTGGGCTGCAGGCTGCATGCACCGACACAAAAATACAACAAGTGTAAGATGGCAAAGTTCTTTCCTCAGCTTCTGCTTTTTTATTGTACTGGCCTTCTCTGGAAATCAGTCTGGCCGTGCTCGGAATGAACAATCTGGAAGGGAAAGATAAACTCACCATATGGTCGAACTTGTGGCCCAAACGTTGAATCTCTTCGTAAATCTTACGACGGTCTCTTGCTCCGGCGCTGGCAGCCACTTCGAGCTCCTGCCAATAAATAACGGGGGAAAGACGTGAGCATACATACCGTCAGCATGAAGCAAGTACAGCAGTCACTGGGTCTAGGCAACAAGCAACAGAAAATATATCCCATTTCCGGGATGACGCGTCTACGCAAGCGGCGTTATCTATCTTGCTTGGAGCCCACAGTTGCCACCGCCGGAATCGACCAAGTCCAGTTGTCAGTTTCGGCTTGCCACGATCGCCACAAACGAATGCAGACACACGGTACCTCAAGCAACTTTCTCTCGTCGTTGGGGCACGGAGCCGGCGGGCCATCAGCTCCATGTTCAGTGTTCCACGGGATGGAATTCAGGCCCCTTGCTGCAAAACGCGCACGATGAGGGCAGCAGGAGGCGGGGAGTTCTTGACTCGCTCACTAAAATAGGCACAGGAATGTGTTTCACGGTGTTCGGAACGACTCTGATGCCAGTTGATGCTGGCAGCACAAATCTGAAAAAGGCAATGCAAGCCAGAACCCCGCAGAAATGGAGCTGCGAAGTGTTGGGCATGTTGTGCACGTACAATCTTCGGGGGATTCAGCGCCCCGCGTGTGTTTTTCGCCGTTCCGTGAAACGAGTGGAATTTCAAGGTAGGACCTCACCAGCCGCTGCGTTTGACTTGGCCTTGAGATGCCGTCTGTAGGTCTGGATATAGTCGAAGCTCTTGACACAAACGAGGCGCGCGGCGCTCCAAGCCACTTGACGCGTGGGAGAGCGTCACGCAACGGCGGCGAGGCGCCAACGAAGATAACGAAGGGTGCCTTGTCAGCGATACATAACATGTGCATTTCGATATCCGTTTAAACCGTTTGTGACGTCGGGAATCCGCATGCCTGCAAATATCCTGCCGAAATGTCACGTGCTATTTCGTCAGTGGCATCCGTCTTGTGCCGAAAGATGTAATGTCCGGGTTTCTTCACTCGCTCATTGGAAAGTAGAAAACAACGAGCGAAAAATCTCTCAACTACAGTGTGTTTTTCCTTGTTCGGTATGGGGTGCCGAGGACTCTCTGTACATTTATTGGATGGGGCCTCCTAACGTTTTCCTGTGCGTCGGACTCGAGTGCCAAAACACTTATGGAAAACAAAGAATCTCAGCCCTGATTCACATTGTCGTTGTCATGGCCCGGAGTTGAGTACAGCAAGCCCCTGCATACATTATTCCCTCGCAATGGCCTCTATTGTTGACACCCGCGGAGGTTCGTATGTCCAGCAAATGTACATCAATCGATGCAACTGGTTCGTTAGTTATGCATGTTGAGTTTCACCCTGAGTTTCACATTGTTTCCGATCGAACATGTCCAAACAGCAAAATGCATGTATGTGGTGGTGCGTGCCTGTACTTTGGCCCTATGTTTTTGGCGTCTATCATCTACATATCTGTTCGGTGCACTGTACACCTTCGGTGGTCTGGTCTCTGCCGCCAACGCATCAGCCGGGTCACGCAGGAGGCATTTTTGTTTTCCCCCACAATTCTCCTGCGGTGTGTGCCTTATTTTTTTTCGCGCGAAGGGTTCGGCAATGCCCAGGTGAGGTCGAAACACTGGTGTTATCTCGCGATGTTGCGTCCAACCAAACGTTAATTTTTGAAACCGTTTTCGAAACCCTGCAGTATTCGTCGCGTCCGGAATCGAACTCTCTCGCTGGATACAAGGGTACCACTTTGGGTTCCAACAGTTTGATGCATCACTAACCTGTCGCTATAGCGCCTTCCACCATGGCTTCACCAAATGATCCGGCGGATGGAGCTTCACGCCACAACACCAAGAAGAAGGCGGTAGCAGCAGCAGCAGCAGCAGAAAGGGGTATGAATAATGAACATATTGCCGAATCCTACAGCACACTGCTGTTGGATCATCCCTGCAAAGAAAGCCGGGACGGAGCGGTCATGGCGCCGTCTGATGGTCGGCCATGCCCTATCATGAAGGCGTCTGCTGCCATAGGACCTCGCCGATCCGCGGAAAAAGAAAAAGGGTAACGAGAGCAGTGAAAATAGAATATATCCCAAATGGAAACTGGAGTGGTTGGTGCATCCGAGATTTCATACCATATATTACTAGGGTTAAGGATTGGCCCCCCGCCCCCCAATGGGGCTGGGGGCCAACATCCAGGACGGATGGTGGTGAGTGTCCGGGA
The DNA here is from genome assembly GCA_000310025.1 of Ectocarpus siliculosus. NCBI lineage: Eukaryota > Phaeophyceae > Ectocarpales > Ectocarpaceae > Ectocarpus > Ectocarpus siliculosus. Next base: position 2,012,078 of record FN649736.1, read on the forward strand.
GGAAGGAAAGAGGAAGAAGAAGGGGAGAAGATTTCTTGGGGCGGGAAGAAGGGACGGTGTTGGGAGAGGCAAGGAAGTGGTGAAGAATTTCGGCACTCGATGAGCACGCGGTCCCGTCGGGGGTGTAAGGGAATTGCCAGTCCGTAGTCTTGTCTCTATCGGAATCGAAAAGCCGAAAAATCGAGGTACACATTTATGTACATATCGATGGAGAAGGCGGACGAGGAAGGTACGAAGAGAGGAAATTGCACCCCACGTTCGAAGTCGGTGTGAAAACCGCGGCAAGGAAGGAGTGTGGAGGGAACAAAAAAAAAAACAGAGACGTCGACGTTTGCGTCGTGGAACGATCCTTCCGTATAACCCAGGTACTCACCAATGCAAGACAAAGAGGTAAAATACCCATCGTGAAAGTCAAAGCGCAGGTCATAACTGCATATGACTCATGCGCGAAGAAGTTACCACGGAGACTTATCAACAAGAAGTTTGAAGGCCGGCTCAGAAGGTTTGAGGCCACAAACACTTCAGCGACGATGGCAAGCGCAACGTCAAAACTTCACAGGAAGAAAATCGTACAAGAAAAGTGCATACAAAAAAAGAAAAGGCCGGATGCCGACCTGTGGCTCTCTCGGAATGAAGGGATTCCCAAAATTTCCAACAGGTAGACTGATCCACAAGTACGGACATATGAAGTTACTGGGTTGAGAGAGATCGGAACGGTTTTTCATGTGAAGACAACAACAACAACAACAACAATGATGAAGGTCGACCCGTCCTGCGTCGTTCGGTGTAAAATGATAAATGCGAAAGGTGGACTGCGTGAAGATCCAGCGGTCTTTTTCGGCAGTGGCAAAGAAATATGCCACCACATGTCGCAAAAAAAAAAAAACTGAGCGGGATACTACAAGTAAATAGAACACCGCCTTCTCTGTTGTTGCAGGCAGGTTTGCTTCCACAACCCGGGAACCCAACCCACTCTTGTATTTCGGCCTACAAGACTCCAAACGACACAAGCACCGGTAGGAGAGTGCGTGGAAGATGCCGTGACAGCACAACTCCACTCTCCTACGACATCTATGTATTGTACAGTAGTACTGCTGTCGTTGTAGCACCATGTGGAAGATCTCCGAGGGGTCCTCCTGCGCGGTAACGACAACATGGCGAGAGCTCTACGTGTACCTGTCGTCGACACATGTGGCAGCCGCGCGACACACGAACGGATGTTTGCATCGCACTGTACTATGGTTCGCCGTGGCAGGAAGTATCCCATCCAATTAGGTCGTTGCGGTAGTACGCGGACCTCGTTCGGCGTCTAGTCCATACTGCTGTCGCAAAAACACAGCAGTAATCGAGCTAAAGCATGAAATTTTTTGCTCTGGTTCACTTTTGCCTCCACAACCCGAGAATCCCACTGCTGTATCTCGACCTACAAGACTCCAATCAACAAACCAGCACTGGCAGAAGTGCGTGGAAGATGCTGTGACAGCACAACTAAGTCGACACTCGTACGACTTCCATGTAAAGTCGGCGTCTGGTCCATACTACTGTAGAAATTCAAAAATCGAGCCATCTTTTTTTATTTTTTCCCATACTAATAACAAGAAATGTATCACGTCACGACGACCATCCTGTGAGTATATATATAACATGATATGACAAACTACATTACGTCCATGAGGAGAAGTACGTCCATAATACGGAACGTCCTCTCCCCCCCCCAGGATCCCTAGTTTCGACATTACTTGTATAAGCTTCGTTTGATAAAGTACGAGAGTGCCTCGAAGATTGATAAGTCACATTGTGACGTGTGACGTGTGACGGAAGATAACTAAGTGTGACGGAAGACAACTAAGAAAATGACACGTATATATGGGGGCTCCAAAATAAGACCAAAATACATGCTTATCCCTGAAAGACACTCGTTCTCTAGATTCAACAGTCTCCGAATCGGGTGACGTATATAGAAATGCGTGTTGCTTGTTTTGAATACTTCTGCTGTCACCGGCGGTCACGGCAAACCGGTGACAAGCACGTTAATATCATCACCCTTGCGGGCGGGGCACACACAGCAAGCACAATGGAAACGGAAAAAAAAAACGAAGAAAAACGAAGAAACGCCCGAATAGATGAAAAAACTACAAGTACGACCAATCTGCCCGTACCTTCTGTTCGGGACACCACTTTCGCAGCCTCCTTGCTCCCCTCCGTCACAACTAACTTCGCGGCTTCTTCAGCCAAATCACCTGCTGGCATAGTCACTGGACGAACCCCCCCCTGCTTCTGTCCGAGAGGAAGAAATGTGAGAACAGAAGTGTGCACGGTGCACGGTGTGTGACAGCTGGGAGCGGCTTTTCTTTGTCTGCTGGTCTTGTCACACATCTCACGATCGCTACATAACGACCCGCCCGACCGTCGGCAAGTTGTGACCTGCAAATTATCTCATCATCTCCAACCAGATCGGAGACCTTGAAGGCAAAATTCAACACTCCCGCAGACAGCTAGAGAGAGAGCGAGGTGAGACGGACCTGAGCTAGTGCTGTGGGTAGTAATTACGTGCTTTGTCGGGTGCGTGTTGTTAAAGAATGGCAGACACAGAGGGCTCTGATGACTGGACCCGCAAGAGCAACAAAAAAGCATTGCGAAAAAGAAAAATCATTGAGTGATTTCTCGTTACAGCAGTGCTCAAAACATACTTTTCACGCGTCTACTTCCACAGGTCTCCTCCTTTGAAATACATCGCCTGTGCCAGAACCAAGCGGAATCCAACATTTGTCACAGCCGTGCTCGCAGCCACGGGCGGTAAAGCTGAACGGAGGTGCTGGAAACCACAGTTCAGGAGGTTGGGGTCAGTGGCTGCGAGCAGAGAGAGAGAGAGAGAGAGAGAGAGAGAGAGAGAGAGAGAGAGAGAGAGAGAGAGAGAGAGAGAGAGAGAGAAAGAGAAAGAATGCCAACCGCCGTTCCGCTGTTTCCTACTTTTTCTGGAGCACAAACAAACGCGACCACCGCTATACTTACTACTTCTTCGAAGTCCAGAAGCTGCTCTTCTGTAGTACCAGACAGGAAGGCATCATAGGAACCACGCCTTCCCTAGAGCGCCTATTACGAAAATAGACCCTCGCAGCATAGTCACATGATGTCCGCGCGCAAGGGCACTCGCCGTTGTCGCGAGGGTACAAAATACAAGACAGAACAAAAAAACACACACACCCAAACAAAGCTGAAAAAAAAACACAGATTATTTGAAAAAATAACACAGCTTATACTGTAGTGGTGCAGCTGTTGTGGGAAGGGGGTTCATGCAAGAGGGAACAGCTAGCTTTGGATTTCTTACTCGACAGACCACCTTTCGAGCTGAAAACTGCTAGGACATGGCATCATACCACTGCCTTCTATCCGTGTGTTGATAAAACAAGGAGCAGAAGCAACTGCAGCAGCGGCAGAAGAAGTCCGTTGCGAAGTTCCCGATATTTTTGACTTCGCGCTACAGAGTACACGCCACAGCGGCCGTCACAGCAACACGGTATGCATGCATCAAATCCCAGAGCGAATGCCCACGCTGCGCCCAGTTGATCGAAGCAGCACCCGCATGCCCACTCCACCGATTGTTGTTTTTTTTTGGTCTTCACTTCAAATCAGCGCTGACAGCACCACTGCCGTTTTACTCCTACCCGTGGTTACACAGAAGGGCCCATCTCTGCCCCCCCATCCTGCGGTACGTTCCCTTCGATTTTTAATGCGAGAAAAGTTCAGCACTCCCTTCCCCTCTGTGTACGCACGAACTAGCGCTGTCCACTAGGTCAGGAACGGAAGCGAGAGAAAATCTCTCTTTGCAAGAAAAGCTCGCTCACGCCGGGATTCGAACCCCTGAGCTGACCCCTAGAAGGTTTCGAGGATACCAACTACTGTCGACCATCGGGGCGACCGATCATAATGGAACGGAGTGAAAGCAGTGCACACTCCAACGAACAGGTTCGGGCTTGAAAGGTGTTCTGGCAAGTGAATTTCAGGTCTTGAATTATATTCATATGTTTCAGGTCTTGCCAAAAACAAACGCCGATGCCGCCAACACGACTGACTGCGCACGGGGGAAGGGACGCATGCATCTTGCGCCTCAACAGTTGTACAGTGTCATTGTGATTAGCAGCTGCTGGCATCACTGATATATATATTTTTCAGTGTATAGTCTAGATTAGGCTTGATTAACCCTCGTAGTACTGGCAGCCCAAATGGGGACACATTGGGGACACTTTTCGACACAACACTTCAATGCCTATTCACCGAACTGTAGTCACCATAGGTTCCGCTGTGTGCGACGCACCTGAGAGCTCTTGGTCTATCATGCTTGGCTGAGGTGGTACGCTGTGTGACATCTGTGTGATGCCTCTCCTGGGCCTCTGACTTGCTGTACAGATTTATTTCCCACCCCGCGTGCCCCCTGGGCCGTAGAACTGTACATCGCCTCGTGCTGGAAAAATTGCTGCCTTGGCTTCAGTATGAAAAAGTGTCCCCACGAAATTTGGGGACACTTTTCGTACTGAAGCCAAGTCACCCTTTGTCTGGCACGGAGCTCAGATTCTTTGGAGGGGCTGTAGGCCCTCGACCAATGGCTGACAAGCTTTTTTTCGGCATTTGTTTTTGCGGAGGGACTGGGTAATACTGTAGGAGACTCGAAATAAGCCCAGTACCCAGTACCCAGCCGGTTTCCCTCCGTTCACTGTAAAGACTCCAACACATGCCGTTCGGTTGTCGTTATATCTCGAATGGGCAGTCTTTTTGTGTTTATATGTACTCATGTTTCCTAAAAAAGGGCTGAAAAGCGCGGCCGACCAACAACACGCCCTCGGTACAAATGTCCCGCATTCCCCACTTGTAACTTAGTCGCGAAAGTGGTAGCAAGCGCACACGACAATCGCATGATAGTCCCGGCTCTATTATGAGTCTCATGCTTGTCTTTTCAACTTCAAACGCCACAGGAGGAGCGCCCAAATAAATTAAGGAACGCACGGACCCTGTGTAACCGTAAGCTATCTCATCCGTCATTCCTATACCCTCGCTCTCTGAGAGCTTAGGAAATGTAGAAAATAGTACTTGAGTGTTGACTGCAGACGAGCCAAAAATCTCTCAGCTGTGTTGCTCAAATTCGTAACGCGACTAAAACCCTCCCAAAGGAGCTGCAGAGCAGTGCCTCCGTAGGATGCGGGCCATTTTCACGTTTGTTTTCCTGCCCATCAGCATATATTCGTCGCGCACCCGGGGTCATAAAGGTGTGACGCCCCTCCCGCGGTACCTGCCTTTGAGGTTTGTAATCGCGAGCAGGGTTCGGCACTCCCCACCCTCGTCAACAACGAAGTCGAAGAATAACAACTAACAAGGTTGTCGGTTTCGCCGGGAACGAGAGTGAAAAGATCGCTTCGCTGGGACTCGAACCCATATGACCTGGTCCCTGGTGCAGTAGTAGGTGGTGGATACCTACTGGACAACCGGGGCGTGGTATATATGTAGACTATGGCCGTTGCTCTGGTTATTTCGGTTCTCACATTGTTATCGCACAGGGGTGCGGAGACCCCGATCCCTGTGCGGAATCGAATTAGAGCGCATACCCCATTACGAGTAGACTACTGCCCCAACCCGGGCGATCCTAAACAAAATCATCATAACAAGATACGAGGATATGCTCCCAACCTCACCGAAGCTTTTGAGCTCCGCACCCCTGTGCAGGAACAACGTGTCCTGAGCGATATTGATACCAAATCATTTTGGAGCCCTTTTTTTGCACCTCCGTGCGAAGACGCCGGTACGTGCGGAAACCCCGAACCGTGCGAAGACCCCCATCCGTACGGTAGTTTAGGCCGAACTAATTAGTTGCCGCCGTTTGGGCATTGGGTGGAGGGAATAGCTACACCTCTGCCGTTCTGACAACCCATTCCACCTTTGTACATTCAGCAGGCATGAAGAGTGTGCTGCGATGGGAGCTCATCGCCCTGCTCGCCGTCAACGGCGTGATCGGCGCGCGAGGGAGCACCTCGTCAGGTCAGTTTGTACAGAATTAAAGCAACATGAGACTCGAGATGACGCGAATTGAGAGGTCGTAGAATGTGATAAACAGGGGGCTAGACTACTAATGTAGACGTGCTCGTAGATTTTGTCTCAACCTACCTGTTTTGCGTGTGTACTCGAAATCAAGCCTGACTGGTATCTATATATGCCTAGAGGACGTCGTACAAATGTCTTTGGCAGGTGACAGTATGTACAGATCGAGCTGTGCCAATTTTGCTCGCTGCGTTCCTTGGTGAGACGTCTTGTCAGTGAAACGATGATGCCAAGGCCGGGCTGTCCAAGGGTCCTGTGAACATTGTAGCTGGGCTCGTGTTGGCGTTTCCGTATATTCTAACTGTTTCGTGTTTCCTTGCTTCGATTGTCCTGTTTCTCATTGGGCTAGGCGACCCTAGCAACAGCTTCATCACCGACTACGGCGACTATGGTAAGCGCATACCAGCTATTTACTGCATGCTTACGGCTACTTGCATGCATTGCTCAAACGCATATTTCGGCCCGAAGTCCCGCCCTCCGTGCCATCGTGGAAGCGCGAACTGCACGGGAGACATTCTTCGTTGATAGAATCCATCTCTCGCTCTTTGCCGCATTGTTCGGTAGTTTCACACTACACTGCACGCAGCCACACGCACAGGAGTTTGAGATTGCCTGATATTACGCGTGCGTACTCGCAATCAAGCCGTTCTATGTACATGTATCTACGTACGCCTAGAGGACGTCGCACCATTGTTTTTGGCGTGCGACGGGCGACAGTATATATGGATCGATCTGTGCCGATTTTGTACGCCGTGTCCCTTGGCACGACGTCTTGCCAGTGAAACGATGATGCTAAGGCCAGGTTGTCCAAGGGTCCTGTGAACACTGTCGCTGGGCTCGTGTTCACGTTTCCGTATCTTCTAACTGTTTTGTCCTTCCTTGCTTCGATTGTCCTGTTTCCCCTAGGGGCTAGACGACCCTAGCAACAGCGTCATCACCGACTACGGCGACTATGGTGAGCGCGTACCGGCTACTTGATTGCGTTGCTCAAACGCATGTTTCGGCCCGCAGTCGCGCCCCTCGTGTCATCGTGGAAGCGCGAACTGCACGGGAGACATTCTTCGTCGATCGAATCCATCTCTCGCTCTTGCCGCGTTGTTCGGTAGTTTCGCCTTCGAAGGCATGCAACCCACACAAGAGTTTGTGATTGCCGGATGTTGTGCGTGCGTACTCGCACTCAATCCTTTCTACATGTATTATCTACGTACTCCTGGAGGACATCGTACCAGTGTCTTTGGTGGGTGACAGTATGTACGGATCGATCTGTGCCGATTTTGCTCGCTGTGTCCCTTGGCACGACGTCTTGCCAGTGAAACGATGATGCCAAGGCCAGGTTGTCCAAGGGTCCTGTGAACACTGTCGCTGGGCTCGTGTTCACGTTTCCGTATATTCTAACTGTTTTGTCCTTCCTTGCTTCGATTGTCCTGTTTCTCTTTGGGCTAGACGACCCTAGCAATAGCGTCATCATCGACTACGGCGACTATGGTGAGCGCGTACCGGCTACTTACATGCATTGCTCAAACGCATGTTTCGGCCCGCAGTCACGCCCCTCGTGTCATCGTGGAAGCGCGAACTGCACGGGAGACATTCTTCGTCGATCGAATCCATCTCTCGCTCTTGCCGCGTTGTTCGGTAGTTTCGCCTTCGAAGGCATGCAACCCACACAAGAGTTTGTGATTGCCGGATGTTTTGCGAGCGTACTCGCACTCAATCCTTTCTACATGTATTATCTACGTACTCCTGGAGGACATCGTACCAGTGTCTTTGGTGGGTGACAGTATGTACGGATCGATCTGTGCCGATTTTGCTCGCTGTGTCCCTTGGCACGACGTCTTGCCAGTGAAACGATGATGCCAAGGCCAGGTTGTCCAAGGGTCCTGTGAACACTGTCGCTGGGCTCGTGTTCACGTTTCCGTATATTCTAACTGTTTTGTCCTTCCTTGCTTCGATTGTCCTGTTTCTCTTTGGGCTAGACGACCCTAGCGACCGCACCACCATCGACTACGACGACTATGGTGAGCGCGTACCGGCTACTTGCATGCATTGCTCAAACGCATGTTTCGGCCCGCAGTCACGCCCCTCGTGTCATCGTGGAAGCGCGAACTGCACGGGAGACATTCTTCGTCGATCGAATCCATCTCTCGCTCTTGCCGCATTGTTCGGTAGTTTCGCCTTCGAAGGCATGCGCCACACAAGAGTTTGTGATTGCCGGATGTTTTGCGAGCGTACTCGCACTCAATCCTTTCTACATGTATTATCTACATACTCCTGGAGGACATCGTTCCAGTGTCTTTGGTGGGTGACAGTATGTACGGATCGATCTGTGCCGATTTTGCTCGCTGTGCCCCTTGGCACGACGTCTTGCCAGTGAAACGATGATGCCAAGGCCGGGTTGTCCAAGGGTCCTGTGAACATTGTCGCTGGGCTCGTGTTGGCGTTTCCGTATATTCTAACTGTTTGGTCCTCGCTTCGATTGTCCTGTTTCTCTTTGGGCTAGACGACCCTAGCGACCGCACCACCATCGACTACGACGACTATGGTGAGCGCGTACCGGCTACTTGCATGCATTGCTCAAGCGCATATTTCGGCCCGCAGTCTCGCCCTCCGTGTCATCGTGGAAGCGCGAACTGCACGGGAGACATTCTTCGTCGATCGAATCCATCTCTCGCTCTTGCCGCGTTGTTCGGTAGTTTCGCATTCGAAGGCATGCAGTCGCCACACAAGAGTTTGAGATTGCCGGATGTCGATGATCGCGTCCTCGGCTCCACAGTATCGAGGTGCTCTTGTTTCTCGGTGGAAAACAAGCTGTTTGACTGTTGCCAGATCCGAATGGTTTCTTGGTAGACGCACAATTCCATGGTAAAGTAAGTTATATATATATATCGTCTCGTTCTCCGGGCTGGCCATAAGGACGGTTCATGTTTTGCTGCTGCCGCGTCACGCCGTCGCTTACTCTTCTGCTCCGACATCATGTTCGCCGGCCCCACATTCTACAATCGATTTCAACGCCGGCGGGAATGCCACGATTGGGCAGTAGGAGGTAAGACCGGTCTGTTACGGATACTTTCTTAGTGTAAACTTCGTATTCCCGTGCACTCCGATGTGTGTAGGTGTCACCTTGGCAAGAGTTTGCACAGGGATTAGATATGTTTTCGGTTCCGTGTACTGAAATGGTGTTCAAGCGTTGTTCGTCGACAGGAATGTCGCACTCGTGGAAACACATCCGGTTTCATGCATTCCGAGTAGTTTTGGATTGAGCCTTTCAAACCGACTACCCTCTAGAGGGGGCTCAGGCAACCGTGTGCTGGTAGTTTATGCTTGTCGTTTGTGTTCCAACGTGAGGTTCACGTACTCCAGCCTGTCGGCACCTGGGTGACAGTATGTGCGGATCGGGCTGTGCCAAATTTTCTCGCCGCGTCCCCCGGCACGACATTTCGTCAGTGAAACGATGATGCCAACGCCGAGTTGTCCAAGGATTCTTTGAACTCTTCGCCTGAGCTCATTCTGGATGCTGGCCTTTCCAAATGTACTAACTGTTTCACACTTGCTTCCCGTGTCCTTTTTCTCATCGGTAGGTGGCTCTAGCTACGGCGTCACAGACGAAGACGATGGTGAGCGCTTGCCAGCTACTGCTTTGCTTACATGCGTGTTTCGGCCCACAGGCCCGCCCTTCGGCGCCGGGTTGGAAGTGAAAATATCACAAGAGACGATTTTCGTGGATCGAAACTACATACCTCGTCAGATGTTCGATGTCATATGTTGTGCCGCGTAGAAGGGTCTTCGTATGGCAAACGTTCTTTGGTGTGAAAGATGTTTATTGTTTTCTTTCGAATTGGGAAAGCGACTCGTCCTCTCGACCGAAGGGCCCCGCAGTACACAATACGTTCCGGGTACCCCAATATCAACAGTATGGCAATTCGAACTGTTTCAATAAACCTCGGTTTGTTTCGTCTACGCCTTTGTCTACGTCTTAAGCAAACCTGCCCATTTTTGCCATGGGACGTAGAGGAGCACCACGCACTACATTCATTTGTGGTCACTTTTGTTTCTCGCCCTTTGCACACGTATCTTCCGTGCGCAGACTAGGACATCTGTCAAATATCGTCTTGTTCTCCAGGTTGGGCCACAAGCACGAAATCGTTTCTGCTGTTGCTCTGTCGTGCCGTCCCAATCTCCCACACTACTTCAGTTTTTAAACCGCCCATGGAACACCCATGGGGTTACCCATGGGCCCCATGGGTGGCCCATGAAGTGCTCACCGTGGGAACTTCAACCTAGAACTTCGCCACTTGCACATCAACCTAGAACTCAGCCACCAGCGACAACCTACAGTAGCACGTATCGTGTGGGCTTGGGGTTAGGGTTTGGGTTAGTGTTAGGGCTATTAGCCGCTATAGTGCCCGTTCCAACGCAGATAAACTGTTGTTTAGGAGCACTCTGGCTCGATTGAAGCGCTCTCAGTGGCCGCCCATGGGCTCCCCATGGGTTGTCCATGGGCCACCCATTGGCTGCCCATGGGCTACTCATGAGCAAGCCCCACGGGTGACCCATGGGTTGTTCAGGAAAACTGTAGAAAGTGTGGGAGACCCTGCCGTCCCTTTCTCTTCTGCTCCGCCCTCATGTTCGCCGGTCTCACTTACTGCTGATTGCAACGCCGACGACCATGATACGATCGGGGAGAAGGAGGTACGGTCGAATCTACCCACGCCATCCCATGCATCCGATGTTTGTAGATGTTTATTACCTTGGCTATTGATGCATATTCCTCGAGTTCGATGCATACCGAGCAACACACCATAGAGAATGAACCGTTCAGACCGCCGACCTCGCGGAAAAGACTAGTTGGTGGCACGCCCCGTTCCTCCTTCTCTCTTTCTGACACTTTCGTGTGCTGCGTATGTTTTCGGCTTATTTTTCGGTTTTGCACTGTGCCACTGCTTACGACGCTGAAACGGTACTCGAATCAATGGATCAGCTCCGGTGGGTGCTATCGTCGGTGGTGTGGTGGGCGGAACACTCCTCCTGGCTGCTGCAGTCATCGTGGCTGTGATGTGGAAATCTGGTCGCCTGGAGGCCTGCAAATGCCGCAAAAATACGAAGTCTGAGTCCATTGCTTCTCCTGAGGGGGTAAGGTACCCCCGGTCTGCTTCAGGAGTAAGGTACCCACGGGCTACTAATGTTCCCTCCGAAAATCCTGGTGATGGAGGTGATTCAGGACTAAGATACCCCCGGACTAGTGCCGCTGTACCCTCGGTGAATTCTGATGGAGGTTCTGGTGCTCGGTACCCCCGGGGGGTGTAATTGCTCCCTTCAACCTTCCGTTTGAAAAGGCTAGGGTTAGGCGTTCACGCCCCGTTGCCCTCCTTATGAGGATGACAAGTGATGGTTCCATAGCCCGCTGTCAATCGTTTGACGCGAGCCTGCCGGGCATATTCTGTGGCTGAAATCCTGCTACTCTGCCGATGGCAACGCACGGCGTCGCTATCCCCAGGGATGGATACGTCTATTTTCCTGTTGGACGTCCAACGGCGCTTCCGGTTGCGGTCTATGTAGGTGAAGCATTCTGGGTAGCGGGTATGGTCTACACGACGTGAAGGCGTAGGATGCAGAACCTGTCATTGCAACTCACCGAACGATTTGAGCTGCTGTGTTGTTGCTGGCGCTATGATTGAACGGGCTCGGGTGGGGAGGGTTGTGGCCGAATCGAATGTCTTCTGCCGTTGAGATCCTGTACCAGGTGTGCATGGAGGAAGAAAGAGGAGTCACTGAGGTTGAAGATGGCGTGAGACTGTAAATGTCCTCTTGATCTGTGGGTGCATGTGCAATTAGGGTATTCAGCTTGCTAGTTTTGTCCCATTAAGATTCCCTGGAGGTGGTTCTGCGCGTTTTGAACTTGTTGTGAAAAGAGAAAATAGGGTTAGAGAAGAGCGAATCAGCAAAGCAGAGCCGTTCGGCCGGACGCTCGTTCCTACTCATGCCGTGTTGATGTTGCTGCGGAAACTCGGTGATAGTATGGATACTTGCCATGTACCTTTCCTTAAGCTAGAGTTGCATGTCACAGGGCAACAACTTCTTGCGCTTCGGACTATTGGATACGGTTGATTACACCACGTACTCCATTCTAAAGAAATTTCATGTGGAAAATGTCGAGCGTGGTTTTCAGTTTTTGGGGCTTGACCAAACTGCTGTGTAGGCAGTAGGTTTTTTTTTGTTCGCTGCTGAACTTGGCTTGACATGAACAAATGCAAGATCAACTGCTATTGGTTGCGAATAATAGCGGCGCTTCCTCTATTTTGTGCGTGTTCCGTGAAAGATTGCCAAGAATCCCCGCGACATTGGGGCCGTCCAAGTACGTCTTCATCCCTATCCCTTCTTTCAACTTCCCGTATATCTCCAAGTGGTCTTCGCTTTGTACCTTCTTCCGAAGGGTTGCCTCCTCCCTACTTTCTAGCATCTCCTTGACTTTCGTCTTGAACCCCCCGAACCCTTCCGTGTCCAACGTCTCCTCCTCGTCTCCTATCTCCTTTCAAACCTTCTCTACCACCTTGTCCCATCTGATTCCCTTCTTCCCTGGAGTCGCTTTTCCCCAAGCTGCCTTGTCAACCATGGCTGGTAGTCTATCGTCCGACATTCTACTTACCTTGTACTACCAATTCAACTTCTGCATGTCTCTCTTT
>FN649736.1:2027148-2072676 GCA_000310025.1 Ectocarpus siliculosus
GGGGAAAAAAAAAATTCCTAAGAAAAAGGCCTTTCTTTCCCGGTTCCCGGGGACCCTTAACCAAAAGGTTTTGGTGAAATGGGGGGCGGGGGACAACCAAAATTTTGGAAAAGGGGCTCCTGAAAAAAAAATCAAACCCCCCCCCTTAATTTTGGATTTTTGGTCCCCCCCTATTTTAACTTACCAAGGGGAGGTTTCCAATTTTTTTTCTTTTTTTTCCCCGGCCTTTTCCCCAGGATTTTGGGATTCGGATAAGGCCCGGGTTTTTTTGGGGGGTTGGTTGGGAAATTTGGATTTTTTTAGGTTAATTGGGGGAAAACCGGAAAAATTTCAAGGCCCTTTTTGGGATTCCTTAATCCTAATTTTTAATTTTCCGGGGCTTTTAGGGATCCTTTTTGTCCTTAATTGGCTTCCCTTTTGGCAAAATCTAATGGGGTCCCCCCCCTTTCCCTTTTTTTGGTTTGTTTTCCTTTTTGACCCTGGGGGGGGTGGGGGGGGGGGGGGTACGCGGCGCCACGTAGAATTCCTTCTTGCGGTTCGACTTACGGCGCGGCCCATGGTATTAAAAAAAAAACATTGGGACCGTACAGCCTGTGGCTTCATCATAGGAAAGGAAAAAAGTGGCTTCACCGCGGTTGTCTCTGCAGATATTGTCGAGCGTCAATTATTTGGCGCGCAACCGATATTCACGAGCAAGCTGACCGACGAGCACATGACAATGCCGACCCGAGGCATTTCAACCATAATTGTCCCCGCCCGCGTCATGGGTCCATTTAAAAGACGTGCTATGAATGGCGTAATTTCTCGAAGTTCCAGACAAGGAGAATTCCCGGTGTTGCTGCATACTACGCCAACCGTGGTGAGAAACACAGGTATTCCCACCATCCTGACCGTGTTGGGGGAGAGGGCATGTAGTTCGAACTTGACTCTGCGCTCTCGCGGCTATGCATCGTTCGAGACATGACCAAATATTCTGAGAACATTCCCGGGTATATTTCACCCGCAGTAGATCGATTCCAACCATGCGACCGAAGCGATTTAGGTGGCCAATGCCACTACACTAGTAAAGTCATGTTCGCGATCATCGATACCTGGCGGAGTGATGTTTCTTTCACTCACACGAACGTGCATGTGCACACACACACCATTGACAACAAAATGTGCGTCGCGGAGCTGTTGCATCGTTCAATGCAGCCGTTCGGACACATCACACCGGGAGATACTGCTCGACCAGTTGATGCTTCGGTTCCCGAAAACCTAGGCCCTGATAATGTGTACTCGACATTCGAGAAACTAACGCCGTGGTCGGCGCCAAGTTAAAGTGGTGTGTCGAGGAATTGTCTTCGACACCGCGGTGCGGAAATACCAACAACGGGCCGATGCATGAGGCACGACCCAGCCGGTTCTTTCGCCCATCCACGAAATACACGAGTAACCGCCAAAGGTATCAGAGTCTTGCGAAGGGGCGGGTCCCCTTTCCCCTACACGCAGCGTTTCTTATGGGCAAGGTAAAACAGACCTTCGCTGGTTTCCTCCCACCATGATAAACAGCAAATTCTTTAGGACATTGACGGCCGGAACCGTGTACACAAGTTCATGATCGCCGGGTTAGCATGGAACTAGTGCTCATTTTTTTCTCGTAAGGAGTCGCACGTTTCTCAGCACGTTTCGTTATTTTCACTGGACAATACGAAAGCAATCTCCATTATTTCCCCCGTGTGATTGCAGCAGCTGCCTCCGTATCTACAACGCGTCGGAACGGAAGAGCAGCGTTTTTGTGACGAACGTTGGCTGCTGTCACCGATGCGGACGCAACCGTCTTGCATGAGCGTAGCGATCGGCAACAGGGCACCGTTCGAGCGAGTTTCCGGGTATATACATTGGTATGCTTGTTTTCATGTGTCAATGGCGGCGTCAGCTCGTGAGAACCGACATGATTTTTTTTTTGGTATATTTGACACTCCGGATCCCACTACCGGCGGACTTTGCGACTACCGCTGACTTTGCAGCAGCGGCTAGGGCCAATCCCAAACTCAGCGACCGGGTACCGTTCGAGCGTTTGAATGTTCGATTTATATAGACTGTATAGATATTTTACCTTCTGATTTGGCGGTGGCGGCCGAAACCCGCCCCGAGCTCCGTAACAGGACACAGTTCGAGCGGTTGTGGCACTCCTGATCCGACGACCTACTGAGTTGGCGCCGGCAGCCGAAGCCCGACACAAACTCAGCAACATGGCACCGTTCGAGCGACTATCATTGCACTCCGGACCCTACTACCTACTGAGTATCCAGCAGGCATGGCGTCAGGTTTTATCGACGACCGGATCCGTGCCTACTGAGGAGGCGGTGGTGGCCGAAGCCAGCCCCCAAGCTCAGTAACAGGGCACTGTTCGAGCGACGTTTCTTGTTCTTGTTTTTTTTCCTCCCTTCTCAGATATATATTTATTTCGTTGCACCCCGGATCCGACGACCTACTGAGTTTTCGGCGATGGCCGAAACCAGCCCCCCGGCTCATTGGCAGGGAATCGTTCGAGCGACGTTCGTTGCGCTCCGGATCCGACTACCTGCTAGCTGTGCAGCGGTGCATGGGCCAGCGGTCGGCAGGGCACCGTTCGAGCCACAGCTGACAATTGTTTGACACTATGTTATGGTTATTGCACTCAGGATCCGACTAGCCTACCGAATTGGCGGCGATGAACAGAGCCATCCGCCGGCTCAGTACCAGGGCGCCGTTCGAGGGACAATATATTGTTCTTTGTTACTGTTTTCTATTTATCGTGATGGAACTCCAGATCCGACTACCTACTGAGTTGGCGGCGATGGCCGGGGCCAGCCGCCGGCTCAGTAACAGGGAACCGTTCGAGCGGCAGTTTACTGTTGTTGAACGATGGTGTCTATCTTATTGTGATTACACTCCGGTGGCCAACACCAGCCGCAAACGCAGCGACCGGTCACCGTTCGAGGCACATATCGTTCTTGTTTTATTTGTATACTCCGGATCCGACTAACGTACTGAGTTGGCGTTCAGCAACAGGGCACCGTTCGAGCGACAATTTATTGTAGTTTAACGTTGCACCCCGGAGCTGACTACCTGCTGAGGTGGCGGCAATGGCCGAAGCCAGTCCCGATCTCAGCAGCAGGAAACCGTTCGAGCGACAATTTGTTGTTGTTTAACATCTCATGTTCTTCATTGCCCACGTTGTCGGCAATGGTCGAAGCCAGCCACGGGCTCAGCAGCAGGGCACCGTTCGAGCGACAATTCATTGTTGTTTAACATTGCTTGTATTCGTTGTCCACTCCGGATCCGACTACCTACTGAGGTGGCGGCAACGGCCGAAGCCAGCCCGGCGCTCAGCAGCAAGGCACCGTCCGAGTGACAATTTGTTTTTTGTTGGTTGACATCTCATGTCAGTCGTTGTCCACCCCGGATCAGACTACCTGCTGAGATGGCGGCAACGGTCGACGCCAGCCCCGAGCTCAGCAGCAAGACACCGTTCGAGCGACAACTTGTCGTTGTTTAACATTGCATGTATTTCATGTCCACCCCGGATCCGACTATCTGCTGAGGTGGCGGCAACGGCCGAAGCCAGCCCCGCGCTCAGCAGCAGGGCACCGTTCGAGCGACAATTCATTGTTGTTTAACATTGCTTCGTATTCATTGCGCACCCCGGATCCGACTACCTACTGAGGTGGCGGCAACGGTCGAAGCCAGCCCCGAGCTCAGCAGCAGGGCAGGGTTCCAGCGACAATTCGTTGTTGTTTAAGATTGCTTTTATTCGTTGTCCACTCCGGATCCGACTACCTACTGAGTTGGCGGCAACGGCCGAAGCCAGCCACGGGCTCAGCAGCAGGGCAAGGTTCGAGCGACAATATACATTCGTTCAGCATTGCTTGATTCATTGTGCACCCCGGATCCGACTACCTACTGAGGTGGTGGAAATGGCCGAAGCCGGCCACGAGCTCAGCAGCAGGGCACCGTTCGAGTGACAATTCATTGTTGTTTAACATTGCTTGTATTCGTTGTCAACTCCGGATCCGACTACCTGTTGAGGTGGCGGCAACGGTCGAAGCCAGCCCCGAGCTCAGCAGCAGGGCACCGTTCGAGCGACAATTTATTGTTGTTTAACGTTGCTTTGTATTCATTGTGCACCCCGGAGCCGGCTACCTACTGAGGTGGCGGCAACGGCCGAAGCCAGCCCCGCGCTCAGCAGCAGGGCACCGTTCGAGCGACAATTCATTGTTGTTTAACATTGCTTTTATTCGTTGTCCACTCCGGATCCGACTACCTACTGAGGTGGTGGAAATGGCCGAAGCCGGCCACGAGCTCAGCAGCAGGGCACCGTTCGAGTGACAATTCATTGTTGTTTAACATTGCTTGTATTCGTTGTCAACTCCGGATCCGACTACCTACTGAGGTGGTGGCAACGGCCGAAGCCAGCCCCGAGCTCAGCAGCAAGGCACCGTTCGAGCGACAAATTTGTTTTTTGTTGTTTGACATCGCATGTTAGTCGTTGTCCACCCCGGATCCGACTACCTGTTGAGGTGGCGGCAACGGTCGAAGCCAGCCCCGAGCTCAGCAGCAGGGCCCCGTTCGAGCGACAATTTATTGTTGTTTAGCATTGCATGTATTGGATCTCCACCCCTGATCCGACTATCTGCTGAGGTGGCGGCAATGGTCGAAGCCAGCCCCGAGCTCAGCAGCAGGGCACCGTTCGAGCGACAACTTGTTGTTGTTTAACATTGCTTTCTATTCATTGTCCACCCCGGAGCCGACTACCTGCTGAGGTGGCAACGGCCGAAGCCAGCCACGGGCTCAGCAGCAGGGCAAGGTTCGAGCGACAATTTACTGTTGTTCAACATTGCTTGATTCATTGTCCACCCCGGATCCAGTACCTGCTGAGGTGGTTGCGACGGCCGAAGACAGCCCCGAGCTCAGCAGCAGGGCACCGTTCGAGCGACAATTTATGGTTGTCTAACATTGCATGTTATTAGTTGTCAACCCCGGATCCGACTACCTACTGAGTTGCCGGAAATGGTCGAAGCCAGCCACGAGCTCAGCAGCAGGGCACCGTTCGAGCGACGATTCATTGCTGTTTAACATTGCATGTTGTTCATTGTCCACCCCGGATCCGACTACCTACTGAGGTGGTGGCAATGGTCGAAGCCAGCCCCGAGCTCAGCAGCAAGGCACCGTTCGAGCGACAATTTAGTGTTGTTTAGCATTGCATGTATTTCATGTCCACCCCGGATCCGACTATCTGCTGAGGTGGTTGCAACGGCCGAAGACAGCCACGAGCTCAGCAGCAGGGCACCGTTCGAACGATAATTTATGATTGTCTAACATTGCATGTTATTAGTTGTCAACCCCGGATCCGACCACCTGCTGAGTTGGCGAAAATGGTCGAAGCCAGCCCCGAGCTCAGCAGCAGGGCACCGTTCGAGCGACAGTTTATGATTGTCTAACATTGCATGTTATTAGTTGTCAACCCCGGATCCGACTACCTGCTGAGTTGGCGAAAATGGTCGAAGCCAGCCCCGAGCTCAGCAGCAGGGCACCGTTCGAGCGACAGATTATGGTTGTCTAACATTGCATGTTATTAGTTGTCAACCCCGGATCCGACTACCTGCTGAGTTGGCGAAAATGGTCGAAGCCAGCCCCGAGCTCAGCAGCAGGGCACCGTTCGAGCGACAGTTTATGATTGTCTAACATTGCATGTTATTAGTTGTCAACCCCGGATCCGACTACCTGCTGAGTTGGCGAAAATGGTCGAAGCCAGCCACGAGCTCAGCAGCAGGGCACCGTTCGAGCGACAATTCGTTGTTGTTCAACATTGCTTTGTATTCATTGTGCACCCCGGATCTGACTACCTGCTGAGTTGGCGGCAACGGTCGAAGCCAGCCCCGCGCTCAGCAGCAGGGCACCGTTCGAGCGACAATTTGTTTGTTGTATGACATCGCATGTTGTTCGTTGTCCACCCCTGATCCGACTACCTGCTGAGGTGGCGGCAATGGTCGAAGCCAGCCCCGCGCTCAGCAGCAGGGCACCGTTCGAGCGACGATTTTATTGTTGTTCAACATTGCTTTTATCCATTGTCCACCCCGGATCCGACTACCTGCTGAGGTGGCGGCAACGGCTGAAGCCAGCCCCGCGCTCAGCAGCAGGGCACCGTTCGAGCGATAATTTATTGTTGTTTAACATTGCTTTGTATTTATTGTCCACCCCGGATCCGACTACCTACTGAGTTGACGGCAATGGTCGAAGCCAGCCCCGCGCTCAGCAGTAGGGCACCGTTCGAGCGACAATTTTTTAGTTGTTCAACATTGTATGTTATTCATTGTTCACGCCGGATGCGACTACCTACTGAGGTGCCGGCAACGGCCGAAGCCAGCCCCGCTATCAAAAGGACACGGCACCGTTCGAGCGACAATTTTTTTTGTTGTTGTTTAACATTGCATGTTGTTCATTGTCCACCCCGGATCCGACTACCTACTGAGGTGGTGGCAATGGTCGAAGCCAGCCCCGAGCTCAGCAGCAGGGCACCGTTCGAGCGACATTGTTTCGCCTGCATGCTATATGGCATTGCGGGGGAGATATGCTGGGTGGTATCATGCATCATCAGCCGAGCCCACGACTCCGTTTCTATTTTCTCGTGTTTATGGCGTACCTACATTCCCACACGGGAGTTCGATCACGTGTAGGGCGTTGGTTCAATCACGTTTAGTGCGTTGGGTGGTGGAGACGGTTACGCATAGTTGCGCATAGATAGCAGAATACCAGCATAGGGGTGGCGTCATGATGAGGATACCGGTACGTATATAGTCACAGCAGTAGCCCTCGATTGCTGTTCGCCTACCGCTCGGTTGCAGAAACTGAACGCTGGCGGAGGCAGACGAGAAGTACAAATGGGAGCACACAGCAGACTGCTGTCGAGCCGACTGGGCGAATTGCGTGATCTCATGTGGCGGCGTCCTATGCATACCTCCATGTGTCCGCTGCCGTTGTGGCACTCGATACACATTCATAGTTGGACGAGGCGCAGACGGACCTGGATGCGTGCGCCTCAGAACTGAACGACATCCACTCGCGTTCGGAGGACCTCGTTCGTACCCTCCAGCAGGATGTGGCGAACAAGGCTGTGCGCGTGGAAGGTCCCGCCCCGGAAGTGGAAGACCGTGAAGGAACGGACTACGAGATGATCAGGTACGTTCTTATGATCGATTGCAAAAGGGAAGCACCAAAGTAGCACTTGGTGTGGGCGTCGTATTGATTTGTCTTTGGTTGTATTGTGCCTTATGATGGTTGCAGGTGACATTGTTGCTGTAGATGGTTGTGGCGGTATCCGTTGTTTGCGATTGACACGGGCGACGAAGCTGTCACGCTGGGGCCTCCGTGCCGGCAAGGACAAATCGAGTCCTTCAACCCTCCCGCCGCTCTCTGTCTCGAGGAAGGTGGGTGGATCGAGGAGGTGCCGCTCGAGGGGAAAATGTAGGCATGACCCCCCCACTCCGCACACGCCTTTGGATGCTTCGATGCCGTATCTTTTAGCGCCCGCTTGGAGGCCGTGCAGCGGCTGATATTTACGACCACGACGCTGGAGGAGGAAATCTTCACGTGCCAGGGCGAGAAGGCAGACGCTGTCGACCGCGAGGGCAAGACAGACGAGAACATGCGGAAGTTCAACGAGGACCTCTCCGTCTGCGCAACCTACGTGAGCATCCGATGAGCGTGACCGAGCGTGAGGTCGAGCACCGTTTGTCGCTCTGTTGGTGGTATCCATTTTCTCGAGTCTGCACAAGAATAACACCACTAGTTGCGTGCCTAGGACTAGGGGAGCTGGTCAATCTCATGCCCCGAGCATTCGATCTTGTACATACCACATTTCATTGTCAAACACTCTTGAAACGTTCGCGAAACCGTCGCCAGGAGAGGCCCTTTGGTGGTTGGTATCCGAAATGGGGGACGGCGGCGGCATCGAGGGGCTAAGGGCGGTGGATGATGCATTGGGAAGGGGGGCTACGCAGAGTTGTTGGTAGTGGGGGCTAGAAAGCAGACGGTAGATAGCCGATCCCCCGACAGCCATTGACAGAGCTACTCTGCAACCGCAGACCCCCGCCTGTGCTACTCGATTGTTTCGCTGGTATGACTCTCATCAACCGCAGGGGGATGGTTCCCACAAGGCTTGGATGTCGTGTCTCGAGTGCCTCACCAGCGTCGACAGGGTTTCGCTAGACATCGATTTTTTCGTTGAGGAAATCTCCTTCCGAGTGGGGGTGTTTTGTCCCGCGCCGAGCGGCTTCCGACCTGGAGGCGTCAAACGTCTTTTAGCGTTGCAAACCACGCCGACCGGGTGGAGGAGACGCAGCAAGAGGTCCTCGATAGACTGCGGTAAGCGTTTGTGCTTGGTCGATTGCAAGGGGAGAGTCCATGACAGATAATGTCATGGGTCCTTGTGTTTGGCAGAGGTTGCTGTTGTCGTGGTTGTCGTTGCTATTGTTTCTGTCTGTCTGTCTGTCTGTCTGTCTGTCTGTCTGTCTGTCTGTCTGTCTGTCTGTCTGTCTGTCTGTCTGTCTGTCTGTCTGTCTGTCTGTCTGTCTGTCTGTCTGTCTGCCTGTCTGTCTATTTATCTGTTGTAAGTAGTTACAGTAGTCTGGCTTCCTTTTGTACGGTGAATACTGATGCCGTCGTCATCGTCATCGTTGTTGCTTGTTGTTGTCGCTCTTGGTCGGCCGCTACCGATGATACCCAGCAACTGATTTGGCTTGTGCTTTGGCGTCAGGATCTCATCCGCTCCCCCTCCCGGCATCCCCTCCCGACGTCCCCCGCTGAACCAATGCGCATGTTCCCGCTCAGGGTTCGAAGACATGCAGGAAATGGCCGCTGCCGTGGTGTCCAACATGTGCAGCTGTACGGGCCCGGTGAGTTATTGTGGCTGGTTCAGCGTTATTTTTCATGCCTTGCAGCGAAACTCGTTTTTTTTTCACCAGCTGTTCGACTCTTCACGAGTGGTGGGACCGAGGGTGCTACTTCGTTGATTGTTGGTCGTTGGGATTCTAGAAAACACACCTCGGGGCGTGATTGTCCCTACAGCAATTCGCTACTTTCGCCTTGTGGGGAGTAGGGGTGGGGCGGGGGAGGGGGGGGGGGGTACTTGGGGGAAGTCGTGATGGCACTTGAACAATGATGACGATAACACAAGGGAAGCGCCAACGTCGTGGTAGGGACCTTGAACAAATTGTTGCATCGTCGATGATTGTTGATGCCATGGTGGGTGTTGGCGGCACTCTTGTCTCAAAGACCTCCTCCGTTCGGGTGTACGATGATGGTTTGTTGTTGTCGTTGTGGTTCGCACACACACCGGCAACGAAAACGAAACGGAACACGGCAAGAGTTTTTCGAACCGTCCGTTCCCCAGCAGTGCCGCCCCATGGCAAATGCTTAAGGCGAGCCAAAACCGAGCAACCCCCATCTGTCATAGCACTGACATTGGGTAGTTTGATCGCGTACCTTGTATGTTCTCGCTGGACAGGCCCCGGACGATTCGGACGAGCCAACTGGGGGCAATGGCAGCGGCGTCAGTGCCAGTGACAGCAGCGGCGACGTCAATAATACGGGCGTGGACGTGGGCGAGGACAGCACGGCCTCAGCCGGAGATGCCACGGCGGTAGACCGGACGGAGGCTGATGATGCCGGCAACGGGGAAGACGTGGGCGGGCAAGAGCCTGACGCCCACGGCATTGACGCCAACCCACCTAAGGTAGATGGGATTTGACCTGTCTGCTTCTCAGTGATTGTTGTTTGATGTGGGGCAGCAATGCCTGTTTTCAAGCGTGGGTTCAGCGCCGTGTCCTCCGTGGTGAGTGAAAGTTTGAACTCTTTCAGCCCCGTGAGCGTGGGCGTCTTGGTCTTGTTTTGTTTTGTTCTTCTGTTTGGCCTCTTGAAGTCGGGTTCTGTACATGGTCTAACCTGTATATATTGGGTTCAAGGTTGGGGTCGGGGTCTTCTGTGCTGTGTCCGTTTCGGAGACGCGGTCTTCGACTTGCCCTCTTGATGCTGATGATTGCCTTATTGTTTGTCGCGAAAAAAGTTGCACTCCCTCTTTCGCTCGTCCACCGAATGTACAGTACTACCGTAGAAACAGAATGGAGAATTTTTGTCGTGTACCATGAAAGTGCAGATTGTTGTTCTCACTTGCTTGGTCGAGCATGGTGCGAGAAACTACTTGCATTCCCCAAGTCCTGTGATTGCGCCTAAACTCGAACACAACTCTAGAAGTCATAGAGATGCTACTCTGTAGGTTGTTATGAAATGAACCACCCGGGTAAATGGCCGCTACTCGTAGCCGTCGTTTTTCTCATCTACCCACTAGAAACCGCGCTGACGTCCATCCAGACTCTGGTGCCCAAGGTGCATTTCTTCAAGGAAAATCACGAAACAAGAATGTTCACACCACCGCGCAAGGTCTTTCACTCATCCATATCAATTGAGGCACCAAAACAGCGAAAATCGTCGTCAAAAGTGTAGCTCCAACACAGTCAGTCTGCGGTCAAGAAGAGGCCCTATCCTGCCCTTGGTACATGGAAGGAAAAATACAAGGAGAGGGCAAGAGCGAGGAGAGGCACCAAAACGAAACAAAGGGGAGAGAAATTCCACGGAATGAATGAATGACCGGGTGTGACAGAGATATCTACGAACAAATGGATGCGTCATTTTCATTGGAGAAAGTACATTGAAAATGTCCGTAGTAGTATTGATCCTCGCCTTACACCCGAGTGGCTCCGAGGTGTTTCCATTCTCCACACTGCACATGGCAATGTTTCAACTGAACCTCGAGCAGGGGGAGGGCCGCAAGCACGAACTGCGGTACATTACTATTGATTGGGAAGGGGGGCCTGTGGGGTGTCTCGTTATCCCGTCTGAGAGAATATTTTCCGATCAACAAACCCCCCGAAGTGTATGTTCGGGCTGCTTCTATAAATCTGCTGTGCCTAACGCTTGGTCGGTGGTTCCACAGGGGGGGGTTCTGTAGCAGTTTCTACACTATTTACACTGATCTGCTGCTGCTACTCAGTGAGCCGAGGTCAGCTAAGGATACCAACTTTGAAGAAGGCAACCGGTGTTTGGGATTTTCACTGTCAGGAAGTGGGTGAGTCGTATGTTCACTCCACGCGCGGGAGGTAGTACATCGCGTGCCGTGCACACCACGCCAAGCTGCGTTTGTCAGTCGCACACGCACCACTGCTTTGCAAGTGCTAATGAGGTGTTCACCGCTGATGTCTCGTACTACAGCAGTAGAGTACACGTATCGTCCCTTGGCAGCTCGCGCGGGCATGAGCGGCGAAACAATTGCATTTTCACAATTCAAGAGACATTCTGCACCATCCGAAACATATGATGAATCGGATTCACGCTCGAAAGCTATATATATGTACGTAGCCCATCATGAACCACGCCTCAAGACCTCTGTGCCTGCAAACCATCTCGGAGTCGTCATGCGCTTGCGTGGCTCATTCGATACGGTATATGTGCCGGCTATGCATTGGTTATAGACGCACGCAAAGGGAGGGAGGCCGCCAAAAATAACACTCGACCTGCATTCCGCCGCAAGCAACCTTGTGCACTTTCTTTCGTGAGAGGAGCTACATTTGGTACAGCCGAAATTACTCCCGCACCAGACATAGGTGATGGCCTTGAGGATATATGATGCAGCCGAGTTGGAAATTGGTCCTTAGCTTGGTGTCCCTCCGTGACATCATCATAGTCTATTCACTCGACAGACTTTCGTCGTTCGCTGGAAGTACGGACTTACAAGTAAGTGAAGTTCTGAAACCAAATGTGTAGTGCCCGAGACACGCCCAAGACTGTGGCCGCAGCACCACCTGGGCGGTGTCGTAAACAAGGCACCGCCCCAACCTGTCCGAGAACCTATCTCATGGGCACAAAAAAAAATTGCACTGCCCCCAGCTGTCACACAAGCAGCCATTTGGTCGAAACCTATGCGTGTTGCCGAGATACACCCAAGAATGTGGCCGCAGCAGCACCGCCTCGCGGGTGTCGTACACAAGGCACCGCGCGAACCTCATCCTATGGGTACAAAACAAATATTGCTGTGTTCCCACGCCCGCCAGCTGTTGGTTAGCCGTTATTAAGCCAATGATTTACTCGTGATTGCCGAGAGACATGTGGTTGACGCGATATATGTAGACCTACATGTTGCCTTTCGCTAGTTGAATAACTACCGGTCATGTTCAGATAGTGCTGATGTTTTTGCTCCTGCTACTTCGACGTTTGCGCAGCGCTAATGTGTGGCACACGCATACGTGTCTGTTCGGGCGGTACAAATTCCCTTCCAAAGGCTTACAGTCTGGAATGGGGAGAACCGTTCAGCTACTTGATGATGTACGGTCACGTTGCGAAGCATATATTGCGTTCGGATGTTGAAAACGTCACCACAGTGACGCGTAGTCGACGGAACATCGCATATCGAAGATAGTACCGGACGTCAGAAGAACAATTGCGTTCGAAATTGGAGCAATCGATGAACACACCCTTGCACACGAACGCGCCAAAAGAAAAATAAAGGATACTCGATGTAACCGCACCCTGCCTTCTTCATAGGCGCAAAAGATTGACGCTGAAACAGACTACCTCCCCTTCCCGCCGTAGGAAAAACTCCATGGTCAACTATGTACGTATTTGGTTCTTTTTCTCGCCCGCCGCTGTCCACCTTCGGTCAAATCCTTCATCCTTGTTGATCTACGGGATTTGTCCTTCAGTCCCCACGGGTTGGCGGGCGTCGCGGTACAGCCAATGCGTGATTGCTCCACTTCTCGCTTGACGTCAAAACCTAGTCGACAAGTGTCAGCCTCCCTTTCTTGGGGACCTGCACGGGATTCGTGGCCGTCTGCCCACCGAGCAGGTACTGGATGCATGCCCCGACTTTGGGTCTATACACCCAGGGCTTGTAGTCAGGCGAAACTGACCGCAAGAGTTCTCCCACGGTCTCCTTGCTCTTCGCCATAATCGTGGCGAACACTCGGATGCCTCGCGGCGTTCTGACGCACCTTGTGCACGTTCTCCGGGGTGCACGCCCTCGTTGTCGTCTGACGCCGAGCTTGTTGGATCGCTCACCGAGGTAGCCCTTTTGGGTTCTTCATCACCTTCGTCAGCTCCCTTGAGAAGGCTTGACTATTTTTGACGAAGCGAACAGGGGGGGGGCCGCAGGGCTTCCGTTCACAAGGTATGGCCAGATATCCAGCATGCTTTCACGACAACGTGATTTCACCGGAAGTTTCATCCTTGGCGTCAGTTTTGCGAAACGCCTCCTGTCGGTTGTCGTGGCGTGTGGGGTCGTCGATGTCTTCGTCAATCTTCACACCGAACAAGCCCGTGGAGTTGGCCTGCTCTGTGAGCGAGCGCACACACTCGACGTGAGAAGGTTGCTCTTGGTCGACGGCGGCGGCGGGAGCCTCCTGTTGGTTGCCATGCGTTGTGATACAACTTCATGTCTCGGTATGGGCCAAGCTCGTTTGTTGAAGGCATCTGAACAACATGCACCCCGTCACTGCTGGAGATCATATTTTGCCGTTGTTGACACGATTTTGGAAAGCCCCCGTCATTTCACGATACATTGGTTGTTGCTATAGAGGGGTTCGTGTCCAGTCAGTCGGAGGACAACAAATAGAAGGCCATTGGTACACCCTGGCGAAAGTCGTTTGGCCGTGACTTAGGGGTCACGACAATAGGAGTTGATACTGGTCTCTCCCTGCACTCTGTCGGAGAGAGCACGCCACACTGAAGCGTAGTCACGATGACACGTTAGCAGGACTAGAGGGTCAATAGGCACCGTCAAGCCGGCGCATGTTTCCCATCCCACCGATGTGTTTCATTTCGAAAGGAAGGGGCTGGGCCAACATTGAGGGAAAATTGTACTTCCGGTTTTCTGTCGATATATGTATCTCGTGTGGGGGAATACCGTAATAGTCGGAGAGTTGGCACCGGGTGCGATCGCTTTTTTAATCGTTTTTTCCTCGGTTTTTTTATCGCACCCCGGTGCCATCAATCCGACCGGTGCCATCTCTCCGACCCCGGTGCGGAAAGGCAATTGAGTCATTTCGTTTAGATTTTTGTAGGCACCCCGGTGCGATCTCTCCGACGGGTGCCATCCCCAATGAACTAACTACACACAGGTGTTGTATGCGCGCACCCCGGTGCCATCTCCCCGACCGGTACGATAGTATTGATACCAGTGTAAGCAACTCACACGCACGGTCTTCTTCACACGGTCGTTGACAATGCTATTGATCGGTATTGTACGTGTAGGTACCGTTGTTGCTGGTTGGAAGCACACCGGTAACGGCGACGTCGACTGGTACGTCACAGCTTTCCATGCCGGGAGTGGTCTTGTGTTTGATGCGAGTTTGGCTATGGCGTGACAACAACAAACGATGTCGTTTCCATCTGAGGTGGTACCAGTACACACGGCATCAATTGTTTGTTTCCGGATTTCGTTTCGGTCTTCTTCTACGGATACCAGTACGTACGCAGCAGCACAATAGTTTCGGGTTGTGTAAGGTGGGGTAGGGTGCGGCTTGTACGTTGTGTGTTTGGTTGAGTGTACGGTTGGCAATTTCCATACCACTAAAAAAATTAAAACAACCGGCATCCCTCGTGAACCGCGACCATCCAATCTTACATAAGGGAGTGGCGCTCCGCTGACACCGTCCCCACGTGTAAAAGGTACGCACAAGTACCTCATTCCGGCAGCTGAAAAGGAGCTCAATTAAGGATTTGGGGGTCGGAGAGATCGCACATGGTACCTCGTTCCGGCAGCTGAAAAGGAGTTCAATCTTGGATTAGGGGGTCGGTGAGATCGCACCCGGTGCGATCTCACCGACCCCGGTGCGTGAATCGAAAATATGTTTTTTTATCGGTTTTTTTATCGCACCGCGGTGCCATCTCTCCGACCGGTGCCATCTCTCCGACCGGTGCCATCTCTCCGACTATTACGGTAACCATGGCAGTTGCGTGCGACATTGCGGGCTTGGTCGTCCCAGACCCGTTGCGCGCATCTTTGGCGAGGGGTAACACTAAGGACAGAGCGTTGTGGAAGGAATGCAAGGCACGCGATCTCCCTTGGCCTAGAAACCGATAGAAATGCGGATGGATAGGGAAACATGCCACTTTCACCACATGCCTTAAACAAAAATTCGTTGAAATTCAAAACAGCTACCAATCCTCGCGTGTGTGAAGTATTTGTCTCTTGCTATTTCGCACTAGCAAATGGAGTTCGAGTGTCGATCGGCGAATCAATTGAGGGGCGTCGTGAGGGGGCGTCGTGAGGGGCGTCGTGGGGTCTTCGAGCTCTCGATTGTGTCCAAATACGTCAATATCTTCTAGTACGAAAGCCACGTGTTCAATTCCACCATGCAACTCGTTCCCAGTTCCCTTGCAAGAGTACCACGCCATCGTAGAACCTCGCCCCGAAATACCCAAGCAGGACCGGCGTTATTTTGGAACTGGGTAACCGTATCCAGGTACCTGTCACGTTTCATCAACCACCACGTTTGTACACAGACAGCCACAATTCTCTCGGAACCCCTCCCCTATAACACGACCGGTTCGAAATCGTGTCCTATTTTTTGCCTTCTGAGTTGTTGTTGGTTATTTCTACGAAACACACAAAAACAACCGAAGTCTTCAGGACGGAGTTCCTCCCGTAAAGGGGCTTATACGAGAACTCGCTCCACTCGTCGCCGAGTACATACAGCTGCACTTCCCGCTTTAAAGATGAGTGTTTGGGTGCACATGGTCATGGTCATACATACCGTCGTCGTAAAACAAACGTTCCCACGCAACGCCAAAGCAACCCCCCTCCCCCCCCCGAGACCTTGTTGCACATACTCAGGCCTGGCCAAATAGGGCATACAATCGCCACGTGCACGAAAGAAGCGCCTCGCGATCCCTGTGAAGTGAATAGAACGCTCGATTCTCCTCCCAACCTCTCGGCGTGCCCCCAACGCGTACATTAAGCCTTCGTTCTACGCGCAGATTATAAACTAGTCAAGAACCCAGAGGCGTTCCTTTGTCTTCGTCCCACTGCTCGAAGAACACCCTAGCCTTTGCAGCTGATGACTCACTACCGCTCCTGCCGTCATCGTTACCGCCACCGTCGCCTCTACCAGCGACCATGTAGTACTCGGAAGTGCCATTCCCGGCTCCGATGTCGGCGGAGTTGTTGGCTTTTTCCTGCGAAACAGTAGTATGGGCAAGCAGAGACCTGTTCGGTAAGACGAGTAGGACAAATCCATGTCAAGTGGACAGGTCTCTTCTAGGATCACCTCGGTATCCACCAGGCTTGCTTGCACTGTCCACCAAGCTTGGTTATTGTCCATCCCATGGATACAGTGTAGCGTTTGGGGGGATAGACAGACTACGTTGACACTTTGTTTGCGGAAAACACCTGCATACCTAAGTCAACTACAGAGGAAAAACATGTGACATGGCGGGCAATAACCCCTCTTCTGGTAGTTGCTGCCGGCGCTCCTTCCCTATTGGCCCTCCGGTCTCTTCGTATCCCCCAAAATAACATAAAACTCGTCAGGTTGAAGGTTGATATCGCGCTTCTCTGTAACATTAAACTCAGTATGGCATGTCTCGCTTCTTGTAGCGTCGTTGATCCTGAACTTCTCGTATTGGCTATATGTACCTTGGACTTCTTTCCCTTTGTGGCACTACTCTCGTTCGGCGGCGGCGGGGTGGGCGTCGCTGGCGACGGGGGAACGGAAACTCCTGCGGCTGCCAGCAAGGACACGGCCGCCTCGGCACTACCAGGGCCAGCCCACTGCATACCCAGCACGGGGAAGGAGGACGCAAGTTCGGCCATGGAGGATGGGGCTCCGGAGAAGAAGGTCTTGCTTTGGGCCTGTCATTTGTTCCGAAGATGACCACACCGACACAGTGTGCATACAGCAGGGTGAAACGATGTTTCGTTCGTGTGTAGGGGCTAGTTGCGCATGTCGGGGCGATGTTGGGGCAGGATGGTGAAGGTGGCTTAGTCTCAGCACATGATAGGACCGGTGATGGATGACGAACACGTTTGATAGGCTTGCAGTTTTTCATACCTCAGAGACACAATTTGGCCATGCCGTATTAATTAGTCTCTGTAGCAAATTATCGGCTTGTCTGTCGGCTGTCGGACTGGCATCGATCCATGAAAATGCTTCAGGAAATTGACTTGTTTTGAAAAAGAGCGTCTAGCTCTTCACGTTCGCTTCTATGAAATATCACAATGTCCACACTTTCGTTTGTTGGTGTCATTCGACTCCCTCCCCTGCCTGCTACAGCAGCTGATCGGCCGATCGAAACTCCCCGTGAGGTAGTCGAATCGATCAGAAAACGACGAAGGAAGGATATAATCGATTCTTCAACAACCTCTTCTCGCGATGATTTGAGCTGCGAGAAATGTGCTTCACAAACAGAAAATGAGCAGATCAATAAACTCATCAATGTCCAGGTGCGACGCCCAAGCAAGAACACACTGCTTTGGCCACCTCTAGTTTACTACCCACCATTTGCGGGCGGAAGAGCTTAGTCCTCAGCAGCCTTGACGTCGTCGCCGATATCGGGGAGTCTCCCCCGCCTCCTACGGCCAGCAGCTTCCCCAGAACGGCGTCGATGTGCCCCGGCATCACCACGATGAAGCAGGTCTCTTCGGCCTCCGTAAAACCCCTCATCCCCGCTGTTGATTACCCGGTAGTTTCCAAATGCGATGGTGGGAATGTTTCGAGGACATGTTAGAGGCTATTTCTGCAACTTTGATCACGACAACGGATATATTTTGACAGTACATTGCTGACGACACCGGTATTAATAGGAGCACAAAGCAGCTGGGAAAAAAAGTTACAAGTTTGTTTTTTTAAACGTTAGGTCGAGAATGTTGTTCAATAACGCTTTTGTGGCACGCTCACTTATGGGGCGAAGGAAGTTTTCTTCACGGGGCTGGTGGAACGTGGAGGCGTGATCTTCATGTTTTTTGTAACGGCGAGAAGCAGACACACCCCTTCAAACCACACCGCGAAGAAACCGGCTAGAGGATGCGGGAGAGGGCAGTAACGACCTTTTTTCCTCAGTCACGACACCCCAAGACACCTAACCTCGTACGAGAAAGATGCTGGGTAGAGCTACCTCCCTCGGAGTGGCATGGCTGTCGCTGTTGCCTCCTCCTTCTATAAGTTATCGCTTGGAAAACCAAACCATGAGCACACCATCCCCGCGAACTTGAACCAACCGCTCTCTGACGCGGGTATTGTAGGGTCAACCAAAACGTTTTCCCGACGCGCACGACACGACACGGCAACAAACCTTGGGCATGAAAGATGGAGTAGAGAACTACCTCGCGCCGAGTGGCCTTGCTATACTGTTGCTTCCTCCTTCGGAAAGTTATCGGTCAGAACCCAACCCCGCGGCACGGTCAATATCACCGCACCGAACTAACCGCTCGCGGCCGTTGACGGTCGTGAGTCAACACAAATTGTTTTCCCTGCTCATTCGGCGCCTCACGGCGCCGAATCTAGGCATCGACCAACAGCCCATAGCATTACCTCCTTCCAGATACCGTTCATGAGGCAAATCGGAGAACACGGTGCCTTCCGATCGAAGCTGGAGAGGGGGTCTACATGTGTGGTAGGGGTAGGCGCTTGGCGTGGATTGGCGGAAGTCTCGCCACGTAGCTTTTGTTCCACACCGTCGTCGCCAAAAAAAAACTGCAAACGTTTTGCTGAAGATCGCGCGATATGTATCCGAAACCAAAAGTTTCACAACTTTGTTTTCAAATATTTCGCCCATAAAGAGCGTACATGAGGAACGTTACGAGAAACGTGTGGCAACGTTTTGCTCCCAAAAAAGCGGTGTGACTCGTTTCGAGTTTTCATACAGCATCGGATACATCCTGGACTCTTTCAGGGAAGCGAGAAACAAGACATGGTAGGGTTTGTTCCTTTCTTTCCACAAACAAACCTATACCTTACAACATTTTTCCGACCCCGAACTTCCTCTAACCTTCAGGTGGCTCAATACCTACCCCCAAATGTTCCACTAGTCTAGGCGGTTTTCATTTTTGCAGAGTTGGAAAGTTCCGTCATTGATGGTGGCGTAGGTCGTGGTGACTTCATGTTCATCGCCACGAATTTCTAGACACAAAAGCTCTGACCACAATCGTGATATTCCTCAATAGAAGAGAGGCAGGCAATTTCCTTGTCTCCGGAAAGGGACAGGCGCTATGAATGGACGCCCGACCATGATTTTCCCTTGCATAGGAAATCAAAGCGTAACCCGTTCCAGACCCGCCCGCCCCCTCCACACGTGATCACGGAGTCGGGACGTCTCTTCAACGTGTCTCACCAGTAATAGGGACGACTGCTCCGTGAGTATTTTCTGTGTACCCCACTCTTTGCCTCGAGGCCTCCGGCAGGCTGCGTGTGGTGAAGTCCCTGTGCAAACAGACGCAGACAAGAAAAGATTGTTGAGCATCATTAGTTGGAGGGTCACCACTCGAGAGGTTGGAAAATCGGGCAGATAATTATTTTTTTCTCTAAGCACCCATTGGCTAAGGGCAATGGCGCGTCGTCCAGTTGATGGCCCATTTATGTTGGTCGCCAACTCTCAACATCACGTAGTCGACGACGTCTTGTTGAGTAGAGCATCACCACCAAATGTTGCACTGCCTCAAGTTACCATGGGAGTAGGATGTTTCACCTCTCCATGAAAAAGTTACAAATTGATCATATTTCTGGAGGTGAGCATCATTATTTTCACTTGTGGTACATATTAACCTCTCCGCCCTCCCACTAAGATGCGGTTCCTTAGTCTATTCCAGCTACGGTACCATTGCATGAAAAATTGAATTTCCGCAATACTATCTCATTCCCAGCACATTTTGCACAAATGTCACATGTTCGGCGCAGCAATCGCAAAGTCCTCGGATAAGACCAGTTAGACCAGTTTGACCGCGATGAACGCATGTGGGATTTAAACGGACGTCGCTGCCCCTACATTCCCAAACGCTTGGCGCTTCACAGACGAGAAGGCCACGATCGTGGGGGTGTATGGGTACCTGTGGTGGGATCCTTCGGGAAGGCACGACCAATCCCCGTCGCCCCCTCCGGTAAAATTATGTATCTGGCTCCACCTGTTGTTCCATACGCTTAGCTTGGCTGCCGCGAACTGGCCAGCCAGACTTGAGGTTTGAAAGGGTCGCAATCGGCGGGGCACGAGGACGAACGGGGATTCCGCACGAGGGGGACAAAGCGGAGTGGCATTGCGCGTCAAATGCACGTGATGAAGGTTGCACACTTTGAAAAGGCTCTGCATCAATCTGACCTAACGGACGAGGGAGTTTTGGTGTGAGTCATCCTCCAGTCAGGAACCAAACACTACAATATCAAATGAAAGCAATGACAACGGATCACTCTTTCGACGCTGATATGTCGACTAGGGAGAAACCTGTGTGCATGGACGTTGCCTACTCTAGCCCAAAGTCATTGAAAGCAAGACGGGAAGGGCACGATTTTGGCACGAGTTGTGTCCTCCCGGACAGGTTTCGTTTTTAGCTGCTACATATCAACAACCGTGACGTCAACTACTGTAGCTGCGCCAAAGATGCCTGAAAACATCACATTCAGCCATCATGGCGTTATCAGCAATCGCGTCGTCGTAGAGGGAACGACGCGTCTGTGAGGGCACTTGGCAGCCTCGAAAAAGTAAATCAATTTTCTTCCAACCGCGGCAAAATTGCTCATCTCAGGCAAGCAGCCACCCTTCACGATAGCAAGCGGAATATCGATATGTGCGTTCTATCTACGCACTGATCCATAATGGAGTGGGTGGGATGGAAGACACATAGAGGGGGGCAGAATAGGGGTTTTGACGCTGGCTCTTGTTCTTATACTTTAATCCAACATACAGAGAGAAAACAACCTTCCCGGCTAAGGAACCTGGAAATTAGTACAAATATCAGTAGAGGACACCATCAAGAGGCGTCGTGTGTGTTGGCACGTTCAGGTTTGCTACTGGAGCTGAAATATCGAAGGTCGCGGCAGCCTCTGAAAATAGTCCAAAATCTGCGGCAGAACAAAGCGGCATCCAACATTTGTCACAGCCGTGCTCACCGCCACGGAGCGTAAACCCCTGAACGGTGGGCATCACCTACTGCTGAAAAACCCGCAGTCCAGGAGATTGGGGTCAGTGGCGAGCACAAGCAGTACAAGACACTGGGTGTTGGTCTAACTTGCGGAGATGTGCGAAGATTGTAGGACACTACTACACCGCTCGATATAACCACCGCAGAAGCAGATTTGAGCGCGTCAACACGCACCCCGCGCTGCTAATGATGCAATTACTATGCACCAGGTTCCTTGCAACACAGAGCTTATTTGAGCACCTGCCGTTTTCACTCTTTTGACTTGAATTTAGAATAGTAATTTTTTAGGTCAGTGGCGAGCACAAGCAGTACAAGACACTGGGTGTTGGTCTAACTTGTCAAGATTTGCGAAGATTGTAGGGCACTACTACACCGCTCGATATAACCACCGCAGAAGCAGATTTGAGCGCGTCAACACGCACCCCGCGCTGCTAATGATGCAATTACTATGCACCAGGTTCCTTGCAACACAGAGCTTATTTGAGCACCTGCCGTTTTCACTCTTTTATCTTGATTTCGAAGGAGGTGTGTGGAGGTAGACGCGTGGAATGTATGTATTGAGGAGCCTCTACTGGCGCCCTGTGCGAGAATCAACGATTTCTGTTTTTCGCGATGCCTGCCGACTGGTCGTGTCTCTCTCGTGTGCCATTTGGTGTTCTTGCGTTTTTTTCAAAATTTGTCAACATCAAAAGTTCGTGTTCTGCCATCCCTTAAAGAACCCGCAGCGCACAAAGAAAGCGGATCCACCCCCCCAAGTCGGCGTTGCTGATTCCATTCGAAAAGGGGTACCATACTAGGGGTTCAAACCTAGAAAACGGTTCAAGTTACACCTCGCGACCTACAACGATCGGAGATTTCGATACAATGATAACATCTGTTCGCCAAGCAAGAAAGGATTTAAAGGTATGGAATACCACGCGACTCCCTGCCATGCCACCTCGGTACTCAATCCATTGCAGCGCCGTACCTGAAGTAATCCAGCGTATAGCAGCCGAACCGGAGCCCCACGGAGGACTCAATCACGGGCTGGGTGGCACTGAACAAAAAGAAGGTGCAGTCCGTGCAGTCCCGGGCGCGGAACTGCTGGCAGGCCACCACCACGGTGCAGTCCTTGCAGTCCCGAATAAACACACTGGAATATTTTCAGAAACTTGTTTCAGAAACCGCGCTATATGCGTGCGTCCCAACGGGCGAGTGAAGACAAGTATTGGCAGGTACACATGATTTTGAGATTTGAACAAACGAGACTATGGGGGAGAGCAGTGCATGACCTTGCTATCTCGAGTGGAGAGTAGGGGACACGGAAGAGGGTTGTCGATATGAGATCTTTAATACGGGATCGCGACCCGTGTCCACCGTAGAAGCAAATATCGAGCAGCGACGACAACGTTGTACTATTAGCGGTAACGTGCTCGAACCAGACATGTTAGTTTCCCAAAAGAAACTCTCATTTTCCGCCTACAATAAAACATATTTCTACATAGCACCCAGACTACAGCTTTGCTTGTATCTTGCCTGCTCTCGCAAGGCCCCGCGATAATCCTGCAGTCTGTGCATAGGTCGATGGTGAGTGCTGCGGTGTGATCCAGAAGGTACACCTCGCACTCCGAGCACTCCTCCACTATGAATTGCTGTCCACCGATGCTACCAGGTTC
Source organism: Ectocarpus siliculosus (assembly GCA_000310025.1). Classification (NCBI taxonomy): domain Eukaryota; class Phaeophyceae; order Ectocarpales; family Ectocarpaceae; genus Ectocarpus; species Ectocarpus siliculosus. Next base: position 2,050,003 of record FN649736.1, read on the forward strand.
TCGCACGATTACCTTGTGTCACAGAGAAACACGAAGAAACCAGAGCAAGCAAGCGTTGACGACGTACAGGTTGGTGATATTCGGTGATGCGTTCTGTAGCGTTGGTGTCAACTAGCAGGTGCCGCATCTCCGTCAGTTCCAATGTCACGCAATACTGTGCTTGAACACGTTTTCTCGCCGTTAATTATTTTCTGCCACATTCGTGTAGTCTATCCTGCCATCAGCGAAAGCCAGCTTCCCATTGTTTCGATGGGACATGCAACAACGCACAATGAGGTAGAAGTAGCTCACAACGCTCTCACCTCTTTCTGCTTACACGAGAAGATGAAATCGCTAGGATTGAGATTCCCCTTGTCGAGAGCACCCCTGGTAAGGCTTCCACCGCCTGCCGCCGCTAGGCAGTAGGTGGTCACGCCGACATTGTGCGAGGGCCATAAGGTCGCAGTGAGATATTTCATTCCAGTTATCAGTATATTGTAGTCTACAATGGAGCCACGTTACTTTGAAGAATGCAGTCTATGCATACGTAAACGAAGATCTTACGGGTTGGGGTGAATCGCGCAAGCACGCAAAACGGTATTATTGAAGTTTTGCACACCGGGTCGCTGACGAACACACACACATAGCGCGGTCGATTTTAGTAATAAAAACACACAGACGTTTGTCACACACGCACGCCAATTTAATCTCCTAGAGACGAGAGACACGCACCTGACGCAACCTGAATACAACCTTCAGCGTTTGGTCCTCTGTAAAGTGTAGAGAAGAAAACGTTGCGACAGAGAAATGTGTCGCAACTCCAAGCAGAAGATTGTCAGTGGGAGCAAAAGAGAATCCATACAGTTGCTAACAGATGCTCCGTCGCAACCTTTCTGTCATAAGCCGACATCGAGACCCGGGGTCAACCATCTCATGCGCGGAACGAAAGATCCGAGGTTGTAGCCGACAAGAACAGGCTGGCACACGGATGCATACACACCAGGATTCCAACCGACGCCTGCACCATGCTTCTTGGTTTTTTTTTGTTCTGGGCAGTCCTTGCCGAAGAGATTCCCCATAATGTCGGCTACTGTAGCTGCAGCCGGGTGAAGACTCTCTGCCTCGTCTCGCAGCCTCTGGATATCTTCCCACACGGTGTGATTGCTGCTGTCTACTGTCGATGGTGTGGATCGGCCTTCCGAAACGGCACGAGTTGAGCCGCATATTTCGCTGCTGCTGCGCTGCTGCTTCTTCTTAATCTTCCGCCTCTAACAATGCTGCTGTGTACTTCGTACTTTGTCTCTCGACCTGTCATGCACGATGAGATGTGTTTCTTAGGTTTCATACAATCACAGAACCTATCGGGTCCGGTATGTCTCACCCGCAAGTTCCCCCACACAGCCTAGAATAGAGGCTACCCCGCTGGTGAAGCTGTCGGCCGTAGAATAGAGGCGACTCTTTGGTGACGCTGTCGGCCAGCGTACCACATGAGATGGCTACGGAGCGGGCATCAGGAACGGCCGCTCCGCTACGTTTGCTAACTACTTTCACTACGTCAAAAATGGCTGCCGCTTCAAGATCTACCTCCTCCCGCTAACGTCTGCGTGCACGACTTGCCCTCGGTAACCCTCGCTGCATGTTGTCATATGGGAACGTCGATTCACACAGACGCTTGCGGACGCTTGCGGGGGTTAACAATGAACCAGCAACCGAAATATTTCGCGTAGTTGGAGCAGCCAGCAAACGTACCCGAGAATCCGCCCTGACGTCCGCTACGTAGTAGTCTAGGTTGACGCACTACCCGAACGCGTTCCGAGCGTTCTGTTCTTGATAGTGTTTCGGCTGAGAAAATGTTTCTCGGCATGAGAGCCGAGAGAGACCATGGGTTTAGACTACTGCGGTAGCGGGGAAAAAAAAACGGGGCAGCAGGGGAGATCTCCCACACCTTCGGCGGTTTTGTTAACCAGCCTATGGGCACAACATTCATTCTGCCCATTGGCAGCTAATGGGCAACCCACGGGCCATTTCTGGGCAACAGAAGTGCCCATGGGAAATGTCCATGGGAAATGCGTACAATATGCGCAAGCCCATGGGCAGTTCATGGGGGGGACTTCGTGGGCAGTTCATGGGCTGCCCATGGTTCGGGCAGCCCATGAACCGTCAATGACTGACTTACGGAAGCCATCAATGCTTTTCCCCGCCGTCCCGTTTGAAATTATTACGAGGACCCAGGCCGTGTTCGTTAGATCCTTGTGGAACTATATGCAAAACATGACACGAAGCTAGCCCTCCGGAGATCGGTCAGAGGAGATTGTCGAACTTTCAGTCATGATTGAAGAACACCTGCCGGAAACTGGAGCTGATGCAGTCTCTTGAATTAAGCCCTATACTGAGAAACTCGTGAAATGCCATGCAGAATAAACCGAGTATTCTGCAATTTTCTACAATATACAGATTACCTAGAGGTAGGTGCATGTATGTATGCATGCAACCTTACAGAACATTCCCTGTAAGACTTTTTGCTGGATCAAAAAGGCCAAGAGAAACCCTCCGTACGGGGCTTGTGGGCCACACAAGCTCTCCGGGCAAATGAGCAAGAATGCAAACTAGATACAACCCAATCAGAATAGAGAAGGTGGTTCTTAAACTTGCTTCCCATCTGACAATACAGCCTGACCCAGCCGTGTGAAGAAAGCAGGCCCTGGCAAGGGGCATAACTCTCCATTTCATTTGCGAGAGAATCGGAACCTCGCTTTGAACACTAGCAGGTTGTGTACGTGTCGCCGATGGGCGATCTAACCCTAATTGCTTCTTTGGTTTGCGGTACTTACATCGAGATGGAAGTCCATGGCACCGCAACGTAAGGCAACTTTGTGCAATCATCCAATAAAAGAAGGAACTTAGACACTGCACGCCACGGACAAAAAATGAAGTACGACGTACAGGAACGCCAGCACCTACCCGATTTGTGATGGCAATATTCGTTGCCTCCGTCCTACCCGCGAGCCCAGAAACGCAAAACACACGTCGCCAGCTGGATAGACAAGCCGAATTATTCTCTTCGTAAGGCAAGTGGTGTAGAGGATATCCAAATACTTCTTCCGTCGACGATACTATCTCACGCACCGACAGCCCAACCAATTAAAGCGTTTCCGCACTAGCAAATGGTCTCTTATGGTGTGTACGACGGATGTCGAAACTTATTATCCTCAGGCTTTACGGGATATTGTCATCGTGAATACATGTCCACCATTTCTGTCTGCCATGTTACTCCAGCTCCCATCACAAGCTGACACCTTGCAGGGATGCCAACGACACGTGTGTCAGTTGTTCGATCATCGTCGACTCTGGCGCGATCATCGTCCAGAGCGTGTGCCATCAACTACTCCAGGAACTCGAATGAACGCATCGCTATCGTAGCAGATCTTCACCACCGGCTCTCCCCGGTCAGGGCGTTGTACCAGTAGTAGTTCTGGCTGCCCTCGTCCCACTCCTGGGTCCAACCCTCCGCCCCTCCCCCTTGTTCCCCCTGCGCTGCCAATTCCCACCCCGTCGTTGCGTTTCCCCCCTCACCATTGTCACCGTTGCCCCCCCAAGTCTCCCCGCCACCTTCACCCCCCTGCTGCCCCCAAGCCGGCCACTCGTACCCGTCGAACGGGTTAGAGTCGGCAACCATCGCATTTTGGTTATCACCGCCACCGCTCCACCAAGCCGCCGCTCCCCCCTCCCTGGCCGCTGTGGTGACGCTCGCCCACCCCGCTCCGCCGGCCGCCGCCTGATCCCAGTCTTCGTCGTCTCGAGCGGCGTCGGCGGTGGCAACGTCGGATGGCGGTATCTCCCACACGCTCTCGCCGGTGAAATCGTTGATGTAGTACGTGTTCCCGTCGTCGTCTTCATAGGCGGACCAAGGGCCTGCAGTTGCTGCTTCTGCTGCTGTTTCCGTGCCCGGTGTTGTCGCGAGGTCGCCACCTTGCCTGTTCCCGCCGGACCCTGGGCGCGATTTGCTCGTTGACGGCCGCAGGTCCCACCTAGTGATACGGGGTGATTCGTGGCCGCTGGATGTGACTGATCTACGTATTTCCTCTAACTTTGCTCTCCCGGCGAATTGATTTTGGGTCGATTGCACTTGTTGATCGATTGCCGGCGAGGCTTAAACAGTACTTCATGTTGGCGTTTTGCCGTCTTCCGTTTTTACACCCTGTATAAGGGGCCACGTGATGATTCCTACCCGGCGTGGTAACTTAGGCGCGTTAGCAAAGGTTGGCGAAGCTAGGCTGTTGAAAATGGGAGAGCAACGAGCTATCGAAGTGCTGATTTTCCGTCCCCCTCATAGTTTTCCGCGACACCCCCTGGGTGGGTTCCTGAACGACGGCAACCCACAGCAACCCTATTGCCGCAGAAACCAACACAATTTGCAGCAGCAAAAGCAACAACAACGCCAACATCGCCTCCAAAAAAACTAAAACGGAGTAACGACGGCGGCAGCGGTGATTCCGACATCGACGTACTCAGCAATCTTCACCCAAGCCGGCCTCTGCGAAATCACGCACCCTCGTTTTGCGGCCCTCGTTACTATCCTCTGAGCGCTCCTGCGCAGACTTTCCATCGATATTGCCGTGGCCCTGGGCGGAGGAGCTAGCCCGCCCCACCTTTCGGCCCTCTTCGTCCACTTCATGCCGTCTCCTGATGCGGGGTACCCCCTCTTGGTGGCGGCACGCAATAGGGTCTGCAGCTTTTTGTGGCGACATTCCCACGTCACCTACCGTTTGCAGGTACACGAAGCCAATCAACGTTATGAAGCGGGTGTTGTAGCCGGCGAGTGTGGTCGAGCGGTTTCCGTTGAAGGGATGACTTTTTTTGTTTCACGCTTTGAATGTGCGTTTCCTGAGAATATTTGTATCCCCCTCAATATGTGCCTTTGCTCTTTGAGACACACTTGCCTCTTGATCGTGGCGGATACGGTGGAAAGTTTTGATGTGGACACGACTGGGGAATGGATCTCGCGTCTTGCCGGACAAAACTATTTCCTAAAGGGCCCCATGCGGTCTGCCGACTGCATCTACCTATACCCTTTTCCACCGCTGCCACCGCTGTGAACGCTAGTCTCTGTGTACGTGTGTACGGCGAAGATCTTTTTTTTTTCATCAGATGAATTCAAACAAACAGAGCTAGCGCGGACGTGGTCACCGCCTGCATGAATCAATAATTGCGTAGATATCGCTTCCACCTATTATAATTCTAACCTTCCATTCGTCTATCACCTGGCATACGCCTCCTCAACCAATGTGTTCTCAACATTGCAATTGCCTTGGTTAGTGTACAGTCCAAGTGTTCCACAGGCTTTCCTCAAGTGGGGCCCATTGTTCAGTATCTCTGGTGGCCGAACAAACGGAGGAGGGAGAGGCACGCAGCGAAAGAAGGCCACCTGGCGTGCTACATGGGCTCCAACCTAACTTTGGGACCATGTCCAGGACGATACGAAAGTCTCACCGTCGCGGCGTAAACTCTTTCGGGAGCGCAAAGAGAGTGCGCACGTCCCGCCCTTCCCCTTTCCTTCACCGCGGCCACGTCAGGGTCGACTGAACCAGGCCCGAACGCTCGGAGGAACTTGTGAAGCGAGCGCGCTCCGCGGCGCCAGCGTAGGTGTTGCGAATCCGTGAGCTTGTTGCACTTCATGAGCGGGATTTCAGGCGAAGACGGGGCCGTTGGTGAGCAAATTGGTCCGTGCTGACGTTTTTCTCGTGGAACCGTTGACTGAACTAGTGTTGCGTCGGGCGGCCACGCAGAAACAATTGCAAGTGTACACCTTGCCTAAAGTGTTGACGATAGGAACTACTGTGGTACGGATGGTGAAAGGAACGACGCACTGCTGACGGTAGAGTGTGAAAAACAGCTCCAGGTTCTTGCCTTGCGTGCTCATGGGAAGCCAGAAAAACGGGTTCATGGGTTGTGACGGTTCGATGTTCCATTTTGGCATTCGTCGCCAGCGTTTTCTCCCCAAGGTATGGCCTTGTAGTTTCAGCTCATTGATGTGGAGCTATAGATGTGGAATACCCTTGTCCTTGTGATTGTGATCATGCAAGTGCCTACCACGGTGGTCTGGGGGGAGAAGCAATCGATGTAAGCTATCATGTATCCGTGAGGTGGTTTTGGTGCCCCTGTGCTGGGTTTCCAAGATAACAACAAACAGGCGACACCCTGCTTTTTTTTGGAGCGGTAGGACGCCCTGCTGCTGCTGCTACGCTGGGGTTGTGGATGGTTCTGGCGATTGCCTTTGCTGTTACCGTGAACTGTTTTTAGTTCTCGTGCTCGACCGTGAACACCCTCTGTCCGCCGGGCACAAGAGGTGCTGTCAACGCTGGAGCCAAGGAGACCGGATCCCAACCGAACCCGGCGAGACAAGACAACACATATGTATAGCACTCGCGCCAGGTGGAAGGAAAGTTGGCCGAAAAGGCACACAATTATTCGGCCTCTCTCAAAACATGACCATCTTCGGGTACACAGTAGGGGTGAAGTGAAGCCCGGGATCAACCGGTGGAGATCGCTGCACGCCACCCACGAGAAACACCCAACGTTCCTTTCCCCATGCATACCTTTCTGTCACCAATCTGGAGATACCGAGTAGCTCCAAGAGAATTATCCACCCCCATCCAGTACCTGCAGAGGACCAACAAATCAGTGGCTTTGTAGGGATGCGACGTCAATGGTCTAACGACTACGGCATGCACGACTCTGAGTACACCCCCCATCCAATACCTGCAGAGGATCAACAAATCAGTGGTTACCGTTTGCGGGGCTCTATGGATAGGGGGGACGGGAAGTGGTCGGGCATGGACTCTTGAGCGCGATCAAGCACGGCCCGGGACCCTGCGTGAACTTGTTGGTGTTGGTGCCCCCGACCATCCACAGCATGGTGGCGGAAGGAGTACCCCTTTGCCGGTTATCTACCCTCGAGAAATCCCGACAATATCACTTTTATGGACGAAGCACCCAGCCCTCTGGAACCACTGGCTTCGTCACACCCGTCGGATTGGCTTCCTGACATATTCCATGTCAAACGAAGGAAAGGTCTGTCCCCCTCGCGACGAGAAGCGAACTCCGTCAACCACGTCGGAGTTCCACGCCGCCGGGCTTCTCATGACCACGTGTATGCCGAAAAAGATACATTTGTCGGGAAAAAAAAGTGTTTCTACTTCCATAGATACCTCTTCACCTTTTGAATACCGGAGAATTGTGCAAAATTTCCTTGAAATTCAAAGCGAACCTGACCTTCCGAGCTTTTGCGCCCATCTGAGGTCTTCTCCCGATACAGTTTTGTCCACCCGAGCCGCGAAGTCCCCCTCCGAGAAGCTCGCCCGACGCCGGCTGGACAAGCGGTGCAGCTGCGATGCCCGCATCCGCGTGACCCTTTGGTAGAGTCTCTCCGGCCCCGCGAGGTCTATCGTCCGCCTGGCGAAAAATTTGAAGTTGTTGATACAGTTGTAGGTGGTGGGTCTGGTGGTGGTGGCACAGTGGTTGTATATGTTGCTAAATACTGTTGCTGAATTTCTGTTGTTGGGGCGTTTTTCACCGTTGGAAAGCATTCTGTCCAGTACCCTCCCCCAATTTTCACACACTCAGTCGTCGTACCCCACCCAGTTCCTGGGACAAGAAGTCGCACCCTTCTATTCACTCGACACCATTGTAGTGTCTCTCTCCGTACCGGGGAATCAGAGGTTGACAGGACCGGACCAGGGCATCCACGTCCGGATCCGCCACTCCTCCCAACCGCCCAGCCCCACGTGCCTCTCCACAATAGCCCCTTGCCCCGATTCGGTCCGTGCCTTCTCCCAGACCTTCACCGCCGCCGCTGCTGCTGCTGCCGCTGCTTCCACCCTTCGCCGACCGCCACTTCGGCCTTTCACCTCCGGCCGGAAGACCGACCGTCATGAGGACCACCTTCTCCTCGGGCAGCCGCCGCTGCGGTGGGAACTGCCGCTGCAGCTGCCGGACGTCGCGGCGACTCCAGAGCGTAACGGTTTCTCGACGGGCGAGGCCCCTCCTGACCCGAGGGTCCGAGGCTGATGCGAGCGTCTCGAGAGTGACTCCCTCTCTGTCGAAATGTTCGGCAGGTTCGAGAGGAGCTTAAGAAGGGTGGTGTGCGAGGAGGGTCCTTGCAAAGCTTCGGCGATCGTTGGGGCGAAGGTGAACATTACTCATGGGGATGAAATAGTGGCGTCATTTTTTGGGGGCGGGCGTGGGGGGGGGGGTGCGTTCGCGGTCATGTGTCGCTGAAGTATAGTATACTGGGTACATTGTTCTCGCTCGCCTTGTCGAGAAGTCCTTCAAGGCCTGGCGCTGCTGGTTGAGCGCCATGATTACCGGCTGCAGCTTGCAGTAGTAGCGGTAGAACGCCGACTCGAGATCAGCCGCAGCCATGCCTTCACGGTTTCGTTTTCGCTCTTCGTCCTTTTTTATAGGGTCAGAGTCAGCGTTCGGAGGGTGTGTGATAGTGTAAGCCGATTGTAACAGCGAGAGATACTGCTGTCGACTTCACAATGTAGTTCGCTGTGCATTTCTTCGCGCGCTTGTCAAGGCCAAGCAACGTGTCCACCCCATACAGGGCGCATACGGGGAAAAATTGAAGGAAAGAGAAATTGGCATCCGTACCTTGTCGAATCTGGCTATGCTCTTCTCCATCGCCCCGAGGACTGTCACGTACCATACCGCCTCCATCGCCTCTCGCCGCCGACGCCCTTTCTCCTCTAGCCGGCGCCGCGCGAGCCTCTTCCCGAACCAGCCCCGCAAGATCTACCGCGTGATTGCGTCCGCGATCCAGAAGGCAAGGGTGAACAAAGTGTGCGACAGGACGAGCAAGGTTCACCGAAGGAGACCATGTATCGGTTATCACCGACCGTGCAGTGAACACTCTTTGGACGCAAGCTGACGACATGAAACAGCTAACCTATGCAATCCCAACATCATGACACAACAGAACAAAACCATTTGGTGAAACCCCGTGCTTTGTCTTTCGGTGGTGTTGCTCCTATCGGTATCCTTTGCCTACCTGCAACCTGTCGGGTTCCATTTGGTCTTGCCTGATTCTATCGATAGGAGAGCTCAATGAGAAAGCTATTGTTGTCTACAAAGAGACAGGACGAGATTGCACCAGCAATGCTAAGGGAAAACTGCGGGTGAACACGGAGGGATCATGGCCGTACCAAACAACGTTCCAGACCAACCCGACCACCAAAACCAACCTTCAACCCAAACCTAAACCCAACCCCAATCTCAACGTCAACCCACCCGCTGACATTCCACGGCGTTGTGGTTCAGCCACCTCGCGGTGTCCCCGCCGTCGTCCTCGTCCTCCACGGACACCAGCAACCCGCACGGCGAAGCTGGTGCCGACGCATCAGGGGAAATGTTCCGTCGTCCACGCGGCGAACAAATATTTCCTCCTGTTTCTGTGTGTTCGGTTCCTTTTAGACCGACAGCAGTATCACGTCCGGCTCCTGGCTTGGCACGAGAATGGATTCCGACCCCGTCGCCGCCGCAACCACCCCCACCTACGTCTCTGTTGGTATTGCTGTTACCCCACGTGAATGGACGCATACCGCACTGGCACAACACTCGCAGTCTGTGGAACGAAGCATTGACGGGCAAAGGGGGGCGGGGTCGCTGTTTCCGGATGAGTGTCGGCGGGGCCAGATGCACCACGCTTCCTCCAGTCTGTGCCTCCGAGAAAAGAAGGAGTTGCGCACGTGCAGTAGTGGCAGCGCATTGAACGAAATGGAAAGAAAAACGAGGTTGTTGCGCAGTAAGAACAACCTCCGACGTCTGGCAATGTCCAACAATAGCACATTTCACCGAAATTGTTTACGACCCCACTTTCTTTCAACTCGATGCAATAGAGGAGGTCCACGACCTGCGGCGGGTGTGTAACCTGCGCTCTCATGCTCGGTGGGGTCAACACGAAACAGCTCCATCTAGGCCTCCTACACGTCCCTCCCCACAGCACCTACACCTTCGGGTGCAGGGGCGTATCTCATGCTGTCGGTGGCAAGAACGTGCGCACTTGCGGCAGATGCACGAAACACCACAGGAGGCGCACTCGAAGAGGGGTTCGGGGTTGGGGCCGCGATTTTTCCACGGGGGGCGGCGCGGACAGCGCCACAGTCGGAGGAGCCCGGACTCCCACTTCTTCATGCCGACGTGACTTTTGGATCGTTGATGTTGTTTGTTGGATCCGAGTGATGATGGCGTTGGTTGTCCAATCGCGTTGCGTTGAAAACCGTGGAAGAATGGGGGGAAGGTCATTGCGCGTGAATGTATGGTGGACGCGGGCAAAGAGCTGGGCGTGTTGGGGAAATATGAATGACGTGGGGCACAAAATATGTGATCTAGAGTGTCTCGAGAATCGCTACAGTCAACGCTGACGCGGTAGCTCTGTGGAAGTGGCATACATCCTACAGGACCGCGATGGTGTCATTGCCCCACACACAGGAAAGGCGGCAAGCATGAAAAACCACCACATGGATCAAGACCAGAGGCTGATAGCTGTGTGAACATGGCGACGACAAGTGAACCGTTGCCCTAACAAAGGTTTAACCTCGGCCCCAGCATGTTGGAACCACTCCGCAAGTGCGCCCATCGCTTGTGTACACACACCTTCCGACGACCTTTTTCCACTGTTTGTCCTTGTCCCATCCCCAGGGCGGAGGTGAGCAATCCAGCGTTAGCGCGGACGCATGTCTCTCGCCGGCCGCCATCTTGACGACCAAATGCCTCCCTACACCTGGAAAATCTACCCTCGTCGGCGCCACCTGAGAGCCACAAGTTCGGATAGGTAAGCGAAACGTGTAACAGGCGGAAACTCGGGGCGTTGTGCAGAGACCGCCAATAGGGAGGGTGTTGCAGAAACTTATTTTTCGAGAAACGCAACAATCGGAACGAAGGAGGCACCGTGGGTGCCACGAGAGATAAGTTCGTTCAGGGGCATGCAGAACGTTCAATGTTGACATCGTCCGTAATCTGTTAGGCAGTGATGCGTCAAAAGCAGGGCCGCACCTTCCTGCCGACCCATGTTTTCTTGGCTGTAGTGGGTATACCATGGCGCACGTGCTACAGTTAGGTATAGATACCTCGAGCTTCCGACTGATGTACGATAGATACCCTTGACTATACGACAGGGTCAGAGTTGTGCGGTTTTTGGGGCACAAATCCCAAGCCCAGACTTGCATGCTCGCTTTCGCGAGGGAATGGATGCATTTTTCGCAATGCTTGTTCCTCCGCCGGCATCTCCCATTCTAGAAAGATCACTCACAAAGCACTGTCTCCCCGCAGCTCTCGTTTGGTTTGGGAGCTAAGCCCCCCCTCCCTTGTTGGACAGCTCCTGTCGTCGGGGGCAACCCCAACGCGAACAAGAGAAACTCCCATCCCAGAATGCTGGTCCTACCTGAACGGGAATCTTACCCGCGAATCTTTCGCGATGCCAAGCCCGAGCTGCCCTGCCCACCCTTTTCCCCACGCAAACATCTGCCCCTGCACGTTGGTGGCAAGGCTGAACGACTTTCCGGCCACGATGGACGTCATCAGCTCTTTCCTGCCGGATCGGTTGAGGTCATAGCGACACGGGTACATCGTCAGAGTGCTTGGGTACAGTGTTGTTGTAGGTGTTGTTCCGGCAGCGTTTTGTTGGTGTTGTTGTTGGTGGTGACGGTGCGGGTGTTGGCGCGGCGGAGGTGGTGGCGGAGGTGGTTGTGTGGGCGTCTGTGGTGATTGTTGTTTTGGGTGAGAGCGCTGGTTGTCACGGCAAGCGCATGTTGAGTCAACCCGTCCCGTTCCCGCTCCGACACATTCGGGCTTGCCTTCATGCGCTACTGCCGCCACCCCTAGCATGAATCGTAACAGCAGAATCTTGTGGAAAAGTAGCAACCCTTCGGAATATTGATAAATCACAAATCTAAGGCAGCTACGTGTACACCGAACAAACTCTGGCGGTGGCACGGTCCTAAATGCAGACGCTCCGAAGGTGGTATTTGTTCTGGCTGCTTGCCGCTTGTAACAGCGCGTTCTCACTTGTCGAAGGCAATCTTCGAAGGCATCTTGATCTCTCCAACCTGGCGGGCGGGTGTCGTTCAAGGGTTTTTGGTAGGGGTAATCGCCTTAGGCCACAGTATGAGTTTTTAAAATCTAAACGTATGAATTCCGACAATTCCTGGTGTCATGAACCTGTGTGCTATTCCACTCCAATAAATTCCACGTGCAGCGCCCTAGAGTGGCCGGGTGCACCTATGCGGAAGCTTCACCCAGCAAGCACCCACCCTTCGACCCAACCCTAGCTGTCCGCAGTACCCGTATCCCCACGCGTAGGCCAGACTCTCCGCGCCCCATGGGTTTGCCAGGGTGGTCGGCGCGCTCCGGTGTGCGAGAACGATGCTGTGTGCCCCTCCAAGCGCAACGTCCTGCACGACGCAACCCGGAAAGCCCGGTGGCCAGTTTTTGAGGCGGACAGGCGCGTGCCGGCACTTGTTGTCTCCCGTGCCGAGTCGTCCATGTGCTCTGCGAGGAAAGATGAGAGTTGTTTTCCGGTCAGGGGTGGGGTGGTTGCTGGGGGGGGGGGGGCATGCTGTTGTCAAGGGGTCGGCGGGAAACCGGATGGTTTTGGCGGTGAGTTTGAGAGAAGATCAGGATGCTCGTCGCCGTTTGAAACCGTTGCAGGCAGGAACGTGCGTACACGGGTCGCGAACAAGTGCAAGGATGCCCCGCGAAGTGCTGTCGACGCACGCACCCCAACGCAACATCTCAGGCAACCGAAACAGTAAAAAGAACGACGTAAACCCCACTTCGACAGTGCGGAGTTCCTCGGCGCCATGGTATCCAAACTAGAAAGAGAATCCGACCCCTGCTTGCTGGATGCCACGACCCGCGCTAGCGCCTGACCAGCCAAGCCAAACATGATCAACGTGTCCTACTTCGGTACGCTGGAGGAACGTGGGAGGAAGTACGAGATGGTATTGTATTTTGGTTGTCTCTATGTCTCTCACCCCCTCCCCCAAAGGTGAACCGACTGGGGCAGAGACACCGCCATCGAGTGGGCGGCACCGGCTCCTATCAGTGCTACCGGATCCGACCCTACGCCTTCCACGCGGCACGGCTCCCAGCGATCCTTGTAGTCGCCGTGACCTAGGCGGCCATCCTGCCCACAACCCCAGCTAAAAACCTTTTGGGATCGGCATCCGAGCACGTACGTGGTAGGCAGATGACAGCGGCTGGATTTATTAGTACCGACACCGTTGTTGTCGATGCCTTTGCTGCTGACCTTGCTCTTCTCTCCGTACTTCATGTCGTTAGTTTTCAATTTTTGTGCAAGACAAGGGTCCTTGTCGTCTTGAACGCGCAAAAGCACGGCTCTCGCGTCTGTGTGCTGGTCAGTTCGTCGAGTAAACGTACACATATATCCCAGTCTACGGCACTGCCTACACATGGGCCTGGGTGCCATTGCTCCGCGCCTCACGCGCACTACTGTACTTCTCTGTTAAACACCACCTCACCAAGGGAGCCACCACCCCGCACTACTCTCAAAAGTACCTTCCCATCCAGGGTGACGCAAAGGGCGTGAGCAGCACCCGCCACGACACTCCTGACCGGCAGCCCGGCCAGGGCGCGAATCACGTGCGGAGTCCTGCGGTCGACGACACCCTCTCCTAGGCCTAGCTGCCCTCTTTGGCCGGAGCCCCACGACAACAAGCGGCCCTGTGTGTTTTGAGGATTTTTTTGTTGCCCACCCCGTAAAAAGATACGCCGCAACAACAATACACGGAGATGGGGAGAGGGTGAGACAGGGTTCCGGGTGGGATGACGATTGAGCAGCACCGAAAGCGGTCCGCTGTGTGGCGCGAAAAAACAACGCCACGCGATCTATGTCACCTGAAATCGCCGGTGCAGCGTACGCTCCTCCTCGAGGATGTGCTCCCACAGCTCTTTAAGCGACTCGCTAGACGGAGACTGCTCCAGTAGCATCTTCACCGACTTACCTCGTTGCGATTTCAATCAATACGATACAGCGGTCGAGTTTCTGTTCATGATGATGGCGAGAACAAGCTACAGCATTGAACGACAGCGGATTTCTGATCGGACTGCCGTATACACATGCGTCGTACGATACCGTGGCAGGGTTGGTTGCACTCGTGGACTTGGAACAGTTATCGACTTCCCTTATAGTGGTAGGAGACATTCAACACAGTGGTTTTGCTGCCTTACGAAAGCGGTGATGTCGTGGCACGTCACACCAGCTTACATCTAAACGGATATCGCCAGTATGTACTTTTTCTCCAGTCCTTTGCTCCATACCTTCTAGTTCTGTGCTATGTTCTGAACGGTTAGCACGGCCTCCGTAAAAGCAAACGCTTGCGTTCTAGCTCAGTTCGTCCGGTGTGCAAGCTTCACAAACCGATCGTGCCCCTCACCATCTTCATGCAAAGGAAGCCCTCGGTTGCGTGCGCGGCGTCTTCCGCGTTGGCCTCCCTCGTCACCGAAAACGTATCGCCCGCAGCAGCCTGTGCAACCCAATAGTCCTTTCCCGCCTTCAGATCGCCGGAAGGGTGCACCTGTGTTTTTGGTGTTTTCGTGCGCGTGTGTTGTATGGTCATTTTCGTGTTCCCAGCCAGATTATGTTGTCATGTTTCGCTAGTTTTGTAGGCCACAAGCAAGGAAAATGCAGATGAGCATCGATCCTTCAGTGTGGAAAAGCAATGCACTGCACCAGCCGCGACGACGACGAGCAGTTCCTTGTTCTTTCAGACGTCATATACTGCTCCGGTAAGCCGTATGCTTTCTCGACAGTCGAGCAAGGCACACACGTTTCCGCACGAGGGGGTCCGAGAAATTGGCATTGTCGTCATTACCTGCTTGGGCAGTCTCTGAACGGCCCGACGATCAGGGTGGTTGGTGAACTGGCTTGTGGTGCCCAGCTGCCAGGACAGACCTTCGCCCACAGAAAACACGAGGCCGTCATCGGAAACAAAGAGCGTGTGGCGCTTTCCCGCCGCGAGATCCACGAACTGCTTCTTCTGTTGGGGAACATGCCAGCGAGTGTGTCGACCGGTGATGCGGAACGAGAAATTGAGCCACTACAACCCACAAAAGTCGTATCGGTTGCTCGTCCTATGCTCTTAGGATGTTCTAGTGATGGGTTGAGGAAAAATGCGCTCCTACTGTGTATGCTTCCTCTAGTAGTTTCGGTAGCGACTGTATCTGCTGTTCTGCGGGAAAACACATGGCCGCACTCTGAAGCGAAAGAAATGAGGGATAATCCTAGGGCATAGACACATCCACCGCGACAGCCACATCCACATAATACCCTCTACTACGCATCCCGTAGGCACCGCAGGTAAGGATATTGACCCACTCTCATCGCGAACGGCAACATCAAGCATGAACAGCGGTCAATTCCAGCGACTTCCTTGCATCTTCAATATGCCAGGCCTATGTTGTTGTAGTCAAGTCAAGTCAAGTCAAGCTCTCAAAGCCGTCGCATTGTTGAGTGGTAGTTTCCGTACCGTAAAGTTCGGGTGCAGCGGTCTCGGTGAGGATTCGGACCCATCCCGCCCAGTTCCGATCCTGAACTCCCCTCCCCACCCCCAACCAAGGGCAATCAGAGTGCCCTCAGGCAACCCCTTCAGCCTTTTCACATTGCCGCGATCTGCGTCCTTGCTGGTGGTCTTAATCTTCCTCCCAAACCTGTCCACTTCACGAGGTGTGGGGTTTGTTCCTTGGAGGGCGGGGCTTTTCCTGGTATCCGCCTTCGACGACTGTTCGTCCGTAGCTTGGCCAACGCGCCGACTAACCGTCGCCGATCCTGGCGCAGACATATCTCCATCGACGCCGGACCGTTTCTGTAAACTCAAGCGGATATCTCCGTCTGGTCCATTTTCGCCGGTATTGGCCCGATACTTGTTCGGATTTCGCTGCTGCTGCAATTCACCACTGCTCGGCGAGGGTTGTCCCGAGGGGATATTTTCTCTTCCCTTTGTATTCCTGGCTTGTGATGATATCAGCCGCAGATGTTGCTGAACGGCCCTGTGCTCGGCATCATCGTCCCCCTGTTGCCCTCGTTGGTCCACGCCTCCCTCGACTCGACGGATTCTCTCGTTCGACGCGAACAGAGCGTCGGGCACGGTAACGGCATTGACGCCTCCATCCTTAGTCAGTTTCCAGAAATGTACATTGTCAGGGGGTGCTTGCTCGCTGTCCAGCTCCCACTGGCGGAGCTTAGCGGCTGTGACTAACCGCGCGTTTCTGAGGACCACGCGGCGGGAATTAGAGATGTACTATATCAGTCAGAGGTTTCAACACATGTTGCACCTGCACCTGGAATAAGAACTGGAAAATCATGGACGATGCTGCACGCAGACACGTGTGGCAATTTGGTGGTGTTCCTGGTGGGAACTTGGAGTAGGGCTTCGTGTGTTGTTGGCAGTAACATCAGTACGGGGCCAGGTATTTCTGTGTTTCTGCGTGTAGCCTGCATCATCAGCAGAAAACAAAACGACTTGTGCATCGGCAGGATAGGACCGTTACGATAGCGCCAGTACAGCACGGTGCCTGTGTTGTGTTTAGGCATACCGCCGCTCGTCGAATTGCTGTGTGTGCTGTTGCTTGTGCTTGCGGGAACTACCGCTACTGGAGCAGCAGAAGACTTCTTAGCCGTGGCTGCTCCCGCTGATTTCCGCCCCCTTTGGCAGACATAGCAAGAGCTTACGCGTGGTGAAGCGGCGATTCTCCGGTGGAGGAGGTATTTGATATCGTGGTCGCTGCTGACAGCCTCCTCATAATGCCCCCCTGTTTAACTACTGGTGTGCGTGTGGTAGGCCACGTGATAACTGCCGATATATTCGGGGGGTCAATACCGCGACTTATGTCCTATGAATGTGCTGGGAATTGGATTAAAATTGATCTTCAGGGTACATTATTGTGGACAAAGGCAGGTTTACAAAACACTCATAATGAGTTCAGCTCGCACCACGGTACTCTGTCTTCTTGGTCAATCTCTGACACACATCCTTATTCTCTGCCGAAAAATAAGCATCATATCTTCCTGGGAGCCAATCAGCTGTCTGTGTCTAGTCCGTAGACTACTGTAGATTTCCAGTCTACGTCGTGGGGAGATGCCAGAACGTATTCCCGTTGTCGACCATCACAGGTGGTAAGCCCATTTGAAGTGCGGGTCTGCTTCTGAACAAATACGCCATGGTTTACGAGACCGATACACCGTTCGCACCGCAGTGAGAAACGTCAACATATGTCTACAGCGTAAAGTAGTCGAGAAGACATCTGCGGTGCGTGCCGTGCATAGTGTACCACAGCAGTACATGTACTGTAGATCGGACTTACTTGTGTTTTTACCTTTTTGGTTGCTTGGAAATATACCAGAATCCAGACGTCTCTCGGAACCCTCGTTGCGAGAGGTGGAACTGCTTCCCTTTGAGCAAAAGGAGAACACCACGGGAAGGCCCGTTGCCACCTGCCTCGGAGGTAAGGATCTCGAATGGGACAGCAGCAACTGGTGCCTGTTGTGGCGACCTTGGACATCTGTCGTCATCCGTGAATTTGACACGTTGGCTCCGAGAGGTTCGCTGCAAGATGGAGGACATTCTCCTCTGCTGCCTGTTCTTCCCACGCAGGACTATTACCGCTCCTGTCTGTTCCCCAGGACCGCATGTCGGGGGGCAAAGGAGGCTGCCGCGTGCGGTGCGGCTGGTAACTGGTAACGTGTGATTTAGGCAAGAAGCGGGGTAATCAGACCGGTTCGGGTAACCTTTCGGGGCTCTCCAGAGATTCGCCGCACATCAAACGGGGGAGATCGGCAGATCTTTGCTGCGACGCTTGGGCGGATAACTGAAAACCAGCATGTCTGCTCTCCTGCTGGCGGATCTGCTCTGATGGAAGAACTAAGCGCTAACTACCTCTTCTTGCCACTTCATTCCTGCTCCCTGTCTCTTTAAGCGAGACGGTACACGTCGGGACTAAAGCGGAGATACCCCGAACGAACTCAGCCGGTTGCGGCTACACTACACTCTAATTTCAGAGACGCGTCCTCACCGCGTTGTCAGGGAAGGACCATAGATATTTAGGTAGGCTGGTACTTGTACGGCTCTCGGATGGAGAGATACGATGTGCCGGATGCTCAACTCCCCACGGCGAGGTCGTCTTCCGATCTTGCGTCTGTCAGGGAGGATTTCAGCTCTTGGCTAGACGCTATCTTTCCATCCAACAGGTTAGTCAGGCAGCGAGAACGTTTCCAAGCGTAACTAGCATGAGGAGCTGAGGATAGCATTTTGTTCTTGCAAACGACACTCCTGTCCACGAAATACATGAATATATGGAACTATCAGTGGGGTTCCACGCGAGATGGCGCCATCCTGCAAGAACGACGAATTTCTGTGTTTGAATTCTGTTGTTTTTATACCTGTGGTGCAAGTTTTTCATGTAGCCTGCCGCTATGGTCGGAGGTTCAACGACGGTGAAATGGTACCCGCTTTCATTACCACAGGTTGGATGAAGAGCACCACAAGAAGCAGCAACGCCGCAAGGTTACCCGTCAGCAGCAAGCAGTTATCGCTGCCAAACTGAGACAAGCCCTCCCCATGGAGCTTCCACATCCCACCAAGGACTCCGTAGCACAACCCTGTACCAGCGGGGACCGGACGTCACATGGCAATCTAACAGAGCAAAGATACGGCGAATCAATGCCTACTTTGGCGCTCAGCGGATATAACGTTAGAGAGACTATTCACTGCGATGTATCGAGTCCAGGACGCCCATCACCAACACCGGCACGGCGGTCGTCAGCACCTCCCCTTTCCTTTCCTCTCGTGCGGCAAAACCATCTTCAACGTTTCCACCACTCTTGCAATAGAAAACAAGCCGTTCCCTCTGTGCTGCAGATGCAAGGCAGTCATCCTGCGAGCTTTCCGCATATGAGATATAGCAGCAGACTATCTTCGCACCGGCCGGGTCTCCAGTTCTTCGAATCCATCCCTTCTCGGGCGCTCGTCAGTGTGGCTTGCACTCTTGTTTTCCTGGGGGCCGACGAAGCGAAACGGGTACTACGTAATTCGGTCGAAATATCTGAGCATGCCCCTATCTCAAGCTTAGACGCCGACTAACCTAGTACCTATTTTCCAGTCCCCCTTGTAAATCTGCGTCGGTTGATGCCTGTCCAGACTCGGCCAAGGTGTGATGCAACTGCGATTTTTCTGTTCTATTTTATGGCCCAGTGTCAATATCCTTTCACTTGTATGGCGGGGAATTCATTTCATACGTTGGACACTGCACTCAAGAAAACGAAATCCTTCCCGCCCCATCGCTTGGTACGGTCATGATCTCACACGCTCCTCTCGTCCTTTCGCTCAAACGCGATTGACGCTTTACCGTGATCTCATACAGAACGGTGGCGAGGTCCTGTGGTTGCGCACGAACGCCACAGGCAAAACCCAGAGACGGGTTTTGTCCACTGCAGAGTGCTTCATCACCAACCCTAGGCTTCGTCGCCGAGTGGCACTCAGCCTCAGCGGACGAGGGAATAACGGGAATGGTGGTGCCCAAACCACCATGACCCCGACAAGCGCACCCGCTGCGTTGCCGGTGGCGGCGGCGAAGGCGTTAGCAGAGGCGAGAATGGATTCTCAGAAGGCGGGAACGAGAGATCAGACCCACCTTCGCCTCCGGCATAGATCAGGTTTGCTGTGCTGTAGCTCCTGGAGAATGCTGGTCAGTTGAATGTATGCTGATTGTGGCGAATAGTTGCGATCCAAATGTTCGTGGTTGTTGTGGTATTGTGCTGCCTTCGATGCTAACGATGTACTGGCCCAGAAGAGCTGCGCACATCACTTGACTTATTTCTCCGACAATGTGACCACTGCTGCCGATTCTCGTGGCCCAGGAAAGGGAGAAAATCGGCACCCGGCGGCCTTGCTCAAGGTGCACCGGCCTGCCGTCAAACACAGTAAAGACAGCACCAACCACAGCAAAAAAGGCAAACGGAATGGAGAAAAAGGAGGGAGCACAGACGTCGCGATTTTGCACGACGTTGGCCAGATCGAGCAAGCCCTAATCAACGCCGGCAAAGCTGTGAGACAATCACCACCTGCCATGGGCACACCGGACAGCGTCACAGCACAGCTTCAGCAACCGCAGCAGATGCCGCGGCGACCAACCTCTAGGGCATATATCAACGACAACGAAGGCCTTGCCGCCGATCTATCACGTGACCATTGCGGCCCAGGCGCTCAAGACATCGCTCCAAAGAACGACCAATCGCGCCAGTATCCAAGCCAAGGGGACAATGTCACGCTCGAGGTGGGCACGCCAAAGTTGGATACTGGCCAAGATGTGACACCAGTTGTTGGTCACTTGACTGCAGCACCATGCGGAGATTTTGCTGTGCCATCCGCCGGGCTGGCAGCGACGGGCTTGCGGTCGGAAGATGTTTCAGGGTTGCACGTCAGCACGGCAAAAGATGGAACGGTGCCGAGATCACGACCATGGGCTATCCAGAAATTCCTCGTGGCGAAGGGGCCGCGAGCATGGTACTGACAACTGGATTTTTCGACAGCTCGATTAATTTTATTTCTCGTTTTCCAAAAAATGTGTATTGAGGGGACAGGGGTCAACATATCATTTTCGACTCTGTTGAGGGTGCTGTGGAGTGCCTCGCATTGCGAACAAGTATGTTCGTGAAAGCTTCACTCATACCCTGCTTGAAAACTGACTTTCTTTTCAAGCAGCACCGTCATCGATTTATTATCTATCCATCATGACATACATATTACTTCAAATTTTATCACATTATAGCGCAGCGACTTGTCCATCCAATTCAACTACAACCAAGGCATCGCCGCATACAGCATCTATACCCCCACAGTGCAACCGTTGAACTGCAACTTCCAATGTTGGTGTCCCTCTAGGTCATGATTTCTTCTGCATTGTACCGTGCCTCCCGTTTGCTGAAGGGTGGTCAGAGTCGTTTGGAGGAGAAACCTGGGCTCCTATTGCTGGGTTATCAGTGATTCTGATCCGTTTATCACCTCGGGACTTTCCCGCGGTGGTTTGGGCCGCGTCAGTACGTGCAGTGCCGGTAAGAATGCGCTTAGCGTTCATGTCCTATATGCGTGGACTCATGCACACTTGGACCTTCTGCCGATAGATAAATGGTTGTGATACCAACATAGAACCGGGAATCCCATGATTCGTGCGATATTGCTTTGGAATATCATATCTGGATCGCAATTTCTGCATGTTGTTGCTTGATTCCGCGCACGTCAACGCAAGTTCGGAGCAAGGCTGGCCCTGCTGGTTGGGAAGCTCCGAAACGCTTCGTGGCCAGCATTGTGGAGATTTTGGAAGTAGCATCAGCAACGGGTACGAACCAGTTGCGTTTCGAAGAGTTCGTGGCTGATCTCATCGAGGATAGCGATGGGAGATGGTGGCTCACTCAGGCAAGCGTCGGTTTGTATGATACATACCGATAAGGGGGAAATATTAGGGTGTGAAGCGGAAAAGGACACGCGTTTCAACTCGATGCACGGTTAATGAAGTGTGCTGGCCGTCGCGCACCCTTGTCTGCTCGCGACGCATTCCATGTTCTAAACCATCCCTGGGCGTCTTGCCTGGTTTCACCATTCTGTCTCTCTGAGTGTGGACGTTATATCCTTTTTTGCCGATACCGCGCGTTGTGGTGTGGTACCCATCACGGTTGAATACACACACATCTGATACATACCATCGTACCTCCCTCCACGGCTCATGTGCGTCGGTTCCTCCCCCATGTTGTCCCTCTCCCCAACATCTGTAACGGAAACGCCCTCCCAGGTCAAGGCCTTTCGCCTATTGTGCTCCCTCGAGATCACTCCGCCATCAAACTCGGAATATACGATATCCGGTTTGCGGAACTCCGCGGCGTCACACGGTGTGTTGGATTCATCAGGATCCACATGTACGAAGGGGGAATGCAACCACAGTGCAGAGGGTCGCAACGCACTAGGTATCGGGGTCGATGGCCCGAGGGGAAACGTCGAAGAACAAGAGACGCACCGAGATGATGGCGGGCAAGATCAACATCGTCCCGCCGTGGCGGAGAAGAAGGGGTCTGTCATCCCCCCCGAATCACCTGTCCTCTCTCCTTCTTCCCCTGCAACACCTACCCCCATCAGCGATAAAGCCATCGATGTGATAAGAAGGCCAATAATAGAAGAACCCCTTGGGGTCGGGGTGCTTCATCCTGACCTTCTGCCTTCGAGGGATGCCAGCCTCAAGGACAGCCGTAGGTCAGGGTGTCCCGGATTGTACTGCAACAGAAGCGAGGCGCGTGGGGGGGAGCGACCGCAACCACACCCCGGGTCAAAGGAGATTCCTCCTGCGACGGAAAGCCATCCGATGTTTCAGTTACCTCTGAAGGTAGAGGAAACCGGAGGTCAATAACGTGGAACAGGTTTTCACCCTGTACGTGCTTTCGAGAATCGTTGTCACGTAGACTCATCCGCTGTTGAGTAGGGGACGCTCGAAGGACAGATTGTCCAAACGACATGCAGACGGCGTTCCGCCAAAGAAGCTCATTTGGCGCTCGACGAGCGACGGCCTCCTCTTCAATTCATTACGTCTTATAGCTTCATTGGTACTGATGTCACCCCCCCCCCCCCCCCCCCCCCA
>FN649736.1:2085150-2097713 GCA_000310025.1 Ectocarpus siliculosus
CCCCCCCCCCCCACCCCCCCTGTCGTGTACGACGATTGTGTGTGGTCGCCCCACCTGCTCTAGGAGTAAACCTTTTCACTTTTCGTCCTATACTTGAAAGCATCAGCTGGAGGGGTCACACGGGCGGGAAGACCAGCCAGCACTGTTCACATTTTTTTCTCTCAACCTGTTGCTCCTCCACTGCTTTCCTTCGCCTTCACGCACCTTGTTGAGCACAACCATTGGTCGAAGACCCGCCGCGAGAGCTTTGGTCAACACGAACTGCGCACATGCAAGCGCAAGGGTGAAAAAAATCAAGCACGAGACGGAACCATAGTGAGGAACGCGGTGAGGCGGTCTTCAGGGCTACGGAAACGACGAAGCCCCGAAGGTCAAGCGGATCGTACATGGTACATGTGTGGCGCGGTACAAAAATCCATGTGCATACACGTCCCTGCATTGCAACCCGGCGCCGAGTCAAACTCCGACGAGGGTCTGCTGCGCTCTGCCGCAAATGCACATAGGGTAGAATCACTCTTTGATACCTTCACAATCAATACACGCAGGAACGCGTCCCTTGGACACAATGTACACAAGAAATATGGACGACGAAGAAGCCGCGTGCGGCTGCCCCCGAAAGCAGGGGCCAGGGGACACCGCGAGTCCCACGCCGGATGTCCGAGAAGCAAATACCCTCTGCGGTACGCTCTCGTCCACCACCGGTCTACTCCAGAAAATCCCTTCCCTCCCCACAGTCCCCCGAACATGGAAAAGGAAAAACCTCGCAACCGAACTCAAACAGACGCGGCTTGTGCCGAATAAACGTGTCACAGGAAGACTTGGGGGGGGAAACCAACATCCAAAACCAACAGCCCCCCAAGGCAGAGGGAGTGCGAGAGATGCGGTCTCACTTTTGTCTGGCTCATGGGCCCCTCTGTCGCGTCCCCCCCCAGCAGTACGGCGTCCACCATGGACAGCACACGCTCCACCTCCCCCTGCAAAACCGTTATTGTTGCGCCCCCCCCCCCCCCCCCCCCGAGAAATGCGGCGGAAAGCGGGTTGCGATGAACTCGCAGCACTCCCGGCGAGGCAAGAGGATGGGTACAAAAAAAAGCACGGGCCACTATTATTAACAAACGTTTCGGTAATTCGCCTGCGTCGCGGACAGCGCGCGAGCCCTCCCGTTCGCCTGGATTGCGCGCGAGACGGAAGCCTGAAAGCATTGCTGCCGCGGGGGTGCGTGAGCTTTTGCGTCGAAACTCGGGCTGGCCCCCGAGAGCACAAACTTCTGTAACTTCTGTTTAGAGATAGTACGTGGAGCTGGGCACGGACCCATGGCCGATTCTAGGGATTCATTGGTAGGGCCTTGAGAGGGTACAGAATGCACCGTTGTGTAATGGCCGACAAGTTGGAGCCCTCTCGCTCACGGGAGAGGGCTCGGTGCCATCGCCTCTTCTCTGTGTGCTCTGGGAGTCGCTCGATGTGAAAACGGGTCTGCGCGTCAACTGCTTCTTGGTCCCTTCCTGGCGTGATCAATGCACACGGGCCCCTGAGATTGTTCCAACCCTATCGTCGAAGAAAGCCTCCGGGGGAACGGCGGCAAAAACACGCGCCCTGTCGCGGCCTCAAACAGCCCACGGAAAGCACAACACTCGTAGCAACAAAAGCCAGGGTACCTGCGGGCACAAAAGCAGCACGCTTGGAGGCATTCGCTCACCCCGAAATCGGCGTGGCCCGGTGTGTCCACGACGTTGAGGACGTGGTTCCCCCAACTGAGTCTCGTGACTTTGCTCATGATGGTGATCCCGCGCTCTCGCTCCAGGTCATTGCTGCTCGGGTTCAAACATACACGCGCATGATCGAGACCTCAACTCACCCGACACAAAGGACATTGTCATCTGATCTGACATACCGATGGTCGAGCTGGAGCTCTCCCGACGTAGCCACATACCGTAAGGATGCGAGAAAACGCACGGGGGTGCGGTCGATACTAAAAAAAGTGTTCCTTGACAATTTTACCCCACCCCCGTGCGATATCACCAGTACGTGCGATACTGTGTAAACAATAAACCCTACAGCAGCAGTACGGTAGTCCCGTGGGTGCTTCCGACGCATACCCCCGGGCTACAACTCCGATACTTGCGATACCCAACATGTCACGGCCGTACTGCATAACACGCACCAGATCGGTGCTACAGTAGCACACACCGAACACAGAGAAAACACACATTCTGCACATCATATGTACCATACGAGACGCGGCGGGATTAAACTTTGACATGTAAGCCAACGCCCCCTCCGATGTCGGAGAGTCTGGCAGAGCCCCGGAGCCACTCGTGGCTCGGTATAGGTGATATCGCCCCGTGCGATAATCGAATGAAGTCACTTGGTTCTTGTTTTTTTTTATCGCACGGGGGTGCGACATCACCGGTATTTGTGATACCACCGAACCGTGCACTCTCTCGCATCCTTACGGCATTAAGCAACGCGCAGTTGCGGTTTGCGGGTGACAATAAGCACGATTTACGTAGCCCAAGTATGCCGCAAAGGCTCCGAGGTCATCGCAAGCACCAAGCGCCAACACGAAGGCGAGGAAATAATGCACACGAGAAACGGGGGCGAGACAGGAAACAATGCGGACCGTCACAAGCGGTTGGAAGAGGACGGACGCTCACTTGTCAAGCA
Organism: Ectocarpus siliculosus; assembly: GCA_000310025.1. Taxonomy (NCBI): domain Eukaryota; class Phaeophyceae; order Ectocarpales; family Ectocarpaceae; genus Ectocarpus; species Ectocarpus siliculosus. Next base: position 2,087,815 of record FN649736.1, read on the forward strand.
GGCGGTCGACACCTCCGCCGTCTTTGCCCTCGGTGCTGCACGCCTGGAGCAGCTTGTCCACCAGCGTGGTCTTACCGTGATCTGCGTGACGGCGCAAAACACACGGGCCGAAAAAATATAAAAGGAAACCGAACTCCATATTCAGACTTCGTCGCGTACGAGCGATGAGAGCCTTCTCCTCTATTTCAGCCTGTGGCAGCGCCCTAAAGCTGTAGGGGGCTGTTCTGCAGGCGTGTCCGAATGTCCGTGTCTGTACGGTGGAACGCAAAGAATTCGTCCGTAACAACGAGGGGCTTTCCGTCGCAATCCGAATAAGACTAGCAGAAAAAATACCGGCGAACACGCAGCAGCGCACAACACAACAGCAGCAAAAAGGGGAGCGCATGGCGCAACATGCATCATTTAACCGTCTCCCGTAGCAACCTAGCAAGACATGCATGCAGCTGTACCACATGTCATTTTGCCAGAAACTCTAACTTCGATTTTCGAGAACGTGCATGAACTTGCCACCAAAGGGGCACGCGTGGATATGAGGTGCCACACGGCTGACCAACGGCAGCGAAACCAGGCCCGAACACCTTCGCGCACTCGTTCTGCTGTTGGGTCTAGTAGTGGCACCCTCTCTCCGTGGTGTTGTTGTCGCTCTTTGATGAGCGCCACCACACAGACAGACAAGAGCAAGAGTCGTATTTTTCGGGTCTAGCTTTCCTGCACGCGTCATCAAACCCCAAAATTGACGGGTGCATTGCACCAGCATCTAACCGTAGTACCTTGCCCCAAAATATCCCTGGCCCAGCAAAATACTCAAAGGTGTCGCACCATTATCCAACCACGTAGTTACAGTAACTTGCCTCCTTCATCCCTGGCGCAGCAAAATGTAAAAAGGGACAGCAATTCTGACAATAGAGTGGGGTCTTGCCAGGCTTGCTGCGTGAACATGAACGAAACCTTCGGAAATGAAAAAAGATTATCACCCAACAGATCGCTTCCAAACGCTACATATCACCTCTAGACTAGTGGAAGACATGGCCAGAGTCCCAAACCGAAACAGTCCCGGATATCATCAATACACGAGTCCGCAGCGGCAGCGAGAAAGATATCACTGCTGTGCCTTCCAACTAAATCTAAGCGGCCCGTATGTCCAAAAGTTGACTAGCGTAATTGATGTACAGGAAGTGCTGTTGCAGACGCACGGCTGATGTTCGCGGGTCGTTCCAATGGGAACCTGGTGGCGCAGCGCAGCTTCCGTCATTACTACCGTCGGCGATCGAGGCACATGGTCGGCGACATCAGGTCGAAACCAATTGGAGAACCCTCGTGCGATGGCAATAGATTGTTTGATCAGTGGTTTGCTGCATTCTGTATGCAGGTGATGTGCTATGCCACCTATTGTACACATTACACATTGCTCTCTTCGTGTGTTTGCTTCTACACATAAGAGCGATGGAGTGGTCTGAACCGGGCGCGGTCTGCTCTTAAAAGTCTTTCTCAGGCTGCCGCCCTGCAAGTTGCTGCAGGCACTGCTTGAGTACTCGCCAAGTGTGGCAATGACGTGTGGCGGTACGTACTTGGTGCGGAGGGCATTGGCGACAAGCGTAGGGTGTGCGGAGTTGTTCCTTGCAAGACACAGTATGTACAACGTACAACAATCGCACACCAATTTGAACACAGCGTGCGCAGCAGTCGCCATGTGGAACAAAGGCTGTTCAAACCTATATCCACACTACCACTACCGAAGCAGGAACTTAATGTAGTTCTGATTCCTTATCCTCACACAGCCAAACAACCTCTACTCTCTCTCTCTCTCGCTTCGTAGCCTGCTTGGAAAACTTGCCTACGTGAGCGATGATGGCGATGTTGCGGATGTCGTGGGGTTGCGCGGCAATGTCCGGCGCAGCGGCATCCTCCGACGTCGACAGCAGTCGGTGTGCTCGCGTCCTCCATCGCGTGACCGTGTCAAGGGACCCACGTATTGAACCTCTTCTACTACATCGTCCTGGTACTGAGGAGTGCAAGACACGGCGGCAGGAACGTGAGAGCAGCATCGTGTGGCGTCGGGTGTGGACGCGTGTTGTTGTGTTGTGCACTTTGTGACGACACGCGCATGGGGCTCCGCAGAATCAAGAGTTCTCTTTAAGAACCAGTTCCGGGTTGCCATTCGCGGAATCAACCCGTTAGGCCGTCAGGCCTCGCGTCAGGGAGAGCGTCAGGGCAAGTCTGCATTTGGACGCCGCCGTGTTCGATCATTTTAACATGTGGGAAACATGGATTGGTTAAAATGGATACACTGACGCCAGCTGTAGAGGGATCACAGAAAGGAACACAAGAACTAGAGTAATGGATCCCGCTCGACGAAGAACAGCGGTCTCGCATGGTCGCATCGCTGCTTCGCGCATCCTACATTAGTTTGCAACGACGCTGAATTCGTGACATGGCACTGGTCGGAGGAAATATATTTTCTAGAACAGTAGGCTATCTCCAAAAACAGTTTTGTGCGCCTGCGGCAATGTAGTACTGTCTACTTGTGTGCATCGCACGCACACACATAGAGAAAACCCCCGTGGCGAATATCGTACGGAATGTAGAAACAACTGCTCAACCGGCAATATCCCAATGTAAGGATACGAAATATGGCACCGGGTGCTATCGAATTTTTTTTATACTTCTTGCCTTTTATTTCGCACCCCCATCTCTGTGATGCTCCAAGCGCACAAGTAATGGAGCCGTCGGAGCAGAACTGGGGATCCCTAGAATCGGGAAGAGACCCAAGAAAGCTAAAATGGCAGTATCGCTTATGCGATAAGGGAGAGGAGAGGTTGCCGAGAATAGCTTGGGAGGCGAAATGGGCAAACGAGAAGAGGGGTAGACAACCCAGGGAGTGGGCCAAGGTTGAAGATGACGTATGGAAGGAGTTCCAAATTGACGAAGGTGATACGCTGGGAAACAGAAGAGGTCTAGAAGGGTGCAACGAGATATGTGTTGAAGAACATAATCTATGTAGCCACCGAAGCCAAGGATAAGGAGGGCCTAGATGTGTACGAATGTTGAAAGAAGGAATAGGGTTCAAGGAGTACCTAGATGGACCAATGGATGAAGGGACAAACTGAAGGTCAAACTCAGGATCGGGGACATTGGCCTTCGAGAACGTAGCCGAAGACTTCGGAAGGGAGACGACTAAGATGCCAAGTTCAAAGGTGATTGCGGCTCCGAGTACGAAGACCGGGTTCGTGTAGTCGGTTGTACAAGAAGGAGAGAAAGTGTACATGAGCTGGGAAGGTAGAAGGAAGGTTCAGGGAGATGTTTGAGGCATGGAATAGCCAGGAGAAGACGGTAGCTGTACTGGTGTACTGGGGCATCGGCAGTGGGTTGAAAAGGCGGGCAGTGATGTCGGTAGGATAGATCGACTAGGGACAGCATTTTTGAGCCACCTTTGGCAAAGTAAGAAGGAACGATTGGCCATCGGTGATCGGTACAGTAGGAACAATGCTCGAGGACGCGTGCTCAATGGTCTATCGACTAAGGCATGCAAAGCATAAGAATACCACCATCCCCATCTCTCCTCCCCCTCGGTGATTGTCATAGGGGTTGGGTTTTCGTCGCTTGGCAACGACGTTGTAAAACAAGCCGATCACTTCGTGAGCTCGGCAACCAGGCTACCTACCGCTTGTTATTGCTTGTCTCTGATTTTGTTGGGGGGGTTAACCATAATGGTGGTCAAGTAGATTATGTTGTGCGGGGTCGAGAACCCTCACTCCGCGCAAATGATCGCGCCACGTGTGTTAAATTAGTCAAGCACCCACGAAGCAGTTACACAGTGCTTCTAACTGTCCCCGGAAGTCAAAGCACCAGAAAATAAATTAAGTCATACGCAGTTGTCATCCGTACGCAAGGAAGTATGCACAAGATGCCGAATACCCCTAAATTTAGCAGGATGCAACTCACTCTTCATGCGACTCGCCCAATACCTCACGGTGCTTCGCGCGTGGCGATGTGAGAGCCTGGTCCGGTGAGAACCCGGCGTGCTCTGTCCCTTCTTTGTAGGGATGCGAGGTCAGTGGTCTAACGACTACGGCATGCACGACTACGAGTACACCCCCCCCCCATCTCTCCGACCGGTGCCATCTCTCCGACCGGGGCGATGCCCAAAAAACACACAGTGGCCTTCCTTACTGGTGCTACGGCGGTGCCGATACGCACACCCGGTGCCCCTTTCGGACTACGACAGTGTACTACGTCATACCACCATAACAACAGGCGTTTCGGTACAGTGTGCAGGTAGACGCATGCAGTACGTTCGGTACAGGAATCGCACATGGTTGACATGGCATGTGTTGTAAAAGGCACCCAGGCACCTCACTCAGTACAGCAGCTGAAAAATGGTCTGGGCCCACTGCCAAGCACTCGATCTTGGATTTGGGGTCGGAGAGATGTTTGCACCGGATGATACGATCTCTCCGACCCCGGTGCGGAAATACAAATACATCATGTCGTTGTTGCTTTTTTTTGCGAATCCCCGCCATTTCTCCGACCGGTTCCATCTCTCCGAACGGTAAACTTAGTCTATACTACTCTTCTTGGTGATAAGCTTGCAGCGGTAGCGCGTCGGGCTGAACAGCTTTGGAAAGGTTACCGCAGGTGCCCGCTGAATAGCAAGACGGCCTGCTAAATGCGAAAGATGGAAAATTGCCGCCGGGTGCTGTTACGCAACTCGGTGGCCCTCAGAAAAGGATGAGATAATAAGATGTCGATATTACAGGCTGACCCCAGGGCCTGGTTTTGATGGTGGAAGATGGGAGTGAGAGGGAGGGACGTGTGCGGCGCGCTCATCCTCGAAATCATGGAACCACACAATCAAAGCAACGCCAACCAATCACACGCGTCCAGAACTGGTAAGTAAGGCAGGGTACGCAAATTACTGATAAAAGATGAGATCATGTTGTCGAACCTACAATATATATATATTTTTTTTTTCTGGGAGATCTACAGAATAGAAAAACGCCGTATGTACATTCCTTGAAATGTCCCTTGTTTTCTGGATCCAACCATCCTATCTCTGGAACCTCGCTTTCCAGAACACAACGCTTCTGACAAACCCATCCATTGCTGCTGCTACGGATCAGCCTTGGACAAACTGCACACAGACCGCGTTGTTAATGATGGCGGTACACAGAAGCCCATGTTGCCGACAGCGAAGATAGAGGGGATAGGCAATCCTACCGTCAATTTAGGAATATGTATACAATATAACAACTCATTCTGGCGCAGCACGCCTCTTTCGTCCTATCGCATCGAACCGTGGCTAGCATAGGGCTGTATTGCTCGGTTACGGAGAATGACGTGGCGGAAAAATGGAAGGGGTTGCCCAAGAGGCGCCTCGGCGCCTCTGAATTGGATGGGTAGTTGTTCTTTTCGCTGCGCTGCGTACGGCGCGAGGTGAAACGCTCGACGTGCTGGCGAGGGCTGGGGTGTGGGCAGGTATGGCCGCGAACCTCGTCGTCGTGGCGTTGTTGTGGCGTTGTTGAGCTCAGATAATTCAGCTCCGGAGATGCAGAGCAAAGGGGTAGCCATAGAAAAGGGATGCTGAGCAAGACGAAATGCGTTCGTTTGACACCGGTGTCGCCTGGATTGAAATTCCAAGGAACACGCCCCGAGGAAAAGCGGGGCGAAGGCACGACCACGATTGCGTGGTCGTAGCTTTCGCGAGCCGAGAGAAATCGGCCGCGGTCAAGAAATTGCTTTAATAATAAGAGCCTTTATTAATAATAGCCCTTAATAGAAAAAATAAATGCGGTCAAGATTCCTTTTTGCATTTTATCCCCCATAAAAATAGCTGAAACCAATCCTATTTGGATTGGAACTTTTCTGTTCAGATGACTTGTAGCCGTATTGGATGCTCAAATAATTAAGAAAAATGAGAAAACGGGGCTAAGAAACACAGCTCAATCACGGCCACAACATAAGAAACGTCCCAGTAAGAAACAGGTTGATGGTGGATACTACCCCCAAGACATAAGAAACAAGGGGTAGCTGGGGAGAGGGTCCAATAGGAAACGTCCCACTGCTGCTGCTGCCATGCTCCCACCCCCTACCTGGCTCGTGTAATCTCTGCTAGAGGTGGACCAAGAGGAGGGAGTCAGGATTTCCTGGAGGGCAACAACCCTCAACGTTCGCCACACCGAGCTGTCCGTTTAGTGCTAAATGAAGGCCAGGTGTGTTGCTGTTTTCTTCGCGCGAAATAAGAAAACAAAAATCAGAGAATCAGCAGGATGCCACAGCCCAAGGAATAAGAAACCCGTTTTGGGATAATAATGGCCGACTCCGGTTGGTCCTTCTTCTGCCCAAAATAAGAAATCGAGGCTCGACCCGATTTTGACGTTTCTTATCTCTGGACCCATTCTGTATTGGCGAGGTGGCGGTAGGGCACGTCCGTCCTTTAAGACGCAATAATTTGACATTTCCAACTTTCTTACGTATTCCCTGGTTTGTGTATCATCCCTGGTTGACCATATGTTATGTGCTGCGGACGTACGATGCCACATGCTATCCACACACTACCAGCACACGTCACCGCAAATTGGGTTAGGGATGGGATGCCACCTCCTGCTGCGGGTTGCATGCCATCATGCCACCGTCTGCTGCCAATTAAACATCAAGAAGTATCCAATCAACCCCACCTCAAAACCGCCCGAATTGATGCTGTTCGGGCCCCTGCGACCCGTTCTTTGGTGCTGCACCCTCCTCGTGAAACTCAGCCAGTTCGGCATGTGCAAGTGTCACCTACTTTGTGTCACTGATTAGGAGACGCCAATTCCGCGAGACACTGGATGAACATGGGTGTAACCGAGAATGTTTACCATACGGGAGCAGCTATAGCTGTCTAGGGCTTGTACGTGTGCGGCGCGATCTTTGACGAAACCACGAGAAAATGTCTTCCCGGCAAAGGCCACTACCGGACAGCGAGGTGCGACTTGACCTACCTGTTGTATTCATTGGGCGCACGTTGCTTTTTGTAGCTTGTCTTCATTCCTTGGAATGGATCTACAGCAGCCAAAAACCCGACAAGAACCATCTCGACAAATTGTCCTGCGCGATGACACGATTTCCCACCGTCAAAATAGCTGGAAGGGGCAGAAACAACGAATAAAAAAAGTACCACCGCAGGCCAAATATACATGGTACACACGAGCACTCATCTGGAAATGCCCAACATATAAACAAAGCCGGCCGGCCAACAGACCGAAGGAAAACAACGACATCGCAAGGAATAGTAGACGGGTGTGGCCTCCGACCTTATCGAACACGAAGCAGTGCGAAAACATACAGAGTCGCCTTCCACTAAAGACTCCTTTCCAACACAGGGTCCCCATCTATCTGCATTCTCGGCGAAATGCGTGCATGCTCGTGAAAGTGGTGTCAAATGAGGCCCGGCGACAAGCCGCACTACGATTCCCGAACACAACACGCAATCCTTCTTCCCAGGAAGTTCCGTGTGTCGGCCGTTCTTTGTCTAGTATACCTCAGAAGAATGGCGCACTTCAAGAACGTCCAACCCGATGCAACTCGCAACATCCTTGCTTGCCAAAATGAAAAAAAAATAAAAACATCGGCATAGCACCGCATCTTTTCTCTCTCGTTCAATTGACAACACCCTTCGAAACACCAATTTGTCAAGAACAACCCGCGAAAGAAAGGGAAAAACATGAAACTGTAATGTATGCGCCTCACGAACACAACAGAACAAAAGCCGGGTCAGCCACATCCGGCAACGTACATATATCCTCCAATCTCCGAACACGAAGATCGGGCGCCGGGTATCTCGAATACAAGACTCAACACAACAATCGCTTACGATACGCAACTCCCGAATATTTCTACATTTGTCGGCATGCATGCAACCACACGGGACTTGTGGAATCAAGCTTGCTTGCTCCTTAATTTGCGTGACTCATGATATATAACCGCGGAGCAAAAACCAACATACGAACGGAAACAAAGGCACTTGTACGACGATGGGCCGGATGGCACACCGGGCACATGCGGGGGCTCCGTTCTTTCAAGAGCCAAAAAATTGGAACGACGAAACAATACAAGTGCATACCGAAAAAAATATGAAAAACAGTAACTCCCACGATACGGCCATGTACGCTGCTCCTTCCAAAAAATTAAATAACGCACCACAAGAAAATGACGAAGATGTGCAATGACCGTCTAGACTTTCATGCTGCCCGCCCCGAATTCTCCAACAAGGAATTCTGCTAGGGGGTATTTTCGTTCAAACAAAAATACCCCTTGTGCATAGTCACGTCTAACGCCACGAAAACTTCATGAAGAAAAGATTTTTGGGGTTGAATTGTCGAAATGTGTGTGCAGACGGCAGTCAGTTCTACAGGATCTAAACAGCGATCACAAGTAGTCAGCCAACCCTCTTTTCGCCGTGCCCTAGAAATGCACCAACGCCATCGAACCTACCAAAAAAAGTTCTTCGACAAAAAACAACAACCAGCCGTGGGAAGACGACAAACTCAAACCATCTCTTCCGGCGCCCGTGCGAGCCTCATTTTTCGGTGCTCTGCGCAACACGTAACCCCGTAAAGTCACTACTCGACGGAAACAAAGCGTCCTTGCTAGATACCAGCTGCAGATGTCGGAAGGTATCGCAAGTCTTCTTCGCCGAGCTAATCAGCTGGGCAAGACTAGGACGTCGTCTACTCGCCATGCGCCTCGCGAGGCGTAACAATCAAATGCGCGAACGGGACCCAGACAACAGGGCGGCGCGTTGCTTGTTGTCGTGGTCCCCGACACCCGGCCGGGAACCTTGTTGGAGAGCAACGACCTGCAAGAGCAGAGATACACGCCTATCCGCCAATCCCGCACAGCAAGTGAAAGGAAACAGAAAAACCTGGACAATTTCACACAAACAACAAAGGACACACAGGAAACGACCGAGAACCTCCTAGACCACACACCCACTAAAGATCACTCCCGTGTGTCATGTGCATCTCATCGCCCTCACGTGTCACCACAACACCTGATGGGTTTGAGATGAGCGCCCCCGAAGAGCGATCCAGAACCCTAAAATACAAATGAACCATGCCCTATTCGGATGCAAAGTAGAACACGATTCGCGGCGACCGGTCACCCCTAATTGCAGGAAACACGAGACCCCCACGAAAACATCGCCGACAAAAAAGCCGCTGGCCCACAACAACACAACCACCGGGCGTCAGGGTGCGAACCCGTTCTGCTACAACGAATACCGACACGCAAAGCTCACACACATACATACACACCAGCAACAGGAACCAAAGCACAACTGACTGTTAGTGAAACCATGAAACATACGATGCAACCGAACATAACGGTGCAGCGCGGCGCGTGACGGGGCGGGACGTACGCCCTCCACAGTACAGCAGTGCATTCGGAATTGCTCTGCGGCAGTAGTAGCACGCACTGCTGCTGCCGTTTTACCGACTCTCTTTCGCGTGTATCTATGATACGTCACGCGTTTCGACCAAGGGCAAGGTGTATCGAGAACACGCACGTCGCGCCCCCCCCCCCCCCCCCCCCCAAATAATTTTATAAACCTTTTAAAATTTAAAGTTTCCCCCCCAAGGGTGGAACCCTTTTTACGGATCTCAAATCCCCCCCCGTGAAGGGTGGGCTGGTCCAACAAAACCTCCCGACCAAAAACCCAAAAAAAATGGAACCCCAACCCAAAAAAAAAAAAAAAAATTCCTGGAAAAAAAAAGGGGCAAACCCAACAAAAGGTTTTCCAAAGAAACCGGGGGGTTCAAAAATTTTCATTGGTTTCGCCCTCCTTTTCCCAAAAAAGCCCCAATTTCTATTTCCTAATATTAACCAAAAAGGGGGGGGGGGGGGGGGGTTCCCAGCTTTCCCCC
>FN649736.1:2109414-2200637 GCA_000310025.1 Ectocarpus siliculosus
TTGACGGGGGGGGGGGGGGGGGGGTAAATGACACCATAATAATAAAATAATAACGACAGCATTGGGCTACCGTTCGCGTGTTCGAAACACTTCACACGGTATGAATGCGCTACGAAACACGAAACGGTGGCTGGTGGTCCCGCCTGTACAATGGCATAGCCGAATAAAAAAGCCAGGGCACAAAACACAAAAAAGCCGAGGGAAGCACACGCTCAATGGACCAAAAGCTCTCTCACCTGGTTGAAGCTGGGGAGGAAGAGCAGTGTGTAGAGGATTAGCTGCCCGGCGTACAGCGCCGAGTTGAAGATCATGTAGCCCAGCAACAGCTGCCGCTTGTACACCCGCGCCGACAGCCAGTGGCGACGAGACTGCTCGCCGCACGAACACGGGCCGGGCCGGTCGAGGAAAGCCCCGGCATCCGCGTCCGCGTCGAAACAACCCGACAAGGAACGGTAGCGGTAGCATGGGTGTGCGAATGGGTCCATATTGTTAGCATCGACCGCACTATCCGGCTGACCAATGAAAAGACGCCAGTCTCGCTGCCGCTGACACCAGAAAGGGCTTCTACAAGTCACGATTTGGGACCCCGTGAGGGGGGAATCGGCATGTGTATGTGTGTGTGTGTTTGGTGGCACGGCGTCGACCGCGCTGACCGGTTGGCCAATCACAGATGTCGACCGTATCGCAGGACAACAAAAAAATGAATACCTATTCGTAGTTCGCGGGCTCCCCGGAGAGGAGGGCCTCGGGGGAGATAGTAAGACACCAACACCACTGCGTGGCGGAATGTCTCTCTTGCGGAATCTCCCGTGTATTGAGAATTGGCGCGCCAACCGGCTGCGAGATGAGAACACATCAGTGTGTGTGTGTTTGTGTGTGTGATTCTGTAGCGTGTGAGCTGTGCGACTCTGGCGGACGAGTCGGGAGCACGAGGTGGAGAAAAACCCGTGGTGCATAGGTTATCTTTGTACGTATTTTGAGGTACATGTGCGGGCTGTTGTGGCAACATCTGTCGAACCTCTTAAGGAACACGTCAATAGACTACCTGCGCTTTCGATCGTACATAGCGGCGCCAAGCGCGGGCGTGTGGCTTCCCCAAAACCCGACTAAAACAAATCGCTCAAAAGGAGGCACACAGGGCACAGGGCCTTTGCGATCAGCACAGCAACCGCCTAAAACCGCAACCGCAACAAAGCAACGCCGACAGCAACCCCCCCAAATCGTTCATGTACCTGCAGGAAGGCCTCCGCCCAGACGACAGCCAGGAGGCTGTAGGCGCTCACGATCATGAAGTCCGGAAGATCGAACAGGACCTACAATCGACGGCCGGTGAGCAGAAGCGACGAGGTCGCAAACAAGAGGTAACCCCACACGGGCAGAGGCAAGCACCGTCACTACGTGGAACCAGAGCGCAGAGTGAGCGCCTCAACACATGACAGCAAGTGTGGCAAGGACCCCATCCTTTCAACGGCCTTCCCTGCCACACCCCTCTTGCGTCGATTCTCGGTGGGCCGCCCTAGTTGGGCGTGAGGTTTTTCGAGAGCAATTCCGCGATGAAATTGACGTGAGACAGGCAAACAACACTCGGACGGGGTTTCGATTGTCCATACGTACACCACACGCAGAGAACCTGCTGCGAAGGGGGGAGGGGGGGTCGTGGATCATGGTGTTTTATGCCATCACGTCTCCGTTCCCCCAAGAAGCGCCGCATTAGAAAAAAAAAAAAACACCAAGTTTCCCTTGCAGCAACAAGAATTGCAGTGGCACAAGAACACAAGCTACGTACCACAACACAGCAGAGCTGGTGATAGCATGCACCACACGGGTCATTTTCATCCCAGCTCAAGTCAAGCAATATGAATGACTTGTGCACGCGAAGCATGCAGGGGACTCGACAAGCCTGAGGCATGGTAGGGTACACACCAGCATGGTCTTTTCATAGAAGCGCTCATCAGCGTCGTTCTGCCAAGAGCGTCTGGACGACGATCCGTCACCGCCAACGCTCCGCATGTTGAGGGCGCCGATCGTCATGAAGCCCATGGTGCGCGTGAGGCACAGCAGCAGCACGCTCATGGCGAACAGCTTCTTGGTGTCGAGGGAGCGGGACTTCCCGTGCAGCATCCTCAGCTTGCCCAGCGCGTGCAGGAAAGTTGCCTGCGTCGTGCGTGGATGAGGAGAGCAAGATTTTGAAACAGCGGCCGCTCCGTGTATCCGAGGTACTTGTACGAGCGAAAAATCATGTTCATCGCCACCCCCTACAATTTACCTCTCACCAACACAGCCTCACGGCGACGCTCGCACACAACTCAAAAATGACGTTCACGAATGGGAAAGAGAGGAGGTCACGCCCGTGAGCATGCAAACATGCATTTGTTGCATCTGTCCTGACGGAAAACGAGCGGCAAAGCAGGCGCAGTCACGCGAACAACGCAAATTCGAAGCCCAGAGCCCCGGGTGGAGCACCACACCTCTGACATGTTGTTATTAATAGGTACTTCGAAGTATATCTCAACAAACCGTGTTGTACGTACAGAACAGCGTGACCGCTACCACATCAGCTCCGTAGGTAGTGCCATATGTATTCCACGCATGACGTCACACCGCCGCCACCGCAGGGGCCTCAAGATCACTGAATTTCCGTCGTGTTTTGGTCAACTCCTATATATGTTGTACTTTGAGATAGATCAACGAAGCCTCTTGCTGCGGCATAGCACAACACCCACGCGTCTTTAGACCCTCGCCGTCTCGATTCGTGGCTTATGACAGTCTCACCGGTTTACGTATTCGTCGTATTTGTGCGTGTATACAACACAATAGCGGGGTGTTCGGATTTGATTGACCTCTGAGATCGGCCAGCTAAATAAACGCCATGCCGAGAACGCCCACACCGATCACGACGTAGTTGCAACCCCCCCCAGAATTAATCTCGATCTCCACACCTGCTTGTGGGCTCTTCGGAATTGGGAAGACTTTCTAAACTCCGAGAATGAGCTCTCGTTTGAAACGACCCATATGTATTCGACACTATGGTCCCGTCCTCCACCGCACCAACATAATGTGTGTAACAAAGCCATTCGACGAGTATATATGCCACAGGGAACACCTATTTACACACTGCAGCATGTCCTTGCAGGTTCTGTATCTCAAGCGCAACATCAACGAGTTGAACCGGCGGCCTGCCGGTACTAGATATCACACGCTGCAGGTGTCACCAGCAACGCTGTCCCGGACAGAGGTCTACGCAGGTTAAGCAAACAACCTGCCAAGGTATAGAATCGTCTATTTTGGCTATTTTGGGGATTGGGTTGCCAAAGTATAGAATTGTCTATTTTGGCTATTTTGGGGATTGGGTTAGGGGTGGAGTCTGCGTACGTCCTGCCTGTTTTTTTTTTCGCAAAAATCTTACTTGCTGGCTTTGCGTAGGTAATGCGTCCCAGACTACCTACATGACGCTGAGCGCCACGAAGCCAAGGCGTTCTCGGGGGAGAATACAATGGCAACTACAGCAGTATACTGCTGCTGTGACCAAACGAACGATCGCGAGCGAGAATGCCTTTCTTTGACTGCCTGTGCTGACGAAATTTGGAAAAAGCGACCGCATGGCACGGAAAACATCCGCACGGAAAACATCGCCTCGCGGATGCGCAAAAGAGCTGGAACACGACGTGGGGGTGCTTTGCGATTGAACAAGACGAACCATAACATACATTCGCATGTCTTGGAAGTACGGACGTAATCAACTGCTAACACCAGGTGGCAGTCCTGGTGTGCGCTGTACAACCAAGCGACAATCACCAATCGCCCAAAAAAACTCAAAGTCAATTCCGGGTCCTCCTCGTCTCAGATACTGCTGCGGATACTCTCACACTACAGGGACCCGACGTTGAGGACGGAAAACTTACCCCGTACAGCAGCGACATGATCAGAGGCGCCGCCCCGAGCTGGGCGAACATCACAGGCACCATCGTCCGCCGTCCAAATGCAGATGTTCAACGTCAACAGCCTTTCTCTCTGTCTACAGCCGATATGACTGCAGCCGCCGCCGTAGTATGATAGCAATATTGCGATGGCCCTACAATGACCTCTCGCCCCACTTTGTAATGGATCGGGTTTCCTCAGCCGTTGGCCATAGCCACACCCCAGCCCAGAGCCCAGAGCCGCTATTTGTGCTACGTCGTTGCGTGCACGAGCCCCCCAGCGGCAACAGGTCATCACATCAACACAACAGGTGGACCGCAATATCGATTCCACGTCGCCCCCTTACACCAGGGGTTCCGCGACGTCGAGTATAGTGGCGAAGGCCAAACAAAGGGATACCTAAAAAAAGGTACAGGTACATGTGTATCCCTTTGGCGGAGGTCTTTCATCTGGCAAGCAAGCACGGCTGAGCGGAGGAGCGGCTCTGGCTGCTGTGTACTGTAGATTCGCAAGGGCATACATCTCTCGTGTGAGTTTCTTTGCTGCGAGAGAGAGCGCGACTTTCTCGCAGTCAAAACGATGTTGTTACGACAACGTCCTCATGTGCTGTTCCTCTGCTTCTACGCAAGCTGCTGCTGTGTTCCGATCAGAAAATCCTCATGCGGAGCGTTTCTCGTTCGAACGACACAAAACATGCGCAGCCGCAACGACAACGACAGGATCACCAGCTCTGGCACCCGGCTCGAAAAACAGGTACGTTTCGATGCCCGTATTCACAGGTGTCGTTTTCGTGCCGTGGGATTGATGGAGTGATGTAGGAAATCTTTATCTTTCCTTACCCGACCCGTGATCAAAAACACATATGTCATGCATACAAGTACAGGTTCCCGGTTCATGATTGTCAAGTTCTTGGCTGGTATGCTGCTGTACAGTAGTCTACACGTCGAGTCGTATGCATATTCTGGAGACGCATGGGGCCCGGTAAGCTACCCTTGATTCGAGACGTTCTGCGCTTTGCATGGGGTGAGAGTTGGTACGCGGGCTTGATACATAGCAACTGTGCACGTAAAGTCGGTATGGAAACCGATGAATCCCACAGGACTGCTGTGGTTGAACGGCATCGGGCACGGACACCAAACAGCTATTGCAGCGCTACCATACTGCTGTAGCGTCTACGATGCGCGCATCTCCACAAGGTTTTCATTCTGACTCGGCCGCCACCCACTCACCACACCCAGACTGCAATTCCCCTCCCCCGCGCCCCCCGATAGGCACCCGTTCCGGTACGGTGTCGTCATCGCAACGTCTCGAAACAACAACGGCCCTTCTGGGTCTTCGCAAGAGGTGGAGGCGGTACCGGGCGACCACCACGTCTGGGTGGAGGCGCCTACGACAACGCTGAAGTAGGATCTCCTTCAACGATTCCTGCCGCTGCTGCTGCTGCTGCTGGCGCAACCCCAACCGAGGCAGAGGAGGAGCCAATACCGGGAGGCAACAGCGTCGCCTCAGCGGCATCGGCAGACGACGCGAGCGGCATCGACGACAGTGATGGCAAAGCGGAAGACGATGGCGAGAACGGCGGCATGCCTGCTGCCGCCGCCGAAAAAGAAGAGGACGGTGAGCTGCGGCCCGGGCAGGCGCGGGTCTTGGAGTGCCGCATGGAGACGGCAGGTGGAGGTGAGACGCTGTACGCGTGCCTCGGGGACGACGTTTCCAAGTTCACCGTATTCCTAGAATCAGCAGTCGCGAGGGGGCTCGGCGATGAGCTTGGACACAGGGGGGCGGAATCGTCTTCTGCGGCGGAAGGGGTGGCACAGCTGCAAGTCGTCGCGAAGACCGTGGACCTTGCAGACGAAGGAGTCAAGCAGGGCTTGGAGACGCTGTGGAAGGAAGGCAGACTCTTGTCTCAGGAGAGCGATCCAGCGGACGTTTTGCGAGGGCGGGAGGTGCGTCATGGTTCCAGCGGACGGAAGGGTCCGTTGGAAACGTAGGGGGCGCTATGAACCTCGATTCCCGAAGCGGGGGTCGTGTGCGCTGTCCGGCGATGTTGATCGTGTAACTGCCCCCGGTCAATTTGTTTTCCACGTTATCGAGGGAAGAAAGCGTACCGGCACGTGAGGGTACGAGTTTCTCGTAGAACCGACGCGTGTGTCGAATCCACCGAAAAACGTCAAGCGTGTGCCGGGGTTTGAGGGCGCTCGCCGACGTAGAGAACCTTCGTGAAGAATCGCGTTTGTGTTGGTAGGAACACAGCATCTACACAGGGCATGGATGTGTGGATGCAGCGGCTCCCTTGGTGAAGACGACTAGGACAGTACCTACTTAAAGCAGGGACAAAGCAATACCTAAGGCCAACCCCCCACGACCTCGAACAGCGACGATACCAACAACAGAGACTACCAGGCTCCCGTTCGCCACGCGCGCGCATGGCTTTTGATACGGCTGCGTGGGTTCGCACCTGCATCACCCTCCCGCCCCCCCTACACACACCCTTCCCACACACCGCACGACCGCCCCCCCGCTGTGCCCCCCCCCTTGCTGTCCCCATGCAGCGAAATTTCTCCGAGCGGCTGTCGGCTTACACGAACAGAACCAAGTTCGACCACTGGGAGACAATCCCTCCCGAGCGATTGCTAGACACCGTGGAAGAAGGTTGCGGCGCGGAAGCTCGGACCCTCAGTGTCTTTGACTCTGGCCGGCCGGTGGAGGAGACCCTCTCTTCGATAAAGGCCATTCTCGAATGGTTCAGGCAGGTAGGGGAGTGGGATTGTGTCCCTCATCTACCCACCCACCTGCTTGACTATTTTTCTGATGGGTGGCAAGTTACAGAGTTGTTTGTTTGGAGGCGCACGTTTGGAGACAAAATACATGATCTATCAACAACAGGTTTGCCTTATTTTCATATGCTCTTCTTCAAAACGTGGTTCTTGTAGCTCTTACTGAAAGACCCGGCTGTCGGTCGCTTGGGCTCGCCGTCAAAGAGATTGCCCTGCAGGATTAGGGTTTGATCACAAAATTCTTCAGAACCCACCGCGGACTATGCACGCCTCGGTAAGCAACCTCCTCGTTCTTCTGGTCCATACATCCTACTGGGCCTTGTCGAGCTCCACCCCCTCCCATGAGAGTATGTTTGTTGTTGATGTTGTCCACCATTTCCATCTCTCTATCCAGTACCTCCCTCTGCCCTCGTACCGATCTAACGCTTGACGCGGTCGATTCTCCCATGACCAAACTTGATAGCCGCAAACAACCGTCTGCTTTTTTTTTTCAACAGGACTTCCCGTACTACTATAGCGGGTGCCACGCGTGTGGGAACGGCGACAACAACACGTTCGTGGGCTACGTCTACCCGACGGCGGAGGAGCGAGAGTTTCGTGCCGGGCTCGCGGAGGTGTACCTCTGCTCGTCGTGCGGCCACGTTAGCCGTTTCCCGCGGTACGTGAGATTGCCTTTTTTTGCTGGCTTGGTTTCCGTGCCTCACGTGTGTAGCACCACTTCACGGACCGGGGCGTGGGAAGAAACGGGCTAAGGTTTTCGCTCAGGGGCAAGTGGAGCAGGGCGGGGTTCATGAGATGGACAGAACGCATGGCTCGAGTGAAGGTGCCCCACTACTGGCATACCCCCATGCCATGCACACCGCGTGTCGGGTTTTCAAGACTCGGTTACGGGTTGCACGAGACGACATGATCCGGTCTTGCCACATTCCCATCGTGGTTACCCCTTCCAACCTGCCCCCGCCCCCCCCGCCCTTGCTACCCGTCGTCAGTAGCCTAAGGCGGTACAAGCTGATTGCGTGCTGGTTGATCGTTGGGCATCGTGGTACTTACTGTACTGGTGCATCGTTTTCGATTAGCATTGTGGAGCGTTTGAAGTTCTTTTCCTCTCTTTATTGTTGTTGTTGTTGTTGTTGTTGATACTGTGGTGTGCGATCGTGTCACGGCAGGTACACCGCCGTTTCCAAGGTGTTGGACACCCAGAGGGGGCGCTGCGGGGAGTACAGCGTACTCATGCTGCGCCTGCTCGAGGCGCTGGGGTACACGTGCCGCTGGGTGGTGGATTGGGCCGACCACGTGTGGGTGGAGGCGAGGGTGGACCGGCGGTGGGTTCACGTCGATCCGTGCGAGGTGCGTTGATGAGCCAAAAGAGCCGCAGGAAATCGATGGACGGTAACCGGGGGGTGTACATGGTAGTGCGTGGTCTAGGCACGGGTGGGGTGGGGGGGGGCTCCAGAGGTTGCTTGCGTCGCTCTGCGATTGGGCAGTTGATCTTGCGTGACTGGGATCAATCAAGGAGGTGAGGGTGCGCGGGCATCGGAGGTTAGCGACAGTTTGAGTACAAGTATGTGGTTGTGTCGTGCGCGCGGCCGTGGCTTGTCCGTGTTGGCTGGCTTTAGCTTGATCCTACATGTTTTCGGGTTCGTTGCCGGGGGGGCACAGGAAAGAGAGTCGGTCATCATCTGCGTCTTCGTGTCCAGTCAGGACCTGAAACGCTCGAGAGAGAACGCCGTGATGCACCTGGTATGCAGACAGCTAGACGTGCGTGCGTTGCCGTCGCGCGACGCAGCTGCCGTGACCCATTTTTTGTTGTCCGGACCTCGGTCACGCAACAGCAACGGCTGGGTGGTCCTATTGGTACCCTCGCATCGCCTTCGCCTTCTTTGGTCTCTAGATTTTGGGTTCGAATCTCTCCGGAGCGAACCACTCGTAATTCAGAGGAGGGCTGCCTGTTGAGCCCTTCCCGCGTTCAAACGTGAAGGGCAGCACCGCGCTAGGAAAGGCGTTTTTTGTGTGTGTGTGTTTTCCCTTCCTCCTGCGTGACCCCGGCTGGTGTGTCAAAACATGTATCGAAAGGTGTAGACTAGAGCCGGAATAGGTGGGACGAAGGCACACACGTGCACACCGTGACACCCACATGTAAGCGCTGTTTCTATTGCTGTGTTGGTCGTGGTGTAAGTGGCTCTCTCGTTGTTGCTGCTGTTGGTGGAGTTGCTGACGTCATCTTGTGTTCCTGTGGCCTCGTTTTTGGTCCGCAATGCGGGCTGATCCATCGACACAGCCTTCTGAATAGTTCACGCGATTCAATGCGTGCTTGCAACGTGCCACACCCCAGGCTGCTGTCGACGAGCCCCTGATTTACGAGTCCTGGGGCAAAAATCAGACATACATCCTTGCCTTCAGCCCCACGGAAGTAGTCGATGTCACGGAAACGTACACCAGGTATGAGAAAAAAGGGTTACCGTTTAACGAGGGGGGCGAGGCAGGGATATGAGACAGGGAGAACCGAATGCGCGTCACCTATTGTGGCAATCGTCTTTTTTTTTTACCACCGCCTTCGCGATGGACACATATCATACCGCATTTCCGTGTGTGTCTTTGTTGTTAGCATCGACCAATGCGGTATGTATAAACAGAAAACGCTTGTAAAGGACATGATCTGGGACCCACTCCGTGGATGTGCCTTTGTGTTTTCGGAAAACCTTTCGCACTAGTCTACGGCTTAGCTGATTCGTCTCCCATGCTTCAGCAGTACGCCTGTGAAGCATCTGTGTGTATGAAGCATCTGTGTGCCCTCGTCCGTTCCGACTAAAACCAAGCTTCGCCCGCCTTGTTACTCGATATTGACTTGTCCTTGTCGGGCTTCTTCCGGCGGGGCCTTGGTTTCGCTTGCGTTACTGTGTACCGCAGCGATTTTGAGGTGGCCAAGGCTAGGAGAGATGTCGACCCCGAAACCATGGCAGCGCTTCTCGCCGAGGCCACTGAGACACTGCGGCAGAAGAAACCATGAAGTTGTGCCGCAACACTGGCGAAAAACGGTTGGTTGTTGGGTTGCGGCGAGGGAGAGAGAATGAGAGAGAGAGAGAGAGAGAGAGAGAGAGAGAGAGAGAGAGAGAGGACAGCTTCGGGAGTCTTTGAGGAGAAGACGAATTGGAGCGATATCGCCGATGTGTTTGACTGCTACCGTCAACACGCGGTAGTTCGAATGTTTGCACGAGCAGCGAGGAAGGCTGTGGTTTTAAATAGTATCAATATATAGGAGGAAGGTCCGACGTGGAGGCGTTGTCCGGGGCGACCGCAGACCTAGCGACCACCCTACAAGACTTTTTCCAATAGGCGCAGCGATATAGGCGCTTTTCCCCACACACTTTGATCCTACAGTAGTGGCTTTAGCAGATACACGCGGAGTTGGGAGAGGGGTGTCGCTGGAGCGAATGAATAACACTCGGACCCACGCGAACAAGCGGTGAAGCCCAATATTCCCTGCCCAAGGAGGGGGGGGTGGTATCGATAGCCCCAATAGGGACCATTGCATGGCTGGTTGCCTACGTGGACCACATCCTGCGGTAACAGCAAATAGCCTTGTGTGTGAGTGCGCGCCGACACACTTGCCCGGTGCCGGCAGCACATGGACGGGGCGATCACCCCACGTATCAATAGCAGCGTTGGAAACGTTGGCGGTTCCGAGATTGTCGCCTAGTTTCTTGTAATGACGCGAGTGGTCTATCGTGTGTCTTTGACGAAGTAGAGGTTCGGGTACCGAACACATGGGGTGTGCGGGGCGTTCAACACCAAGAAGGCCTGTCTCGGTGATGTCGGCCTACCCTCAGCTGTGGCCAAGAAAGAGGTCACCGTGCATTCACCACCTCAGCACCAAAACAGCTCTTGACTACATGGTCGTGGCAGCGAAAGAAAATACGTGGTGGGGACGGTTTGACAGACCCCGCCGGGTGTCCCCCCCCCCCCCCTCTCTCACTGTACCCCCTGTTGCCCTCGTTCCGGGCCGTGCGAAGATACCCGGTGTAGGCAACCACTGCTGCCGGTGGCACTTCAGACTGACTGACAACATAAACAATAGAACGACATACACCAACAGAAACGAGTCGACCGAAGTCCGACGTCGTCGCCTCCTCCTCCTCACAGCCACAAGAAACTGCAGGAGGAGGAGGAGTTCCAAACGGCAAACAACCAGGGTCTTATGTACAAGCCCTCCGCACACAAGCAACGTTACCTCGTCAAAACCTATCTACGACACATGCACATGGCAAGGTACCACCGGGCGAGGGGCGCCCAGATTCGTGCCTTCAGCAAAACCCCTGTCGGGAAAAAAAAAAAAAACTCATCGCAAGGCACACGCGTTCGCTAGCCTATCTTGCGCGGTCTCTGCAGGAAACGTCAGTGGAGGAGACCACTCCTCCCGTCCGCCACTGCGGTTCCTCGTCGTAAAAAAGGTCAAACTACAATTCACCGCTGCATGCGCGCGCGCACACAAGGCGCCGATCGCCGTGATTGGGTGCCTGTCTGCTCTCCTGCGGCGTGAGACACCCACCAAGCGCTGTCTCATTCTCCTTGGGGGCTCCGTGGAGGTGGGGGGGGTCATGCTGCAAGGTCGTCTCCGGCGTCCATGACGGGAACGTAGTACGTCAAGTTGCCGATGTTGATGGGGGAGAGGATCACGTGAAGTACCAAGGAGTACCTGGATAGTGAGACACACAGGACGGAAAAAGCGAAGACGGTTTGGGGTGGACGGGCGAGCGCAGAAGAAGCGAGCACATAAAAAGAAACGAAGTGAGGGATTGGGGGAGAAAGCAAATACGGTGACTACCGGTTACACACGCAGCTTCACGGGGCAGCCTCTTCTCGCAAAGGAAGCACACACGCGCCTTGTCCCTATCAATCTACGTACACCCTGAAACGAAGATAGAAAAAATACTGTTGTACTCCGAAAGCATGTGCAAAAACCCACATCGAGAAGTCTCGGAACACGCCCCCACGACGGCTTGTCTCGAGAGCAATTTCACGACCTGTATCGTGCGAGACACATGCCTCCCTCCCCGAGGGCGGTGTGACCTCGACGCCACCGGCGAAATGGAGACAAACGCCTCACGTCTCAACACGCGCAACAGGGGCCTTGCTTGGCCCCTCTGCGAGGACCCGCACCTCTTCACGCGCGCCCAACCTCTTGACGCGCAACTAAGAGGCGGACCGCACCTGACTGCCTATCTATCATTTTCAGCCATTTTAAAAAAACAAGTACATGAAGGCATGTGCGTTCCTCCACGGAAGAAGAAAAAAACTCACCCCCCGATGATGCAGCAAATGGCGGTGTCGAAGCGAAGGGCATACATGGACATGACCGCCGCCAGCTTCTTCACGTCCACCTTGCAGCAGAGGAAAAGAACAAAACAATGCGTGTCGAAAAGGAGAGCCAGGGAGGAAGGAGACGCGAGAAAAAAACGCTCGGGGAGTAACATGAGCGGTAAGATGCGGGAAACACGGGGAGCCGAGAAACGGACGAAGACGCCAAAAACCGCGAACGGGAAACGATAAAAAAAAAAAAACAACGCCTGGAAATGGGAGGGGAGCAGCGACAGTGGGAGGCACGTACACTAGCTCAGGACGACAAAAACGCAACTGTCCCGGCACGTTGGAGCCGGATCCCGTGACAGCGGGATTTTGGAATGAGCCAAGCCTTTCAGCATGGAAAACGTCAACGAAGAGAGGCCGGAGCGGGATCACGACCACACACGAAGAACGGAAAAATGAAGCACACGTGCGCGACGTTCTACGTGCCCTCGCGCCTCAACTTGGCAACAAAAACACACTGGACCCAGGCATGAAACCGCTGCCTGCACACAACCATGACGACCCGTTGAAGGTGTCAAAAAGTCGGAGAAAACCAAAAAGAAAATTACAGAGAAACACACGAAAATGCCATTATGTAGCTCTGTCGAGAAAAAAGCAACGTCAGAATGAACCTGGTGTGCGTGCGTCAACTCTCATGTTGTTGCGTGTAGATTGCCTGCAAGCCTCACCTTAACGCTGGACATGTTTTTCCGGCAGGTGTTGGCGTCCATCTCCTCTGCAACGGCGAGGAGAGGAACAGCGGTGGGGGACGCGGCGCGTGCAAGCCGTAAATACGCCGGACGACCAAAAGCCAAGACAGGGTCATGCGCGAAGCTCGTCAGCGGCCGAGCAACAACAACAACAGCGAACGCCTTTCAAACGGGCGTCGAACCTCTTGTCACGCGGTGCCTCCTGATGGCGGGGTGGTGGGGGGGTCCTCTACTGCCGTGGCGCCAGCACGTCAGCACCTCTCTTGCAGCAAAGGACGACCGGGTGTTATGGAAGTGACGACCGGGTGTTATGGAAGGGACGACCGGGTGTTATGGAAGGGACGACCGGGTGTTATGGAAGGGACGACCGGGTGTTATGGAAGGGACGACCGGGTGTTATGGAAGGGACGACCGGGTGTTATGGAAGTGACGACCGGGTGTTATGGAAGTGACGACCGGGTGTTATGGAAGTGACGACCGGGTGTTATGGAAGTGACGACCGGGTGTTATGGAAGCGACGACCGGGTGTTATGGAAGTGACGACCGGGTGTTATGGAAGGGACGACCGGGTGTTATGGAAGTGACGACCGGGTGTTATGGAAGGGACGACCGGGTGTTATGGAAGTGCAAACACCGCTGCCGGTCCACGCTGTGCCACATCGAGCACACGGAACGTTTTGAAAGAGAGGTAAAGGGGCATAAAGGAAAGCAGCTCGCCACCTCCTATCGTGCACGCCGGGCAGGTTGTTAATTAATGTGTTCCACAAAGAAGGTACCGGAAGACAATGCAACCGATTGATGGGGTCGGAACAGATTTGTGTGATCTCTCGTAGCCTGTCGCCAACACCGTCACACTCCTGCCTACTGCGTACCCCCCCGCTCCTCCCTTTCCGTCTTCGCTTCGCTCACCGAATCTTGGGGTAAGGTTGGAATAGAAGGTCTTGATCGTGGCGTCGGCCTTCTCTACCCTGCACCACGGGGGAGAACACAAAATCAACGAAACGTACACTTTTAAACTTGGATACAAGTGGTGGTAGAGCTTGAAAAAACAAAAAACGTGGATGGAAGTCATAGAAAATTTTCTTGCGTCCTTACGAGGCGGGCGTCTCTACAAGGCCGCCCGCTCATTTCAAGCAAGCGCCAAAGCAAGTGCCCCCCCCCCCCCGCAAGCCCCGAGCCCCCCTCCGATACCAGGAACAGGCGCCGTGTTCCGTTGTAGCTGGTCGGGATGCGCCGGTACGCTAAAAAGAAATCGAGCCCGCGCCCCGCCCGCGCTGCTCCCCGCCCTAGCCCCTCATTTTGCCAGCCGCTCCCCGCCATGGTCGGTCGAGGCGCGCGGAAGGGTGAGCCGCACCCTACCAATAATCATTCGCAACCCACCCGAGCCACCGTGCAAAAAAAAACAAACAAAACGCCCCCAATTAAATAGATCATGCAATCACCTGAAAACCAACTGTCCGCCCATGTCCGCGTCCACGAAGAGGAACTTGTCTATGGCCTTCATGCGGTCGACCACGGTGCGCAAAGAGCGCTGGCGGGGAAGCTCTAGTTGAACCTTCGCCGGGCAGGGGAGATGGTTGGGGTGTAGCGGAAAGCGCCAGGTTAAGGAGGAAGACGAGAGGGTTGAAAAAGAAAGAACATAATTTACCAGAAGAGCAGCGGGCACAGCAGTCGCAGCCAGTAGCAGCTTGCTGCGGCAACAATATATTTTGGGTGGGCAATGATGGGCGGCGGTTGGTGCTGCGATGGCGAAGAAATTAGCTCTGGTGAGAATTTTTTCGACCAGCAAGAACAAGGAATGCGGGCGCGGGACCATGCAGAAAAAAAGTGGACAAGGCAAGCCGGCGATCGAGTGGCGCACCACGAGAGAAGTGCCGCACAAAGAACGAGGGCAAACAACGACAAAGGCGGCGACAATCGTGCGGCACTCAGCCGAGCAAACGCAAGCCGAAAAAAGACGCTCTGGCCCCCTGCCCCCCAACCTCTACGAAAACAGTCGGTGCAAACCAATTTTTCCTCCTGGACTCCTCACCTGCGGCGAATGGACCTTCGGCGGCAGGTAGTACTCTGCCTCATTCGCCGGCATGACCTTCACGGGAATGTCGTGGACGACTTCGATCTCTAGCGCCTGCTCCCCTCGCACGTGCAAATGCCCATCAAAATCAGAGTTGCACCGCGACACGAAACACGCAGCGAACGCACGTAGAGAGAGAAAAAATACGGGAGGTGAGAGGTTTTCGGCCAGCCTTCCGGTCACAGCACGAAACTCATTTACTGCCGACGGGTAGCAAGGCAAAGCACAATACATGGGCCTAACGGGAAAGACGATATTGTACACGTAGCGTTCGGCCGTGCACCAATCGGTCGGAGACTGTGGAATTGACCGAGCGCAATGCACCGACCCGCGCAACAAGAACGCATGACGTCATACAGGTGTTGCCTTACGCCGTTATAGCCTTTTTCGCCCTAGGTGGATTGGAAAGGCACCACTGCTCAGCCCTTTCGCAAACAACACTCCCACACCCATTCACACCTGCACGACCCCCCCCCTGCCCTACTCTCTGTCATCTACTTCTGTCTTGTTTGCTCTCTCACCCTCGTCTCTATCGAAAGACACGGCTGCCCGGCCCTCTTTGCGAGCTTGATCTGGCAGGTCGGCGACGTCTTGCCGGAGTTGAGGGCCTGCAGCAGGAGAGAAGCGTTCGCCTCGAAGAGGATCGCGTTGCCCGCCCTGCTCTCGATGCGGTACTCATGGAACAACATATCCTGCAACGCAACGTTGTCATGCACGGAAAAAAAATACAACGCAGCGACCGACCACGCACAGGGGTCTTACAACACAGATGTACAGGGAAGGCAAACAGGACCCGATGAAAGACGCGGGGCTCAAGGATGGGGTGGGCGAGAGGGGTTGTTGCCTGCCGCTGCTTGCTCTGGTTCTGGTGGCGCATTGCTTGGCGGAGCTGCACCTCCTTCCTCCCAAAATTCTCACGGACGTGCGCGATGTATACACCAGCCCAAGGGGTCGACGAAGGAAACATACCTCAAAGGTCCAGGGACAGGGAGAGCCTACAACATGCCACCGGAAAGCCAGGCGTACACACAAACACGAAGCAGCACTGGCCGCGGAACGAACGTACAGCAAGCACTAAAGAACGATGGACACCTACTGACCGGCAGAAGACACCTGTAGCCAATCGAGCGACGGCGACCCATCACGCGAAAACAGCGGGTCACAGGTGGGCACGTGGCACAACACACAGCGAAAGCATGCAAAAAGGCTAGCCGACACCGAGATCAGCCGACGACACCGCCCCAAGCTCATCTCGGAGAAAGCAGAGCGAGCTACTACAGAGTCAGCGGCGTTAACACACGGCTATGTACCACACGAAGTCTCGATTAGCCGGTTGGGGCAAAGGACCGAATGCACACGAAAAAGTGGACACACGTCAGACCTACAGACAAATTTCTAATTTCCTCCCTGAGACTAATTTCCTCCCGGCTGAGGGCTCACGAGATTGCAGGAAAGGCACTCCTGCTGATGCTCTCGTGAGCCTAGGCAACGATACCATCAACATCAACAACCGCTACCACGACGACGACAACCCCACCTGGATCAGCTCCGCGTAGACGTCTACTCCTTCCGAGCCGCTCTCCTGCACGGAGAGGTGTACTCTTGTCTCCGTCAGGTGCACAACGCACGCGGTCCCTATCTTCTCGATGGCCCCTATCACCCCTGCCGGAGGAAGTGTCCCATCCACACACACCAGGGACCGCGATCGACGCCATTACCGTCACCAACATCAGCATCGTCATCACCATCGCGTTAGCCGTAGCCACCGCCCCAGCAGCAGCAGCAGCAGGAGAGTGCAACGCGGTGCGAAACGCAGCGTGAGGCGGCGGTTTGTGTTTTTTCGACAAATAACATGAACGTTCCGGGGGGTTGACTACTGAAAATTAGTTTTATTAGGAGAACTAAGTAGACACACAGAAAGACTACCCGTTCGAGGTATTCCCACGGGCGAACGGGATGCATTTCACATGACTGAGAAACTGCTGCTGTCGACTCAAAAAGCGAGCACACGAATATCAAACAGCAGTCCCGGTGATCCTCTACAGGCGAACCCGGCGATTTCAAGTTAAAGGTGTTTGCTGGTGTTCCGTTCACATCACCGCGTGAGGCATACCTGCAAAGGCCAGTAGCTTGTCCTGCACGATCTTGGCCTTGAATCTCATTTTCCCGGACCTCTCTTATTAGCGCAGCCTCTTCTTCCCCACGAGTTGATCTCTCGCTGTCTCTCGCAGAGGCTGGAACATTTTCAAAAACAAATTCAAATTCATCCCTCTCCGTGTGGCAGTTCGTTGTTGGAATCCGCGATTGGCTATGGCGAAAGCACGATGTTTCCGCACAACAGAACAGTAAAAGGGCAACGCTATTCCCGGCACAATACCCTGTTTGTGTCTATCGCCAGGGCGAGGCAACCGCAGACCATGGGGCACACTACAGCAGTACCAGTGCAACGATGCACCAAAATTCAAAAGTCGCAGTCGCAGCATGTGCATGTGGGGAGGGACATATACACACGCCGACACCACGCTTGCCGCACGACAACGAGAGCTAAGCCATCTCTTACCTGCGCCCACTTGCCCTCCTTCTTCGTCTTCGTCTCCTGTCGGTGCCAAGGGTACCTTGCCAGCTCCAGCGGCGGCGCTAGGCTGCAAAATTAGGAAATGTTTTTTTTTGCAAATTGGTACGTAGAGATAGGTTTCATCTCGATCTCTGAGGCTTTTTTTGCACAGAGGAAACACGGCGCCCCCCAAGTAAGCAAGCCGCGGCGCCGCACGCCAGAGGCCAACAGCTGCGGTGGCGGAGAACGAACACCCACTAGGACTTTCTCATGCCGGAGGGTGACGACAAGGATCAGATGCAGGTCGCCGAATCGGCAGGTAAGTTGACGCGCGCGGGGATCCCAGTCGGCATTGCGCACCTAATGCTAGATAGGATCGCTGCCTGCTTGTTGTTTTGCTGTGCAGATTTATCTAGCTGTGCCTTTTTTGAGCGTTTGCTTGCTCTTCGAGAACCGTTAGTGGGCCAGTTGTAGACAATCGGCACGCTGACATTTCGGGAAGGCATATACTGTTTCTACCGCTTTGGTGTGGACGGAGTTCCAGTCCTCTCTCGTAGACAAACAAACGGCAAATCCTTTCAGAACACGAAAACTTGAAATTTTCTGAGCGGGCCGCGCGTGCCCCCTCCCCCCCCCCCCCGTGGCTGCTAGCTGGGACAAGTATTGCTACTCCTGTCTCCGGGCTGCGACTGCTGTACGAGACTAACTGACCAACTGCTCTCTTTGTAACATCTGTTGCAGCACTCGTGATTTGTTTTTTAAAGCCTCGCTGGTGCAAGCATCCATGTGCGTAGAAGTCTTGATATCGCTCAACCAGGGAAATTGAACACGGAGAGTATCATAGGAAAACCGCAGGGGGGCGCTCTGTAAGCAAAATGCCGAGATCACCCCCCCCCCCGAACACGTCAGTTAGCTAACTCCTGCTGCTGGGCGTGTCCGGATTATCTTAGCACCTTTTCCTTACGCAGCGTGCGGGAGGTGCAGGTTGTGGGCCTGGTATTGCAGACGAAACGAGGCGTCGTTCTAGACGCCACACGTTGTAGTGTGTACGCTGGGTGGCTCTCTTGGAATGCGGAGACACGCCCAGAGTAGTCGAACAACCGTTTTCGTGTTACGCGGGCGCCACAGCCGAACGCAGCCAGCAGTAGACAAAATGCCCTGCAGTTGTTGTGTGCCCCTTGTACCGCTGCGACGGTTGTCAGCCGGTTATATGGCTGCCAGCACACAATCGGTGCACTTTCCTGCCTCCCATCTGTTGTACACAGCCTTCCCTTGCACACGCCATTTATGGCGGAGTTTTATTGGCCAGCACCTCGCACAAAAGGCCATGTTGTTAGAACCGAAAGATATCCTGCCAGACAGCGTCCGGCCACAGCACACGTTTTCTACGCCGGCAGTCTTAGCCATCGACACGTCCCGCGTTGAGCAAGAAAGACCAGTCGTACGATGGGTAACGGGTGTCCCCGATGCGATCTGCCGTCGTGCCGTTGGATGTGATCAGTAGAACCCTCGACAGCGACCGAACGCGGCGAACGCCTGCTTGCTCCCGATGCTAGAAATTTGGACTTCGTGAGGTTACAGGGGCACGCGGCGCACAAGAGCTTGAGCCCAGGGTTGTGGCAGTCGATTGCAACCGGGGAAACAACGACTTCTTGCGATTGGAAAATGGGTCGAATCAGACGGCATCGGCTGCTACCGGTACTTGGAATGCCCCCATGATGTGTTTATTGTACTAATATGGAACGGATGCACGTTGTGTTAACTAAATATTGCTCCTTTTGTCAGCGCCGGCGTCGGAGGCTAGCCTGGTGCCTCAGCAGGGGGCCCCGTCGGTGGCCGTAGCGGAGGTGGAGTCGGCCGAACAGAAGGCAACGGAGAGCTTGCAGGACCGCCTCAACGTGCAGTCCCTGCCGATCCGCGCGTACCTCGACCAGACCGTGGTGCCCATCCTGCTCGACGGCATGTCCGCGCTTGTGAAGGAGCGGTGAGTGCGGCTTGTTGGTGTATGGGACATGTGGGGTGGTGAGTGTGATAAAATCCTGCACGTGACTCGCTAGAATATAGACGTAGTATAGTTTTGTTGTGCACGTGGGATGGACAGAGTGACGGGCTGAGGGCACATCCGCGTTGCAGGTTACCACCAAAGCTGTGTTATTTTTGGCGCTTTTGTTGCGACCAAGCACCGATGGCGTGGAGCCCCCACGCCGGCCGCTTTGCTGCATAGGGATGTTACCCGTTATTCGACAACCGCTCCGGCTGTTGAGAAGATCCAACATTTGGCCAACCCTCCAAAAGAAACCTTGTAGAAGTCTCTATGGCGTGGTCCCAATACAATTTTGGATGGGGACGTTTTTTTACCGTGCATTGAGCGCTGAAGCTCAATGTGGGAGGATCTCTCTGAGGATTTCCAAACAAACTTGGCGGTGAAGGTATTGAGCATGATTACTCGAGATGGGGGATCCGAGGGTGCTTTGCTTCACTGGAGCGACCCTTGTCATGGCCATCCAACATTTGCCCCACCCCCTCAATGCTATCTAATCCTGTGTGTCATCCACTGTGGGCAAGTCTTGAGCGAGTTCACCAACTCCTCCGATGGTTGATTGCCGTGTCGAGGTTGGTGCTAAGAGCTGCGAGACGTGCTTGAATCAAAAGCTCTTTCACTTTGTCGTGGCACGGCATTTGCCAGGTTCACGGCGAAACCATGGCGTATCAAACGTCTTCGGCGTGTAGAGCGTAAACATGCTTGAGGTCTCCTGCTGATTTCATAGCAAGTAACGATCTGTGTGTTGGGTATCAGCGGTGACAAAGGTGTTGCCCAGATGGTCACAGGGCTAAACATCATAGAGGCGCACACGGGGTACCACCTAGTTCCCACGGAGCCCCGTCGTGGTGTTTTTTGTGCTTTTGTGGGACCTACGTGCAACCCGGGTGGGCAACACCGGCAGTGAGGGCATTAAATCCAATCATGTTTTTTTGCAGCCCGCCCATTACGTCGAGAAGCCCTCCCGCCTGGGCGAGAGTTTGCTCCCAGCTGCAATATTTCGCGCACACTCTCGATTGCGTCATTGTCTCCCTCTGCGTTCTTGGCCTTCGCTGCCATTTTATTGAGGAATGGTTGAGCTAGTTTTCCCCTCCTCTGAGTTTGCATTTGATGCCGCGTCTCGACAACCATTCCTGTGGGCGAAAATGCTTTAGTTCGTTGGAAAACCGAAAGTAACCAAGGAAGGAGAACTAACATTTTTCTCGTGTGTCCCCTCCCGTCCCGCGGCCAACCTCTGGTATTCCTCGCCTCGCGCAGCCCGCCGAACCCGGTGGAATGGTTGGGAAACTACCTCTTGCGGAACAACCCGCAAAGCGCCCCCCCAGCGGCGAACTAACAGGATGCGTCTTTTCTGCGTGATGCTGGGAAAATTAGTTGCAGGGGGTGTGCAAACGGAAAAGACGCCGCAGGGGAGAGAGGCCGGGACTTGGCTTGAACCTCCAGAGGAAGGTGGTGTCTTTTTGTTTTCCCGTGTCTGACGTTGCTTTCGACGGTCTCTTTTGTTGTAGTTTTTGTGCTTTTGTCTATGTAGGTCGGATGTCATCGTGGTTGTAAGGTAATTATCAAAATAGGCTTGTGTGTGCACTGCAGCGGGAGCGGATCGGCCTCTGCCCGCGGCGAACGAATGCGTAAGTTTTCGCCGTTCGTTTTGCGGAATGAACGAATGGCCTTGGGTCCTCGGCGGTTGTTGCTATTGTACTGCTGCTAAGCTTGCTGCGGTTGTGGGGGGGGGGGTCGCGGTGTGTGTGGGGGCCGGCTATGCCAAGTGTGTACAGAGACCGCAGTGAGGCACCCCCTCCCTCGGAGGTTTGGTGCAGGAAGAAGGAGAGTAGAACATTGCTTTGAGACGGCGGAGCGTTGCTGACGGTTCCCTTTTGCTTGCCCTTCCGTTGTGCTACCTGCTGCCCCTGCGTTCGGGGCCGTGCCAGCCCATGGCTGGGCGGGAGCGCCACGCTTACCCGTGGGCCGCGTTGGCGCTTGGGCAATTGGCGGGCGCGGCGTGTCGGGTAGTACGTACGTTCCAGGCGTTGTCCCTGGTTTGTCTTCTGATATTTCAATCCAAATTTTATTTTCCCATGGAACAATATGATCCGGTACGTGACATGCCCCGGAGTATGGCGCCCCTCGGCCGAAGCAGCCGATTGCTTGGCGCCTTTGCTTTTTCTGCACACCCGCGGTTCGGCATGGCACAGCCTTTCCAAGCACTGCTGCCATGGAGTGGCTGCGCAACAGAATGGTTTGCCTATCTGCTTGTCGCGCTCGCTGAGCAAGCTCCCTTCTTGTTTTCGCGAGAATCGGGCCATCTGGTCGGAAACTTGCACCAGGTGCTTTTCTGTGGGCCCTCGTCGTGATAGTCAATCTTAATCTTCTTCTTTGAGTTACTGCTGTAGGCAGACTGCCAACTAGGCATGTGCCAGCTATGTTCACGACTGCCTGCCCGGCGAGATGGGGGGGAAGGCCACAGACACCCAACATTCAATTTTCACATTCACAAGCACTTGTCCTGGGTGGCAGACGGTCATTTTTGACCCGCGGATAAGCATGAACGCCAGCTGGGCATCTTTGTTTTTCTGTGCGTGAACACGCCCACGGGGGGTGTCGGTGGCCTTTCTCTTGTACCTCCACCATGCATAGACTACATGCTCTGACAGAGGTCTCGGTGTTTCCCAGTAAAAATGGAAGCGGGACGACAAAGTCTTGCTGGTGTACGCTGGCTCTACCCTGAAACGTAAAGGCTGTACACTTGACAACAACAGGAGAGCGGTCGGAAGACAACTGTAGTCTCTACTTTGCCATGCGACAATGAATGTTGGCCGGTGAGTGGACTCAAATGTCCTGTAGGACGCACGTTCTACATCGACGCGAGCGGTAAGAAAATAGCCGACTTGTTTCGCAAGCCGCGAGTTGGGGAAGGAATATCCGATTTATCTGGCAGAGCCCGTTAAGCCTATGTAGGCTTAGTCTATAGGGCCGGAAACGATCTGCAAGTACATGATAAAACGCCACTCGGCTACGTATGCATCGGTACATCTACACAGTAGAGGACTTCGACAATTTCACAATTTCCTTCCCCGATGAAGGTTGCCACAAGGAGAGTGCACACCAAGGAATCATCGGGGCACCAAGTGTAGGCAGCGCACTCCGATCGCAGCGGAGCAGTTTTGAGCAGCCCTCTCGGGAAAGATGTGTCGGTAATTGATTGATGGAGCCTCAAAAATTACTACTACGCGTACTGCTGTAGAGCAGTGCGATGACGAAAACAGACGAAGTTCACAGGACAACACGGGGGTATCCAAGGGTATCAAAAGAAAACGCTTTCCGTCTCTCTGTCGACAATATTCCACTACGACAGCCAACAGTAGGATGCACGTCAAAGAACGACGACCCCTATCCCCCTCCCCGCTCCGCCCATGACACAGCTCCTTTCAAATGAGCTGAATGTACAGCAGCACTTGAATGTGTGTTTGTCTATGTTGCCCCGCACGGCCAGTCTTATGAGTTTTTTTTTTTAGTTGGGTGAACGCGCACGGCAGTACTCCAAACGGTGGCCACACGTTCGCTCACACCACGTTCGCAACATCTCCAGCGCGAACCAACACCTGCTGCAGAAATAGCGGAGCCAACGCGCGGAAGAGAAAGAAAGGCAGGGGTAGGGTACTGAAGCAAAGACAGCCCAAGGATTGTGGCGGGGGAATAAGAGAAAAAAGAGGATGGATGGACGCATTCTATCCGTATGGAAAACGCCTCCACGCTAGAATCCGGGGGCGCAGGGGGGTGCGGGGGCGCGGGAGACGGCCACGTAGTTTTCAGGCAACAGAAGCAGGGGCACGTACTGGAGACGTGGGTGGCCCTTTTGGTGGACAGGACGACGGTAAGAAAGATAACGGAATAGGAAAGGGAGAAATGGTATAGGTGGGGGGGTGCAGAGATATAGACCGAGAATGGATTTCGGTATCGGCACCACATTTACATTCGGCGCATCTATTTTTGCTGGATGCCACTTTTACACGCACCACCACCGCCAGTTTTGGCCGATGGTCTCGAATGAGCGGAGTTTTGTCTACAGCAGTGCAGCAGGGGACATGCGCGCTGCCGTTGCGAGGGATGGGGTAATCACCATTACATCGCATATAGACAGTTCAGGAAACGAAGCTCCGCTGTGTGGTATGGCATGAGGTCATTACGCCGCATAAAAACACATTGTGAGGCCAGGATGCTGGGCATCTTGTGAGGTACCCGCTTGTTGTTCAACCGAGAGGGTTCCGTAAAGGCTTGGCAGAATGGTAGCACATATTGCACCGTGGTGTGCCCTGTCGAACGCTCGAGGTTGGACAAGGTGCTGCCGGTGTGCGTGTGATATTCAAGAAGATGAGGGTGGCCGATCGAATATCCACACAGTAGTAGTGAGTCTTCACAGCAGTAGTACACTAGAATGGATCTCCTGTATGTCCGTTGCCAGGATCCTGGTGTGGTTTCATCCTGCACCACTCTTAGGTTCCAGTCACTTGGTTTTTTTACTGTCCCTTCTTCAGCTCAAGTCCCAGTTGGTGCACGCTACGATAGTGTATTACTGTAGTCCATATGCATACCCGTCTCTACGCATACTTTCAGAGAGCAGAGGTGGAGAGTTCGTTTGCCCAACCGATTCCGTGGGATAGCACCCGATATGGACTTGTAAGCGTCTCCGGTAAGCCATCGTCCATGGAATGAAACAAGTTGTGGTGTTCTGCACCACCCCATGGAGCATTTCGTACCTGCTTATGCTTGCGAAAAGCTACACGCAGAGCTCGCAGAGGTAACCCAAAGGGCCTTACGCGTGGGAGGGGGGACCCGGACCCAAGACTACCCCACCAGACTACGTACGCATTCCAATGGAACAACTTCCTCCCCCACCCACTCATGAGCCCCCTTTCCGCCCACGACCAAGCCAAGCACCATCGCAGTATCTGTTGGCATGTAACACGACCGACCCTGCAAACCGTAAAACTCCCGTGTCGTACTTCTCGGCCTGCATTGTATGTCGTGGTCGATTCAGTGTGTTTCGGTTCCGTTATGGTAGACTCGGTCCTGGAGGATAAATTCTTGATCGTACAGGGTGCGGATGGTGGTACTGTAGTCCAACGCCCGGGGTCAAAAGAGTGTGGGAAATGGGATTCATGTGCAACGCTAGGCGTGTATTAGGTATCCATGAACCCCCAATCAATCGTTGTTATTGTTGTGGGTGGTTGCTGCTTGCTGTTGTTGTTGTTGTCGTGGATGTCCTTACGGTCGTCATCGTTCTTCAGTGGTACTTGCCTAATTGTTGTTGCCATTGCAAAATGCTTCCCAGGGATACGGGGGCTCAACCTTGGCACGTAATTCTATCGAGGCGGCAACCAAACCGGCTGATGCCGAGCTTCGATGTACCCAACTCCGCCGCACGGCTCACGAGCAACACCCGGCACATTCTCTCCCGCCTCGGCTTTGGTCTTGACGCTGACGACGAGCACACCGGCATGATGGCAGCTAACGATGAGACAGAGAACGAGGCATCAACCGAACTGCATCATCGCAAGGAGCAGCTTCGCGGTGGAGAAAAGCATGTTACTACCGCCGCCGATGAACTCGACAGCGACAACGACTTAGAGGAAGAACTGGAGCGGGTATTCCATCTCGCGGTGCGCGCGGACAGCACATCGGAGAAAGAGTTCATGGGCATACTTTCGCATTCGGCGAAGGAACTTCGTGGGGGGGAGGTGATGGTTTCCTCGGACCACAGTGGCAACTCCCGCCCCCTCAGTCGCAACCCAAATCGTCCTGCAGAGTTTTGTTATGGGTGAATTTGTGCCCAAACACCACTGCGGGCAATGATATCCTGAAGGTTTTGTTTTTCATCATACTGCGTGCCATGCGCACGTGTGTGGCGCGTTAGTGTGTCCCGTCGCGAACATTCTGCCACCATCCGTCCGCTCTTCTCCCTTGCGCATCCCGTGCCGCACACGGAACACGGCGTCTCTTCAAGTGTAATAGTCAACAAGCTTTGCCCTACGCTAACTTTCCCTTTTTGTCAAACACTGAGAGAGATATCGACATGAACCACCTCGAAGCGTGCACATCGTCTACAAACTACTTGTACCCAAGTCGGCATTTCGAAAATCAACTATATTCGCGCATGCCACTGCTCCAATGGCTCATGTATTCCCCTCCCCCCCTGCCTCCCTCCCCCCCCACGGTGTCAATTCGTCTGCTTGGTCCGGTACCCCGGCTCGCATTAGTCCGTTGCCGTGTCGAAGTGGAAGAAGGTCGTGTTTCTGCTCTACTGCCGCCTCACAAACACGGTGTTCAAGAACTCTGCGCTTCTCGCTGACAAGAACCGGCTGGTCGCCGAGCTGCACCGCACTGGACTTGAGCTGAAGGAGACCAGGAACCTCGTATCCTCCCTTCTCGACAGTCACGTAACCGTTGATGGGGGGCCCGGGGACTCAGCAGTGTCGGTGTTGGCACCGAACGCGCCTTCGCGCGACCAGTCGAACGAGAGTTCCGTCCAGAGCGCGACGGCGGGTGACAGCGACGGCGTTGACGTGCGACACTCCGACCATCAACGAACCTCGTTCTACGACTCCGCCAATTCTGGCAACGGCGACGGTCTCAACGGTGGCCCGGCGACGCTTAGCATGGCCTCCGAACGTTGGAAAGACAACTCCTACTACCCAGATAACGACAACGCCGGGGGGCGGTCGGGGTTTCCATCTGGAGCCGGTGCGTTGGCCAGGCTTGCGAAGCTTCAAGGTCAGCAGCAGGGTGAGCGTGTCGAGACAATCGTTCGTGATGATCTCGCAGATGTCGCCGCGGCGGCTACAAGTATGGCCCACGCTACCGACAGCCCGGTGGCGTCCGAACGATCGGCTTCAATGGTTAACACGACGGCGTACGGCACCGAGGATTCTGTTGGCGAACCCACCCTGCAGTGCTTTGGGAGTGGAATTGCTAGGCGTGTTTCTCCCGGTGCGATGCCCATCTCCCCGCAAGTACCAGAGATTGCGGCGGAACCGGCACCGGTGCCCCCGGGGTTGGAGATATCGTATCTGCTCCCGAGCAAGGCTGAGAACGTCCCCTTGGCCGCTGCGCGATTGGCCAACTCCCGATCGTCGATCACGTTCGGACCAAGAAAATACTCTAGGGTTGCACAGACGAAGCGAACATCGCCCCTCCGTAGTCACGGCACCACGGCAGACCGACTGGGAGGAACGTCGGTGGCGGGGACAGCGGTGGTACGCGCCAGGTCCAGCGTTCACTGCCAGTCAGGGCCCCAAGAGAACGCAGCACGAGCACCGGCGGTGTCCTCAGCAGAGCGGGCGGCGGCCTTCGGGACAGAGATATCCCAATCCCTCGCCGAAGAGATCAAGGAAAACATTCGCTTGAATTCTTCGAGGGCCACCTCCCGCCGCCCCTCTACTACGTCGGCTGCATCTCCTCTTGCTCAGGTGCTACAGGAGGCCCGCGCGCCCGTACCCCAGCCTTCTCCACCTTATTCTTTGCTGGCGGCCGCCGGCGCTGCTATGCCTGTCGCTTCCATGTCTCCAGAACCGTGTGGAACCGGGGGGGTGCAGCAAAAAACCCAGCGGACTCCGTGGCGGTTCGCCCGCTCGTCCACTTTTGCCGCCGCTGCCCGTCCCGCGAACCAAAGCACCTCCTACCACCGGGGCCGGGGTGTTCATAAATCAAGGAGGGACGAAGCGTTCGTAACGGACATCTCGGAAGAGCTGGACAGAACCAGAAAGGCAATCCAAAGGAGCACCTCGGAGAAGATCTCCGCGCTCAAGCAGGAGCAAGAGGCGGCGGCGGTAGCAGTAAGGGAGTGTTCGGCATCGTCAGTGCTGAGGCAGAAGCACGCGACGGCAGTGAAGGGCCGCAGAAATGCAGCGACACAGCAGCCCGCCGGGGGAGATTCACTACCGTTGTTCGGCTCGCAACTCAAAGTCGGACGCCAACCGAAGGAAACCGTTGCCAGCACGGCCATGAGCAAAGAAAATGCCGCGACGAAGGGACCCCGGAAGGCTCCTCGGTCGACGGTGGTTGGACCTGAGCGCGGAAGCAAGGGACGGCAGCGGGCTCGGGCGTGTCTCCCTCGCGAGGTACGGCTATGAGGTGTGGTGTAAGCTGGTGCCGAGAACCGAGGTTCCAACTGTGACGCCACGTATGTACAAGTAGAGTCGGTAGAAGCAGCCGTACATTGCAGACCAACAGCTACGGGTATGTAGGTGCTTGCATTTTTACGTGTTGGGGGGGGTTGGCAACCCGGGCAGCATGTTTTGCACTGTTTGTGACAGCAGTTCATGATAAACCATGGAGGTTTCGCTAGATGTTCGCCGCCAATGACAAAATAGTCAATACCCTGCGTTCTTCCCCCTTGTGCCCACGTTCCACCGAAAAAACTATTGCTGCCGGCGTTAGAACGTGGTCAGCTAGCCGACCAGCACCTTCCCCAAGGGTCCTCTACAACGGCCAGTGACCACCTACGACAGACTGAGGTTACTGTTGAACTTTCGGGCTCCGTTGCTTGTACGACGTTGCCCTGCTTCTCATCCTTAATGACTTTCATGTGATCAGGCGGCTACGCGGGCGTTACCGTGAACGTTTCTGCTTTTGCCACCCCTCTCAGGTACTTTTTACCTCGGCCGTTGCAGTTCTTCCCGCCGATGACCTTTGCTCGCGACAAGACTCACACAGACACCCCCCCCCCGTCATCTATGCTTGCGTATCTGTTTGTACCTTCGCTACCTCAGCAGGACCGGTAGGCGCACTGTAGCACCACCGAGAGCTCGAGGTCAAAGTGTGTGAGGCGAGGCAACTTGCCTGTTTGAGGAGGGAATCCGCATACCTTAAATAGTCCCGAGAAGGATACGAGATGTTCCGGGAATAGGTCGCCTCAACCCTGTGGGCAACCGGCGTGAAGGTTCATCAAGTGTTTGGCCTTGAATCGCTATTGTGAAACGGGAAATCAAAGCGCCTGCTGTTGAGTCGGACGTGTGAGACAATTTCGAAAAAACACTGTAACAAGGCTGGCTCGATATGTTCCCGCTCGATGTTTCGATGGAGAACTTCAGGGCAGGACAGTTGGAGTCCAAAACCACGGCGTCAAGTCATGGACGCCACTTCCTGCGTTAAGACCTAGCTCTGCTCGGTAGCGTAGCTAGGGGGCACAATCTGGCGAAATGTTGCGCCAACCCAAGTCGACGTCGGTGGCGGTATGACACATAGAATGGTCCATACATGGGCGTTTCTCGACTGGGTCATTCTGTAGGAGAGGCGTGGGTGTAGCTTTGGGCGTGCGGTGTGCGGGGTTTCATTGTCTTGAAGTGCACGTAGATTAGTCTATGCGTTCTAAGGGTTCGAGGGAGAACATGTCGTGCCTTTGATGGCGATCGGTCGCGCTGCGTGTCCCCTGCTAGTCACCCGAAGCAACAGCAGCGAGTGGTGTTCGGCGGTCTTGTGCTAGTGCTAAGTACGCCGACCCAGGAAAGCAGCAATTGGCGGAATTCACTGCACTGTAGCCGTACTGCTGTCGTCCTGCTATCGTCCGCTAGCTCGCGGCGGTGGAGTGGAATCTGGTTTTGAAGGAAAACGAAGCAATTCGTGCCGTAATGGGCGACATTGTTGCAGTGGAAGGCATCTTTTCGTCAAGTTCATCTAGAGGATTCCTACGGGGGAACAACCCTTGAGCTACAATCAGCGCTTGAAATCGGAGTTAGAGAATGGGGAAAGAGATACCGCCACCGTACAGCAGAGTGTAGCGAATATCAAAGTCTAGAAGTGTTCCGCGCAATGGTGCCCCTGAGAAGAGAGAACTGCGGATATG
Organism: Ectocarpus siliculosus; assembly: GCA_000310025.1. Lineage (NCBI taxonomy): Eukaryota > Phaeophyceae > Ectocarpales > Ectocarpaceae > Ectocarpus > Ectocarpus siliculosus. Next base: position 2,138,670 of record FN649736.1, read on the forward strand.
GTCTACTGTAGAACGTTAGGGACGTCTTCACGGGGGGACAAACACGGGTGGCGGGCTAAGCAGGAGCTGCGGAGAGGGCATCCCTTTGACCAAAACGTTACTATTAGCGCCTGTATCCGGCTATGCCGTGCAACGAGGACACCCTCCTATGGGCAAAGCCAAGAGTCTCTCACAGGGTAGGTATTATAGACGCAGACGGGACATCATGTTGAACCCTTGCAGGATCTTAGATAGAGATTGAGTGCCGTCGACACTGATCTTGCAGCGGGGAAAAACGTGTTGTTCTGTTCCTGATTTTTGAGGTGCATTGAAGCAATGCTCTTGCAACCGGATGCTGGATAGGGTAGGGGGGTATGCCAAAAGAGGCAGGTGGCACAAGGTGGTGGTACACGTTCGGCCCCAAAAAGGTCATTTTCAATTCCACCACCAATGAGAACGCAATATTTAGGTGCTCGCAAGCTTCAGAGCTGCAGAGCAAGGTGCTACGTAGGTGAGCTTTATTTCGTCTTCTCGGAGTGGAAGTTTTCGTTGAGGGGAGGAACGGCAGGGGGTAGGTGATGTGGGCATGTGGCTACGGGGGGTTGGTTGTGGTCGTTGAGAAGGGGGGAAAACTTGTCCTCGTTGGCATATTCATTGCAGACGGGATTGCTTCTGCTGAGGTTCAAAACTTGTTTACCCGTTGGATGTACATGCCGTGCCCCCCCCCGTTGGCACAAGGCTCTCGGTCGGCGGAAAGATCTCGGAGTAAGCATGTGAAGATGTGAAGGCGAATTGCGTTGTTCGGGCGGTACCAATATGTGCCTATCGATGCGGTTTTTAATTGTTGTTGTCGTGGTGACGGTTGGTTGATGGTGACGTTGTTCTGCTGTATGCTTACGTCAAAGGAACAGTCGAGCCTACCTCATTGTTGTTGTTCTTGCTGTTCTGGACGTGTCCGGTCCCTTACGGAACGACATTTCGGTGGTCACGGTTTGGCCTACCCGGAGTAGCTTTGGAAACCAGAAGAAAATGAGGATGCTTGAACATGCGTAGACACCATAATATCGTTCGAGAAGGATTAGGGGGGCGCAAAAACACGTTTGTATGAAATAATAGACGGTCCGTGGTGGAGAGGTCACGAAACAACTGAAAAGCGACAGCGGGCGAACAATCCAACGAGTGTTAACATATTTTATTGTATTCGCGCCACGCCTCGGACACATTCATTCATGCATTTTTTGATGCAGACACCTCACGCTGAAACTCGAGGCAATTGGCCAATCTCGCTCCACCGTCCGTAATCGCCTCCACGTCTCCACTTCCGAGGTTGTGTTCGGGGGACTACGCGCGATCGAGGGGGTTAGAGAATCCCGTGAAACCGGCAGGTGTTTCGAAGGACTGCTCGAACACGTTGGAAGATTGGCCGCTGCCCTGCATGACGTTCTCCAGTACCTGTTCAGCGTAAAACAACACCTTTGCTAACATATTTGATGTTTCCAGGTCGGAAGCCGCCCGAAGCGAGGCAAATGTAGGCCGAGCGATCACAGTATTCGACTCTGTTGAAGTCCGTGGCTACACGACACAAAAACCTTTTGGGAACTATCCGCCTGCGTGAAAGGAGACTCAAAGGCGGTGGGACGGTGTTGGCGACGGCGGAGGTACTGAAATTTCAGAGTAGCTCTGTCGATGGCTCTCGGAGATCAGGTTGCACTACCTATGGTGTGCTGTCGTGCCCCCTCTATCAGCAGTTCGACAATCGCGCAGCCCCCCCAATGCTTGATCCATTGCCTCTAGCCCCTCGATGCCGTAGGCGCCGTCGAGAGTCACGTTTCCCCGCCACCCCTTTCTGTGCACAAGTTCACCGATGGACTTCTCCTCGCGACGGTTTTGCGAGAGTTTGAAGATTGTATCGAAATGAAAAGTTCTGTAAGATCGAACGTTCGGGGCATGGGACTGACTATACCTGGGCACGCAACTCGTGATGTGCTACTTGTGCAGAATCGCGAAAAATGGATACCACCAACAGAGCGACGAACAGTGCTTTGTGATCTCACGCTCGGTAACAACAAAACTCCGGCAGCAAGAGTTCAGGACCAAAAAGAGAATGAAGGGGCTCGAGGAGGACCTCGCGATCTGCACACACTACGTAAGCATCCGATAGGACTGACGTGTATCTGGTGCTTACGTAGTTCTCGCACACGGCCAGGTCCTCCTCGACGCCCTTCATATCCTCTCCTTGGTCTTGAACTACCGTTGTCGGAGTTTTGTGCCCTCGCCTTCAACCATACAGATGCCCTCTACCAGCGTCGACGTGACGGTGAAGCACAGGAGGAGCGGAGAGGTACGATATCGAAGCAACAGATAGAGGACGGCGGGAGGGTTGAAGGACTCGTGTTGTCCAGCCAGACCCGAGGTCAACGCGGGACAGCCTCATTTGCGCCACCGTGTCAATAGCAAGCGATGGACACCGCCACAACAATATACAGTAAACGGAACAGCAACAGCAACAGCAACAGCAACAACGTCACGAGCAGCCATCAGCAAGCGCAACGAACCCTAAGACGAATCAATGCGACGCCCACAAAATATGATACTCGGTGCTTCCCTTTTACAATCGATCGCACAAGAGCGTACCGGATCATCTCTGAGGCCTGTTTCGATCCCTGAGGGTCTTCGATGCCCGAGGCTAGCGTCGTACCGAGCTCCGCTTTCGGTGCGGCAGAGGCGAGACCTTTCACACGCTCAGCCTTATCCACCACATCCTCCACGAGGGCTCGAGTAAGGCGACGGAGTGGGTGTCCTCCAGGTATTGCTGTGCACGAGTCAGCCGCCGTCTGAGTCTCGTCAAACAATCGAGTGCTACAAGGGCGAGCGAGAGCTGAGGGTTAATACTTGTTTATATGTCGATCGTTCTCCGTGTGATCGGTTACGATGCAGACAGCAGCAGTGCCACCAAGTACGTAACGCTGTCAACTCGTTTCGGCGCTCGGTGTACCTTTTGAGTCGGACGAGACTCAGACGGAGGTGGATGCGTGCACGACCGACGTGGAGGACATCAACTACCGTGACGTCGACCTTGATCGAACCCTCATGGAGGATGTGGCTGAGAAGGCTGTGCGCATGGAAGGTCTCGCCTCTGACGCGCTGGAAGCGGGGCTCGGTACGACGCTAGGTTCGGGCTTCGAAGATCGCGAGGGATCGAACGCGACCTACGAGACGATCCGGTACGTTCGTGGAGGTTGGTCAGGTCGCCCTCGAGCTCCTCCCGCCTCTTCTCGCCCGCGTCCAGCACTCCCCGCATTGTCTCACGGGTGTCTCCCTGTCAAAAATCCAGTAGCCGAGGGGTAACTTCCGCCTCCCTCGCTCGACCCTCGATGTGTGACCATCCGCTGAACGGCTTCAAGTCGGGCGCTGTAGCACATGGAGAGAAGGGATGGGGGGTAGGGGCATGGCTGCCATCACCTCCCGGCTAATGCAGTTGCGATGGGGATACAATTGTGAGACAAGCGGGGAGATTCGCCCGGGAAAGGGCCTATCACTACGAACGTCGACCGGGCTTGGCTGTGATCCTTATCCCTCGGTGGCTATCCAATGAGTAAGAATCAGAGGGGTCGGGGGCGTAAGCTTCGTAGAGGATTCAGTGCGAGCTGCTGAAACTTACAGGACAAACTCATAGACACCACGGTGCGAACATCCCCACCACGCCCCTCCTCACAACAAACAACTTCGTCCTCAGTAACCATAACACGAGCAACAAGTAACACCGCGGATTCGACATTTGTCCCCTCCATCGTCATAACCGTCAACCAGCCGTAACAACGAACAGAGAGCCGATACCTCTGCAGGACACCAGAGCCACGCATGCAACACTCCGTCGCAGCACGAGAACGCTGGGGAGCTAAACATTTCTTCCCGTATCATTTGCGCCGCCCCGTGCGACGCATACCGGTCGTGCATGCCAAGCGCCGCGACCTCTGTGACGTGACAGATCATGGGTGCGAGAGGGTCTCCGTGGTGGGCCTTCTCCGGGGTGAAGAGCGAGAGAGACACAGACGCGTTGTAGCTGGGTAAGATCTTGCTGACGGAATACGAGCTCCGCTCGAGCGGTGTGCCGTGACGTCTGCAGGTCATCTTGCACCAGGCGGAGGGCCAGATCAGGTCGCTTTGCGGAGATCTCGGCAGCCAACTGCTTTCTCGTTCATCACACACAAACGCTTACCTGACTGCATCATAGACCGGCCCTTCGTAGACGTGATCGCCCGAGCCATCCCGGTCGACCATGCTCAAGCGACATGATGCGATAACGTCGGAAGCCTCTTAACGGGAGGCATGCACCCCTGATTGCGAGATCGCGTCCTCTCGTTGAGAGAGGATAAGTCCAGAGACAGGGAATCCAGTGACATGAGGTCCGCATGCGTATTCAGTATAGTTGCCATACACATCATGGAGACGGTAGGAGAGCACCGGAACAACAACCATCACAACCACCACCAAGCACACGCAACGAACCTAACGGAAATCACCAATACGACGCCGACACCAGCTGCTACTCCTGTATTTCCGTTTGGCAATCGATCGCACGCCAACACGCACCGGATCATGTCGTACCCCGCGTGCGAGCCCCAGCGGTCTTCGGTGTCCGTATGCCGGCGTGGCCCAGAGCACAGCTTCGTGCGCGACCGTGGCGAGGCTTTCTACTAGCAGCGCCTTCTCCGATACGTCATCTGCCAAAGTGAAAGCGACCGCGAGAGCACGCGAGTCCAGGTCCTCGATGTCGGCCCCGTAGGAGTCAGCGATCTGGCGAGCCTCATCCACCTACGTGGGTACATCGAGTTCCGGGAGTCGAGACATGGCGTGAGAGAGGGTGGGCGAAGGATGGGAAGTTTAAAAGGGTTGCAATGTGGATAGTTCTCTTTGGGCCAGGATACGGTACAGACGCCAGTAACAGTGCCGCCAACTAAACGCATGTATTGCTGTCGAAAGTCCTTGGTCGGTTGCTTATGTTGGTCCGGGACGAGGTCAGCTCGTCCTCCAGCTCCTTCCTCCTGTCCTTGCCCACGTTCATATGCCATGCAAAGATATGCCATGCAAAAGCAGAGAAAACCCCCCCGAAAAAGCAGCGATAGAGCACAAAGTGCAATATTAGCACACATGAAGGAGTCGTTCGTTGAGAGCAGACACGTTTGACTTGATTTTTGTGAAGACACGTCATAGCGGGCGCTGACCATACCAAAAACCGGCATCTTCTTTTTTTCTGACTTTGCCTCGCTCCGGTCCAAACACCGTCTAGCATGTAGGCGAGTCGGTGCCACTGCTGTACATGTCGGCGTCATCCTCTTCCCCGTCAACGTCCCCCTCGTCGCCACCATCCTCGGCCTCCTTCCGATCCACCGCCTCGCCGTCGCCGGCCGTGTCCGTGTCGTTCTCCCCGGCGTCTACGCCCGTCACGTTGGCGTCGCTTGGGGAACCGCTGCTGTCGCTGGTGGCGCTCTCGGTGCTGCTGTCGCTGCTGTCGCTGCTGCTGTCAGTGGTGCTGCCGTCGCCATCAGATGGCGCCGCTGAGTCATCGTCGTTCTCGGATCCCTGTTGAGCGAAAACGAAATCAGGAATTCACGGTCATCGTGTCCGGTGTCAACTTCGGAAGAAAATTGGGGGGTTGCAGTCGTAGTCCCCAGGCTAGTATTTGTGGGGAGAGAGATGGATTTGGAAGAGTTGACGCCGGCCTTCGCAGCTAACGCGGCCGGAGAGACGATGAGCGTTTCGTGCGTCTCTCTCCCCAACACGCAGCCCAGAAACCGAAGAAATAATGAAGCAATTCAAAAGAAAACAAAATAAAGGGGGGTTCTCCTTTCTTGCTCGCCTTGAGAACTTGGTCAGTTGGGGCGGACCTACTGGAGGACAGCCGCTTTATCAACTCTCAGGACTACCGCTTGCCTTTTCCGGTCAGTGTGATCGTACTTCAATAATATGTTCTTGAGAGCTCTGCTCCACATGGACGTTGGCACTACGCCATATTTCTACGGTGGGATCTCCGCTTCGGCCCAATTCTGATTTTCATGTGTCGGTCAAGTCATTGTTCCTGTACTACATGTAGGAGGATTGTGGGTGGCTTGGTGTTTGCTTTCCACGAAGTTGAAAAAACGTTGACGACCCTACGGGCAGGAGCACCCTCTCTTACCTCCAGGCCACCAGGAGCGAGCGGGCCAAACAACCAACAACAAGAACAGCAATAATGAAAGGAAAAGAACAACGACCAAGTGGTCTTAAGCCCCACCACTCGCAAATAAACAACGAAAGAGTGAAAAGCAAGTTTCGCTGCACGACGTGTAAGATACCGTTGGACCGGCCAACTCACGTGCCGTCGTCGCATCTGCAGAGGTTGGACAGTTGCTGTGCTATCATCTGCATTTCGTTGAATCGGGCGCTATTGCAGGACATGCAAGGACGCAGAGGGGGGCGCGTGCAGGGGACGAAATGCATATTTCATGTATGAATCCTAGAGTCATCTTGCCTGGTCAAGCGCAGCATGAATGTTGGAAACAAACGTTTCTCCGCGGAAATGAGGCTCAGTCAAGAATGACAATCTCGTCGAGGCAGCCATAGCCAGTTGCTGCATACCACCACATAGATAAGCAGCGGCCGAGATACGCCTGGGCAAACAACGCTTCTGGTGTAAATCGTAACGTGAGGGCGACCATGCATCGGATCGAAACGGTTAGGGACCGCACAGCAGGTGACAACAACCAAACAACATCAAGAATCAGGCAGGCAGGCAGGCAGGCAGGCAGGCAGGCAGGCAGGCAACCTGGCTGGTAGGCAGAAAAACAGACTAAAAAACAACACCAATAGCAACCACAAACCAAACACATTGGCGACAATGACAGGGATCATCTTCGACCCCGACAAATCTGCCATGCACCCTCCACCCTCGAAACCGACCACACAAAAAGGCCTACCTCAATACCGCCCCTTTGTAGACGTCATCGCCCAAGCCAATCCGGTCGACCATGCTGAACCGACATGATGCGCCGAGGTCGGAAGCCTCTTCACGGGAGACATGCACCCCCGCTTGCGAGATCGCGTCCTCTCGTAGAAAGAGGAAAAGTCCAGAGACAGGGAATCCAGTGGCATGAGTTCCGCGGCAAATTCCGCGTAAGCCGTCAGGATCCCATTCACTTGCGCCAAATGAGCGCCATGCCAACGAGACAAACGAGAGACATGGGGGGGGTGGGATTACCAAGGAGCTCTGTCGTTGGTTCTGGGAGGGCCGGGCTGCGTTTTTCACACTGCGCTTACAGGACTTACTACTGACAGGTGTGTCAAACGTGTAGCCTCAGTATGAAGGTGACATAGCGTCTCACCCTCCGCCGCCCTCCGTTCTACTGCAGACAGCAACAAACCTTCGCCATCGCTAAACTGCGTTTAGGGATCCAACAAAGTGATGTAGTGGCCGAAATATCGAGGAACGGGATTCATCCCCTTCGTTCCCCCGCCTTCAGGACGTCAACCCGTGGTGGCGTTTACTTCTTCCGCAATGATAGCGAAAGTACATATCACCAGCAGAGACGACACACACACGCACGGCGGTCCCATTTTTTCTCACACGCTCGGGCACACGATTTATCGGATTCTCTCGTGGTTGTGGCAGGTGATCAGGTTGTCCTTGACCGCGTTCATCCTTTCTTTCGTCTCGGCCTCGCGACCCATCACCCTTGCCTTCGCAGTCTCGCAACTCGACACCTCCTCCACCAGAGTCGACGCAGCCGTCAACACCAGTCGCTGCTCGGCCTCCAAGGGATCTACAGCACAACACGCGGTATCCAAGAAGCTGAGGTGTGTGCGGCGGGGGGAATCGGGGGATGTCATGACTACAGAATCAGATCAGATCTATATAATTCGGTGTTGTGCATACGTATCCCGTACGGTGTTGCCATAGACATCACCGAGACGGTAAGTGACCACCCCAACAGCAACCACCACCACCACCATCACCAAGCACGGTTAACGAACGTAACGACATTCACCAATACTACGCCGACACACGCCTCTACTCCTCCTGTGCTTCGCGTTTGCAATCGATCGCACGCCAACACGCACCGGGTCGTTGTATAGCCCGCGCGCGAGCCCCAGCGGTCGTCGTTTTCGAACGCGGGCATGGCCCCGAGCACCGCTTCCCTGTGAGGCCTTGGCCAGGCTTTCCATGAGCAACGACATTTCGGAGACCTCACCGTCGAGGGTGAGGGCAACCACGCGAGCACACGAGTCCAGGTCCTCGATGTCGTGGTGTGGCCAGGTCGCCGCTGGTGCCGGTGGTCGTGGTGGTGGCGACTGCGGACAGAACGGCATTCATGACGCCGCCTTGCGTGGTGAGGTCAACGCAGGAGGATATATGGTAAGATGCCCCTCCATCTCTCCAACTCCCGTTCCACACACGGGGCAGGTTGCGTAGGTTGGCACCCTCGGCGTCTCCCATCAGGTCCGAGAGAAATTTGGCGACCCCGGGTGTGCTTCTCAGGGATTCCCTGGAGACCCTCGGGGGGGGCAGTGGGGAACGTCATGGTGATGACGCTGGCATCGCCTCCTGCGCTGGCCACACGTGCCGTAGGTTCGTTTGCCCTAGCTCCTGTGACGACATTTTGCTTGGACCTTTGCTGAAGGTGCTTCTTCCCTTCGAGCCCTTCGTCAGCCACGCGAGCTTGGACGGCCTTCCCTCGATGGTGGCCTTCCCGTTCCCGTTCCCGTTCCCGTTCCTCTTCTTGCCCTTCTGGGCCCGTCGTCGGGCGGGTGTCTCTGTTTTCTCCCCTTGGGGGGTCGACACGTCGTCTGTTGCCCTACCGCCGCCGCCGTGGCCGCTGGCATCTCCGCTAAACTTGCACGCCGTGGCCCCGGCAACGTCGAAATCCGCTTCATTGGGTGCTTGCGTGGCACTCGAACGATGGGGACAGATCTGGACAGGTAGGTGGCGTCGGTCGATGACTGATGCAGCTCAAGCAGCCGCACGGAGTTTGTTCTAACTTTGGGTCGCTTCTTCTTTCGTGCTTCTCAAAGGATGACCGACTGAAAGGTAGAACAAAGGCCGTGTGGCTGCTTGAGCTGCATCAGTCATCGACCGACGCCACCTACCTGTCCAGATCTGTCCCCATCGTTCGAGTGCCACGCAAGCACCCAATGAAGCGGATTTCGACGTTGCCGGGGCCACGGCGTGCAAGTTTAGCGGGGATGCCAGCGGCCACGGCGGTAGGGCAACAGACGACGTGTCGACCCCCAAGGGGGGAAAACAGAGACACGCGCCCGACGACGGGCCCAGAAGGGCAAGAAGGGGAACGGGAACGGGAACGGCAACGGGAAGGCCACCATCAAGGAGGGCCGTCAACGCTCCTGTGGCTGACGAAGGGTCCGAAGGGAAGAAGCACAATCAACCAAGGTTCAAGTAAACGTCTCTCAACGTCCGCGTCACAGGAGCTAGGGCAAACGAACCTACGGCACGTGTGGCTAGCGTAGGAGGCGATGCCAGAGTCGCCACCAAAGCGTTCCCCACTGCCCCCCCCGAGGGTCTCCAAGGAATCTCTGAAAAGCACACGGGGTCGCCAATTTTCTCTCGGACCTGATGGGAGACGCCGAGGGTGCCAACTACGCAACCTGTCCTATATGTGGAACGGGAGATGTAGAGTTGGAAAGCGTCTTGCCATATCCTCCTGCGGTGACCTCACCACGCAAGGCGCCATGAACGGAGTTCTGTTGTCCGCAGCGGCCACCACCACGACCACCGGCACCACCGGGGACCTGGCAATCACCAGGACATCGAGGACCTGGACTCGCGTGCTATCCCAGTTGCTCTCACCCTGGCTGACGACGTCTCGGAGGAGAAGGCGTTGCCAATCGAAATCCTCGCCACGGTAGGGAAGGAAGCGGTGCTCGGGGCCACGCCGGTGTTGGACACCGATGACCGCTGGGGCTCGGACGCGGGGTACGACCTAATCCGATGCGAGTTGACGTGCGATCGATTGCAAAAGCGAAGCACACGAGTGCCAATTTTCCGTCGGCGTCGTGATGATGATTGCCGCTGGGCACGTTGCTTCAAGGTCGGCACAGATGTTTTGCTATCTCGAGGCACCGACCACGGATTGAAACGGTAGCAGTTGGGTCAGCTCGGGCAAATGCTGCTTGTTGGGCACAAGCCTTAGATGAAATTTTGTGGTTAGATGGTGAAATGGGTTCCAGTCTGCTGGGGGGTTTTCGACCTTGTCACAGACAGACACGCAGATAGACACACAGACAGACAGACACGCATGTCCATTCTTACGCCCCCAGTGACAAATATTCATGTTTTACGCGCATACATGTACATGCGATCCCTAAAACTGCGTAGTATTTTCAAAACAAAAAGCACCCCTCTGGGCCGCTCTGAAACGATAAACAATAAAAAAATAAAGATTGAGCTCCAAGCTATTTTCCCTATGTAGCCGGGTATTGCTCATGTCCGACGGTACACACATGTTGGACACATTTCTAGGTTTTATCGGCCAACTATTTGCATTCATTTGTCTTCGAATTCATTCGACAGCCGGGTATGTGCGTGTGTGCGGGTGCGTGAGGAGATGTGATTGCTGTGTTATACATGCCGTCCCTATACTGTAAATCATTATTTCACAGCTTCGTGTTACAGTGTGATGTTGGGCAGTGTAGCACCCAGCCAGTTGTAATGAGTTTCCAACGTGGGTAGGTGTTCCCTCATTGATTTTCAGTGTCTGCTATAGCAATGCGTACGTGGGCATGAAAACAACATCGAAACCCGCCCGCGAAACGCATATTGGCAAATCCTGGAACACAGCATAGGCTATATTCTCTAAAACATGAGGGTTCTAATTGGATGCTGGTTCACACGTTTCCCGGGCGTTTCGCCGCCACAGTCAGTCGTTCTATGACCGATCGATGTAGCGGTCGACGAAGATCGTATCAGCACGCACCCGGCTTTGGAAAAAGGTTGATCGAAGAGCGATGGATGCAGAAACAACATTGACGTAGAAGCAAGATATGAAGGGCAGCGCAGCTCGCCGTACGAATATGTATATCCAAACGCACGAACGAACCGTGATAGATTGGTTTATATCGCAACACGCAGTACGTGAAAGGTGTGTCATACTGCAAGACCTGTCTGACACACCGGCGGCAACCGGCGGAAGATTCACTCGAGTGTGACTGTAGGATAAACGAATGGGAACCAACTTACAATTTTCAAAGAGCGCACAGGCTGGTCATCACACTCCACACTCTAATTTCCTGTGTTCTCGCTTTGACTGAACCACACGCCTCCACAAGCACCACAACAATGGTGTATACCCACTTTCAGTTCTCCAAATTTCTTTCTGGGTGCTTGCCGTGTCTCAACCTGAACGCTGCTGAACCGTTTTAACCTGAACGCTGCTGAACCGTTTTCATCACGGTGCTTCCAAAGGCGAAGGAAACCTAGATGGTAGATGCCCGGTCGTCTGCTGTTGTTGCCGTCGATCGATGGATGCGATGGCGTTGGCGTCAAGAAAGGAGTTGAAATTGAATGTTTCTAAAGTACGAGAAACTTGCTCCATGACATGCCGCTGAGAGGCTGTTCCTATCTATGTTTGGGGTATCCACAACATTCGTGGTGCCAAGCGAGGCAGTCGTTATCCGGTCAACATCAAGCAAATAGGAGACAAACAAACCTAATACACAATCGCGCACACACGTTGGCGCACACGCATTCCTATGTGTACGAACAAAAACACCCATTATTCCTGCTATGGGTCACCCGACAATGACGTCTTCTTCTGCAGAGAGCCACGGTAAGTAGTGAGAAGATGTGGCACTACTGTACCAGGCCAATAACCCTCTCCACAGGGAAATCGCTTCCGGTCTTACTCTCCCGGAGAGTGGCTTCGTCCTCGTCATTTTTGCCCCTGTTGCCTGACGTCGGTGCGGGTATGGTGGAGGCATGACGGATTGGGCGTGCGGGCATGTGCGGGAGCGTGGGATCACTCGCGGACAAATATTTCCGACGATGCGGTAGAACCACACTTTCATACTTCCAGCGAAGAAGCAAAAGTCCATCGAGTGAATAGACTTTGATGTCACGGAGGGACACCAAACTAAGGACCAATTTCCGACTCGACTGCATCATATATCCTCAAGGCCGTCACCTTTGTCTGGTACGGGAATCATTTCGGCTGCACTAATTGACCAGCTTCTCTAACGAAAGAAAGTGCACAAGGTTGCTTGCGGCGGGACGCAGGTCGAGTGATCTTTCGGCGGCCTTCCTCCCTCTGCGTGCCTCTATAACCAATGCATAGCCGACACACATACCGTATGATGAGTCCGATATATGCATGGCCGACACACATACCTTATGATGAGTCCGATATAACCAATGCATGGCCGACACACCTACCGTATGATGAGTCCGATATATGCATGGCCAACACACATACCTCCGATATAAACAATGCATGGCCGACACACATACCGTATGATGAGTTCGATATAACCAATCCATGGCCGACACACATATCGTATGATGAGTCCGAGATGGTTGGCAGGCACAGACGTCCTGTGGCGTGGTTCATGATGGGCTACGTATACAAATATAGGTTTCGAGCGTGAATCCGATTCATCATATATTTCTGCTGGTGCAGCATGTCTCTTGAATTGTGAAATTTGAAATTGTTTCGCCGCTCATGCCCGCGCGAGCTGCCAAGGGACGATACGTGTGCCCTACAGCTGTTGTAGTACGAGACATCAGCGGTGAACACCCCACTGGCACCTGCAAAGCAACGGTGCGTGTGCGACTGACAAACGCAGCCTGGCGCGGTGTGCACGGCACGCGTTGTGCTACCTGCCGAGCTTGGAGTGAACATACGACTCACCTACTTCCTTACAGTGAAAATCCCAAACACCGGTCGCGATTTTCAAAGTTGGTATCCGTCACTGATCTCGGCTCACTGAGTAGCCGCAGCAGATCAGTGTAAACAGTGTAGATGCTGGTGCAGAACCCCCCCCCTGTGGAACCGTTGGGCACAGCAGATATATGGAAGCTCGGCCCGAATGTACCTGTGCTGCGCGGGAGGTTCGTCGACCGAATATTGTTCTCTCAGACGTGCTTGCGGCCCTCCCCCTGCTCGAGGTGCAGTTGAAACGTTGCAATGTGCAGTGAGGAGAATGGAAAAATCTCGGAGCCAGTCGGGCGAAAGGTGAGGATCGATACTACTACGGGCATTTTCAATGTACTTTCTCCAATGAAATTGACGCACCCATCTGTTCGTAGATATCTCTGTCACACCCGGTCATTCATTCATTCCGTGAGATCTCTGTCCCTATAGTTTCGATTTTTATGCCTCTCCTCACTCTTGCCCTCTCGTTGTATTGTTTCTTCCATGTACCTAGGGCAGGAGAGGGTCTCTTTTTCACAGCCGACTGACTGATGAAGCTACACTATTGACGATGATTTTCGCTGTGTTGGTGACTCGATTGATACTCTGAAGCATAAGTATTGGTGAGTGAGAGAGCTCGCGCGGTGGTGTGAACATTCTTGTTCCGTGATTTTCCTTGAAGAAATGCACCTTGGGCAGCAGAGTCTGGAAAGACGTCAGCGTGGTTTCTATTAAGTGTGTAGACGGGAAAAACGACAGCTACGAGTAGCGGCCATTTACCCGGGTGGTTCATTTCACAACAACCTACAGAGTAGCATCTTTTGTGACTATTGGAGTTGGGTTCGAGTCTAGGCGCAGTCACAGGACTTGGAAATGCAAGTATTTTCCCGCACCATGCCCGACCAAGCAAGTGAAAACACCAATCTGCACTTTGATGGTACACGACAAAATTTTTGCATTATGTTTCTACTGTAGTACTGTACATTCGGTGGACGAGCGAAAGAGGGAGTGCAACTCTTTTCGCGACAAACAAGGCAAGCACCAGCATCAAGAGGGCACCGGTGAACCACCAAGAGCAGGCACACGCCGAAGACCGCGTCTCCGAAACGGGCACAGCACAGAAGACCCCGACCCCAACCTTGGACCCAATATATGCAGGTTAGACCATGTACAGAACCCGACTTCACGAGATCAAACAGGAAGAACAAAGCAAGACAAGAAACACGACGCCCACGTTCACAGGGCTGAAAGTCCAAACTTTATTCACCACGCACGGAGGACAACACTGAACCCACGCTTGAAAACAGGCATTGCTGCCCCACATCAAACAACAATAGCTGAACAGCAATACAGGCCAAACCCCGTCTAGCGTAGGTGGGTTGGCGCCAATGATGTGGGCGTCAGGTTGTGGCCTATCGACGTCTACCTCGTTGCCAGCATCGTCAGCCTCCGTCCGGTCTACCGCCGTGGCATCTCCGGCTGAGGCCGTGCTGTCCTCGCCCGTGTCCACGCCCGTATCATTAACGTCGCCCCTGCTGTCACTGACACTGATTCTGCCGTTGCCCTCAGATGCCTCCCCTGAATCGTCCACGGCCTGTCCAGCAAAAACATACAAGGCACGCGATCAAACTATCCGATGTCAGTGCCATGACAGGTGGGGAGATGCTCACTTTTGGCTCGCCTCAAGCATTTGCCATGGGGCGGCACTACTGGGGACCGGACGGTTCTAAAAAACTCTTGCTGTGTTGCGTTTCGCTTTCGTTGCCGGTGTATGTGCGAACCACAACGGCAACAACAAACCATTATCGTACACACGAACGGAGTAGATCTTTGGAGACAAGAGTGCCGCCAACACCCACCATGGCATCAACAATCATCGACGATGCAACAATTTGTTCAAGGTCCCTACCACGACGTTGGCGCTTCCCTTTTGTCGTCGTCATTATGTTCTCTGAAGGTTAAGCCCATCACGACTTCCCTCAAGTACCCCCCCCCCCCCCCCGCCCGACCCCTGACCCCCGACCCTACTCCTCACAAGGCGGAAATAGCGAGTCGCTGTAGGGACAATCACACTCCGAGGAGGTGTGTACTCTAGAATTCCAACGACCAACAACCAACCACGTAGCACACTCGGTCCCACCACTCGTCAAGCGTCGAACAGCTGGTGAACAAAAAACAATTTTCGCTGCATTGCCTGAAAGACAACGTTGAACCAGCCACAATAACTCACCGTGCCCGTGCAGCTGCGCAGGTTGGACACCACGGCAGCGGTCATTTCCTGCATGTCCTCGAACCGTGAGCTGTAACATGCGCATGCGTGCAGCGGGAGGGGATCGTAGGAGGCCCGGTTGGACTCGTTGCTTGGCAGGCATACGCTCCACTACAGTACTTTGTTAACCCCGATTGGAGGGTCGAGCGCAACACGGCGTTTGGGAACTTCATATGCTCTGCGGCACTGTGGTTCGAGCATGACAACCTCGTCGCCGTGTCAGCCAAAGCAGCTGCTGGATGGATATCATGGGTAGCGGCCGACCAACAATGATAACAACCAACATCAACGACAACGGCGACGATGACCATGACCATGACGACATCAGCATTCGCCGTACACATGGATGTCAATACCAACAACACCGGACAGACAGACAGACAGACAGACAGACAGACAGACAGACAGACAGACGGACGGACAGACAGACAGACAGACAGACGGACGGACAGACAGACAGACAGACAGAAGCAATCCCGACGACAACCACGACAATAGCAACCTCTGCCTAACACAAGGACCAACGGCACAATCTGTCGGGCTTTCTCCCCCAGCAACCGATCACGCACAAACGCTTACCGCAGTCTATCGAGGACCTCTTGCTGCGTCTCCTCCACCCGGTCGGCGCGGTTCGCGATGCTGAAGATATTTGACGCCTCCAGGTCGGACGCCGCTCGGCGCGGGACAAACACCCCCACTTGGAAGGTGACTTCCTCAACGGAATAATAGGTATCCAGCAAAACCCTGTCGACGCTGGTCAGGCCCTCGGTGCACAACACCCAAGCCTTGTTGGAACCATCCGCCTGCGTTTTATGAGAGCCATACCAACAAAACAATCGACGGACAGCGGTAGGGGACTGAGATTACAGAGTGGTTCTGTCGATGGCTGTCGGGGGGTCTGCTATCCACCGTGTGCTGTCTAGCCCCCACTACCAACAATTCGACAACCGCGTAGCCGCCCTTCCCAATGCATCATCCACTGCCCTTAGCCCCTCGATGCCGCCGGTGACGTCGACCATCACTTTCCCCCGCCCCGCGCGTTCTCTCGCATCCTTACGGTACGTACAATTATGAATACCAACCAACCAAAGGACCTCTCCCGGCGACGGTTTCGAGAACGTTTCAAGAATGCTTAACAACGAAAAGTGCTACAAGATCGAATGTTCGGGGCATGAGATTGACCAGCTCCCCTCGTCCTGGGCACGCAACTGGTGGTGTTATACGTGTGCAGACTCGCCAAAATGAATACCACCAACAGAGCGAGAATCGGTGCTTCGTCTCACGCTCGGTCACGCTCATCGGATGCTCACGTAATTCGCGCAGTCGGACAGGTCCTCGTTGCGCATTTTCATGCTCTCCTCGGTCTTGGCCTTCCGGTCGACGGCGTCTGCCTTCTCGCCTTGGCACGTGAAGATTTCCGCCTCCAGCGTCGACGTGGCTGTCAATACCAGCCGCTGCACGGCCTCCAAGCGGGCGCTAAAAGGTGGATACGGCATCGAAGCACCCAAGGCGTGTGCGGAGGGGGGAGTCATGCCTAAATTTTCCTCTCAAGTGTCATCTCCTCCACCTGCCCACCGTGCTCGAGATAGAGAGCGGCGGGAGGGTTGATGGACTCGATTTGTCTTGCCGGCACTGAGGCCCAAGGGGGACATCTTAGTCGCGCAACCGTGTCAATCGCAATACAACGGATACCGCAACAATCATCTACAGCAACGATGTCACCTGCAACTACCAGCACGCACACCACAACCGAAGACAACTCAATACCACGCCCACACAAAACGTACCGGATCATGTCGTAGTCCGACCCTATACGGTCTTCCGCTTCCGGGGCGAGACCTCCCACGTGCACCGTCGTCTTTGCCGCATCCTCCTGGAGGGTACGAACCAGGTCCACCGAACGGGAAGAGATGTCCTCGAAGTCCGCGGCGCACGAGTCAGCGGCCGTCTGAGTCTCGTCCAACTAAGAAGGTGTATCGAGTGCCACAACGGCAGCGGAGACATTTCGGCGACAGAAGGTTGGGCGACGGGTGGATGTTAAAAGAGCTGCCGCGTCGATGGTTCTCCATGAGCCAGGATGCGATATCGACAGCAGCAGTGCCCTCAAAGTATTCATCGCTGCCATGGTCAAGTCCTTTGTTGAGTGCTCACCTCCTCCTCACACACGGCGAGCTCGTCCTCGAGCTCCTGCCGCTGCTCCTCGATCTCGGCTTCGCGGTCCCCCGCGTCTGCCTTCTCGCCTTGGCACGTGAAGATTTCCGCCTCCAGCGTCGACGTGGCCGTCAATACCAGCCGCTGCACGGCCTCCAAGCGGGCGCTAAAAGGTGGGTACGGCATCGAAGCACCCAAGGCGTGTGCGGAGGGGGGAATGCGGGCGGTATCATGACTAAATTTCCCTCTCAAGTGGCGTCTCCTCAACCTGCCCACCTTGCTCGAGACAGAGAGCGGCGAGAGGATTGAAGGACTCGATTCGTCTTGCCGGCACTGAGGCCCAAGGGGGACATCTTAGTCGCGCAACCGTGTCAATCGCAATACAACGGATACCGCAACAATAATCTACAGCAACGATGTCACCTGCAACTACCAGCAGGCACACCACAACCCAAGACAAATCAATACGAAGCTCACCCGAACAGCTACTGAGGTGCCTCCCTATTGCAAATTGATCGCGCACGAACGTACCGGATCATGTCGTAGTCTGATCCGTCAAGGTCTTCCGCTTCCGGGGCGGCAGAGGCGAGACCTCCCACGCGCACCGCCGTCTTTTCCACATCCTCCTGGAGGGTGCGAACAAGGTCCACCGAACGGGAGGAGATGTCCTCGAAGTCCGCGGCGCACGAGTCGGCGGCCGTCTGCGTGTCGTCCAACTATGAATGTGTATCGAGTGCCACAACGGCAGCGCAGACGTGCGGTGGAAGGAGGATGGGCGTTACAAGAGTTGCCGTGTCGATGGTTCTCCATGAGCCAGGATGCGACACAGACAGCAGCAGTGCCGCCAGAGAGTGTATCGCTGTCATCCCCAAGCCCTTTGTTGAGTGCTCACCTCCTCCTCAGACAAGGCAAGGTCGTCCTCGAGGTCCTTCCGAATTTCCTCACCCGCGTCCAGGAGGCGGTTGAGCTCGACCTCTCGGTCCCTAGCTCCTGCTTCCTTCAGCAGGCACGTCGCCTGGTCCTGCTCCCACCTCGATGCCGATGCATCTACCATGCGCTGCACCGCATCCAGGCGGGCGCTGCATCAGATCCGAAGCATGTAGGGAAGGCGGGAGGGGAGGGGGCATACGCTGCTGTTACCGACTGGATTTTCGATCTAGACACCACTCCGGGACAAAACGGGCGTATCAATGCGAATGTCCTCCGGGCTTGGGCATTAACCTCTTAGCTTTGATCCTACCGTGGCTATCCGATGGGTATGAACTGCAGGGGTCGGGGGCGAAAACTTTGCAGACGATTCAGTGAGAGCTGTGCTGGAACCTGAAAGACCACGCCATCACGATACTTTTGTCCTCAACCACAACAACAACAACAACATCAATGATGCGTCAACGGGATCGACAAATGGTCACCACCACCACCACCACCACCACCACCATAAATATCAACCAAGCGAACGACAAAGACAACAGCACAACCAGCCGCCACTACACAACAGTACACCGGAACCACCCATGCAGCAGCATCTCGTCGAAGCACTAGCACGCTGGAGAGGTACAGTAGCTTACCATGTCCATTGCGCCGCCTCGTGCGCCGCAGACCGGTCGTGCATGCCAAGCGCCGCCACGTGTGTGACCGGGCAGGTCTTGGGTGCGAGAAGGTCTCCGTGGTGGCTCTTCTCGGCGGTGAAGAGCGAGAGAGACACAGACGCGCTGTCCACCTCTGCGAGATCCCGCTCGCAGAACTCGAGCTCCGCTCGAGCGGCTTGCCTCGAAGTCTTGAGCTCGTTGTCGAGCTGGCGCAGGGCCTGTTCAAACCGCTCGCACTCCATCGCAGCGGCCATCTGCTGCTCGGCCACCGTGTCGGTCAGGGAGGCGATGGTGTCCCCGGCGGTGTCGAGCTTCGCACGGAGGTCGCCCTCCCTCCGGGCCGACCTCTCCTTGTCAGAAGCGGCCGTCGACAGGACCTTGTTGTTGGTCAGCTGCAGCGCAAGAATTTTCTTGCGCTGTTTGTTCGAGTGCCTCTGGTGGACGAGGGGGGATAGGGCAGGTGGACGAGAGGGCGTCGGTCGTGGGAGGAGGGGGCGAACGCTCGTTGAGACAAGGCGAAAGCCTGCAATCACGAGGAATGGAAATCTTTGGATCACGGAAACTGCGAACTCAGACGAAATACATACCTCTCCATCATTTCCATTTAGAGATTCCAGGACCTGCTGAGAAGGAAGCCAATACTCTGCTTTCCTAAATCTTCATCGCCATGAGCAACTCAACACCGCAAATCTCAAGTAGTCAAATCTCAAGTACACCCGTCTCCATCCCCCCCGGTGTTTGCTCTGAGAGAAACGCGAGCTCGTTGCCTCACTCAACAGCGCACACGACAACTAGGCAGGGCACGCGTCCCTCCACGCAACGGATCAGCTGAATGAAGTTCGAAGGCACCAGGGCAAGGCTGTCGAGAACACATGTGCTCTCAAACACACCAAGCATGGCCGAAAACTCGAGGCGTTCTCAAGAACTGGAGGGCATGTGTCTCGGGGCTTTCTCAAGAGTAGTCCCTCGGTTTAACGTCGCACTAAATATTGTCTCCCGTCCCCCTGGGTGTTGGCCTCATCTTCGTGTTTTAGGTTGTTATCAAGCGAACACCCACAAGAAAAACATGTGTAGCGCTGCAACCCGTGACGTCGGGTTTAGACAACATCCATTTACGAGAGGCTTTTGGGGGCACAAAACGGGCGACTGCTGTGGAAGCTCGCGTCCTAACGTCACTCGCCCCGAAACCACTTCCGACGCTGACACGGCCTCGCGTAGGCGAATTGGTACTATCGTATACCATCTAGCCGTAGGCTAGCACAAGAGCATCGCTTCAAGCTCAGTGAGTCTAAGCGGCAACACACGTGTACGGCTTTCCTGGCATTGCCGCCAGGCAAGCCTGCGACGGTGCAACATGTGTAGCCGAAAGTAGGAGTACCGGGGAGGTGGTGGTGCTCGATGACAATAATGGCGTAATTAACAACCAATCCATGTACAATAGTTGTTAAACGGGTAGAACTTACCGTGACAACAAGCGAAGCTTCCGCCACCTGGCGGACGAAGGCCCCGGGAAGACTCCTGTTGAATAAAAAAGGGGAACGGCATACGAGAAAAATCGGACGGATCGTGTAAGACGCTGGATAAGATTCGATACACACTCTGTAATAGTTGTGCTTGTGAGAATGGCGACCTGCACACACAGGGGTGGTCCGTGGCGCAAAATTCATGTTGGGATACGCCCCCCCCGGGCGTTTGTGGTACTGCCATATTTTGCCAACAGTCACCCCGAGGCTTGATCAAGACTCTGGGACTTGCCGCACCGGAAAAAAACATGAAACGGCGGGAAGGCAGGATTGGTTGTGAAAACACACCTACAATACTCCACAGCCCCCTTGCCTAGAGCCCCAAGCGTGCAGGGGGCACTCCAAAGATTGGATTGTGGCATGATTTTCTTTGTCGACCCTTCCAATACACATCTATCACCTGAAGATGGCGAATGCGCTCTGCTGATCATCATGCTTCGTCACGGCCTTGATCGCCTCGTCAATCGTAGCTGATCGGAGGCCGAAGCCACGACGAAGGAAAATTTCCTTCGACGTGGCTTCGGCCTCCGATCATCCGTGATAGACGAGGGGATGAAGGCCGTCACCAGGCACGACGACCAGGGGAAGGCCGTCTTCAGGTGATGGACTTCTATTGGAAGGGTCGACAACGAATACCATACGCCATATTTCAATCTTTGGAGTGACCCCTGCATGCTTGGGGCTCTCGGCGATGGAGCTGTGGGGTATTGTAGGTGTGTTTTCACAACCAACCATGCCTTCCCGTCGTTTCACGTTTTTTTTTTCCTGTGCGGCAAGTCCCCAAGTCTTGAGAAAGCCACGGCGACTGTTGGTGAAATATACACATCCCTCACCTGAAGATGGCGATCGCGCTCTGCTGATCATCATGCTTTGTCACGGCCTTGGTAGCCTCGTCTGTTGCAGCTGATCGGAATCCCTTCGTAGTGGCTTCGTCGACCAGAGCGCGGACAAGTTCGATGTCCGAGGGGGGCGAGCTCTTCATGGCCTTCACAAGCTTCCCGGCGAATCGTTTCTCGTCCTGATTGAAATTATTGAACGGACGGGGAAGATGTTTTTTTTAAATGTCACAGCAGGCGCAGCAACTACAACAAATGGCGTGTAGTCTATTCGGCGAACATGTGTAAGCTGCAGCAGTAGACTAGCTGTTGTTGGTGGGTGGGGGGAAAGATGAGAAGATAGACCACACTGCTGAAGACTGTGGACAATTCCTCTGATCGGAGGTTCGTTCGATAAGGTTTCGTTCGGATTCGATTCGGACACTCTCTCCCAAGTTGCGGTTGAACCCCACCACGTACATCACTGATCATGTTTTATCTATTTAGCGGATGAGCACATTAGTCTATTGAAGTACAGTACACGATTCGAATTTCAAATTCCAAATTTCTGCTCTCCTATGACTAGACTATACAGCAGTCACAAGTATGGATCTTGATTTTTTTTTTCGCACGATTTCCGGTGGTGCCAACTCTCCGATCAGCCCAGTACCAACGATAAAGTTCGTCTAGTGATGCATGCTGCGAAGCTGCGAAAGGAAATACAGTAAAATCAACAGCAGTACCTGCCAGGAGTTGGCCCTCGGTATGAATACTGAATGTGGAGGACAAGGCGAATTAGCTACACTTGCCAACAAAACAAAGCCGCATCGACAGAGCAGTATCTCTCCGGTGAGAGAGCCAGACACCACAAAAGCATGAGTGAATTTCGAACATGGAACGACAAGTAGGGTGTTTGCGGACTGGTTTCGATTTCAGTCTTGAAAGTTCGATGGAGACCATATTTTGACTTGAAAAATACGTTGGAAGTCGCCCCGAGCGCCGAAGACCGCCGGATCTTCAGGAATTTGGACTTTTTCTTTATGCAATTGCCCCCAAAGACCGCAGAAAAGTTGAATTCAGTCTTGCTCATTTTGGTCTTTGTAGGAACAGTTGCTGGTTGGCCGAGCGCCCCGTGACGGAGACGCCGTGGGCCTCATGCGGCAGGTGAAGGGTGAAAAGAGGCCGGGCGCCGTTTGCGCACACGCACTTGCTCCTTGTGGCGTAGCACCTCACGACACAACAAACGCACGTGGTGGCGAATCCAAAAGGTTCCGTGGCGATCGGCTTCTACAATTGCGTGATCTGATGATGAGTGAGAGTAGTGCGATGTGGCCTGTGCCCGCCGGCAAACAAATGTCGCAAGGAGACACAGCATGCACGGTGTTTACAGCAGCAGCAATCGTTGTTGTTGTGGGTGTTGCCTCATTCTTTTGGCGCAACAGACGAGCCTACTACAGCTAGCAAAAATAGAGCGCACAAATAGCAGATCATCATCTCTGTCTGTCCGGTGGCTCGGTGGCTCATCGTAGCGTGTACATACCTACTACATGCTGTGTTCGGCAGAGAGCTCTGCACGGACGGGCGAAGCAAGCGTGAGGTTCCTCCGTGCAGCATGTTGGAACGTGAGCAGGAAAAAAAGGGTAAACGGTACGATTTCGTGACGTCACATCGCATAAATGGTTGAAAAAATACGAAAGACCAAGACCAAATAGAAATTCGATCTTCGCAAACACCGTAGTATTCGACTGACTGACTGACTGACTGCCGTATTTATTTCTGGAGCCGAACAAGCTCTTCGTCATCATGTATGCACATGTGCAGACCATTTTTTCCCGTCCTCTCTTTTATGTATCTGCAACTTCACTCGCCTTGGCGTACGCCCGCTGCTGGCCCGCGACGTGCTGGTAGAACGTCTTCGGCATAGTGGGCTTCGCGGCCTGAAGGAGGGCGGTCTGTTGGGCCGTGACCACCCGCAGGATCTCCCATTCATCATCTTTGTTGTTCTGCCCGTTCGTCAAAAGGTAGTAGCATAGCAAACCAGCACACAGAGCGCGCGGAAAGCCTGAGCCGTCTCACAATAATTGCTGATGCAAAATAAATGTCCGTTCGTCCGTTCATATTCCGAACAATCAATTCACAATCAATCAATCGGAGAGTTGAACGGGCAAACGGGTGAAACATGTGCCGACAAATAACCTTCCGCAATCACGGTATATTGATTGATGTGCTGGTGTGGCTAGACTTGAAATGTTTTCTTGCGGTGCAAGGAGCAAAACCCAGTATTTCCTGAGGGGTGGTGAAAACGTGACAACAAGCAGACAACGAGCATCAGGCGTTCACGGCTATGGAGGCTTAGTCTAGTACACCCATTACCTATCTTACGTTGAGCAGGGACCATGCCACCCACCACACAAGCCATCTGTAACGTCCATTGCTAGTTATATTAGTAGAACTGCGGTCGTCTACAGCAGTAATCCTTCTAATAATGAGAGCTGTCTCAAGATACTGCGGCATAGCTATAGGCTAGTGTAGTAGGGCGAAAAAAAAAACGAAAAAAACTCACTACACTGCTGTATGCAGGCAGTAGTCTAAACACATGGGCAAGGAAAAAATGCTGAAAACTTCTTACGTCGTTGAGTTCGCCGCCCACCGCAACGCAGCCGGCCGCGCGGCACCCGCCCCTCCGTTTCTCCGCCAGGAGCATGATCGCCCCGGGCGGGCATCTGTCCTCCCACTCGGCTGGCGGGCAGGATTCGGCGGCACGGAGGCCCGATTGCTGCTGGAAAGCTAGCCAGCTGGCGGTCATGGCGTCGTCGTTGATTGCCGCCGCGTTGAAGCCGAGCTTGGGGCAGGCCACGGCAGATTCTCCACCGCTGTAGATGTGACGCATGCGACATCCGCAGGGAACAACGCGGACAGTGCAGTGTAGAACATGTCATGTCATGGACTGCACCACAATGTACTGACGGATGGTTCGACGGGGCGCGGCAGACACCACCCTCTACATCCAGAAGAAAAGTGAACGGTCTACCATAATTCTCCGACAGATCACGTGCGGGACCAATGAGCGGGGCAATCAATTCACTCTGTCACCAAGGAGTCGGCAGGCGGTATTTCCCAAAGGCATCGAGCGAGCCGGCCTCGCCCTCCACCAGCAGAGCAGAGCAACACTTGTCCTCTGGGGTGACGTTGGCAGGCCCGTTGACCTGGCCGTGTGCTCCAAAGGCGAGTAGCACCGAGAGCAGCAGCAGCATCCAAGCCCCCATCCTTTCTTCTGACAACGGAAGACATGAAAAAACATATTTCAACACAACGGGTGTCCCGGGTTTATTGCTGACAGAGGGCAACAGAGCCGGATCCTGTACATACTGTCAGCGAACATGGCAGGTGTTGTCTTTGCCATCGTCACGTGGTGGGCGTTCTGCGGGTCGCCGGTTGGTTGAAGCCAAAGAGAGCCCTACAAGGCAGGGGACGGGGAAACACCGGCATGTCGCTGTGCTGTGTTCTTTGGTTGGTCTTTCGTTCTTTGGCCGCTTCTTTTCTCCGGCCCTTTTTCTACGTGGGCGTTCTTCGTGGGGAAAATTTCAACGAATGCCAAAAATAGTAATTTTCACCCGCTGGTTGGCTGGTTGGCTGGTTCCTCTCCTGCCCAATGAGGTTGAGGGTTGCGTGCTTACCGCGCCCGGATCGGAGTATGACCTACAGTACCTGTGGATATATACATGTGTTACAGGCCAGGGGCGCTACTCTCCTCTTTCCCGCGGGGGGATACTGCCAGTGTAGGTGTTTCAGAAAACCCGTGGGGAGTTTGGTTTCGTAGCTCCCAGAGTGCGGCATGAAGAAAGGTGACGACAGAGGATCGGAGGCGGACGAAACTCAGCCGCCGGTGGTGGAAAGAGCAGAATCAGCATGACGTGAGATCCGTACGGACAAAGAATTTTCCTCTTCGCGCCAACCGCCATGGCGGAGAAGCCTCGAACCTCATTTTAAACTTACTCACTGCTGGTTGCACTCCTGCGCGTCTGCCTAATAGATGCTCATTTCTTGCCTCCCGCGTAAGTGCTTGCTCACGTGTGTACTTTGTTTGCTTGCCCGGTAAAATAGGGAGTCTGGTCCCGTCCCGTACAAGATCCGAAGCCGAGCGTCTTCGCGCGGCGGCTCGCAGTGGCACTGCTGTCACCGGTAGCTTGGATGCTCTCTAACTCAGACGCACGCTACAGCAGGATCCCGATCGATGTAGTGTGCTGAATGAGGGCAGAGCAAGAGTGAGGCATGCGTGGGCCCACAAAGCGCGTGCGGGGGTTCCAGAAAAGGCAAAAGATCCACAGGGGGGGGAGGGGAAGAATATCGCCCCCCCCCCTCAGGGTTCGCTTCGCGCTTGGTGATGTGAGAGCCTGGTCCGGTGAGAACCCGGCGTGCTCCGTCCCGGCTTTGTAGGGATGCGAGGTCAATGGTCTAATGACTACGGCATGCACGACTATGAGTACACCCCCCCCCCCCTCAGGGTTTGTTTCAACGTCAAGGGGAGAGAGGGACGGAGAGAGAGAGAGAGAGAGAGAGAGAGAGAGAGAGAGAGAGAGAGAGAGAGAGAGAGAGAGAGAGAGAGAGAGAGAGAGAGAGAGAGAGAGAGAGAGACTGCATCCGACTACAGTAGTGTAGACCAATACACGGTTTGAACAGTGTAAAACAAGTTTTCCTCCGATGGATCTGGTCGGTCAAGGGCTTACACTCCATGGTTATGATGAGACGCCGAGATATCAAAGGGCGGTCTAGAAAAATTACTGCCGCAACCTAAGGACAATAAATTCCCAGAGACAGCTGCACGGAAACTGAGATTACGTGTGCATAGATAGTGAAAAATATCAGTTAAGGTGTACCCGGGTCTATCTGCCGCAAGGAGAGTAGTGTCGGACATGGTGTGCGAAAACACTTTAAGGTGTACCCGGATCTGCCGCAAGAAGAGCATGTAGTGTCGGGTAGGGCGTGCAACTGAACACACGCGAAGGTTCGGATGCCCTATCAAAGTCTCCTTTGCGCATGTTTGCTCAAACGATGTCGGCTGCGCCGCCGAATCTACTGAGGAACCTATGAACTGGTTCGGCCTCTGCGTGAAATCACTATTGTGCCCATCTAATGAGTCGCTCAAGGGTTCTGCTCAATGGCGCCGGGAAAGAAGGAGCACTACGCTTGCAGCGATGCTGAGGCGTCGCAAGCGACACAGGTAGCTGCTCACGCCTGGGCCGTGCGTCAAAACGCAGTTGCTAGAGTACACGAATTGATCTGTTTCGGAGAACGGGCACAAAGTAGGCACCGAAGCCACTCAGATCACGAAACATCGAACGGGGGAACAAATGTCGAGTAGGGCAGGTATTTCCACAGCTAGCGTACTCCTTCGAAAATCTATGTACAGCGGAAACGCCCAAAAAAAATAGCTTCGTCTTCCAGAATTTGTGGACAGCAAAAACACATGACTACTCGACGCTTGCATGCCGGCTGTGACCCACTGCTGTGGATCTTCTTGAGAGTCGTCAAGGCCTACCGTACGTGGAAACCCAAGGACAAGCACCATCACACCGTACGCAAAGATCTCCAACAACACCGACCTTCAGAAAAAAACAGCAGACGCTAACCACGAATAACATTACATCGACCAGGGCCCACCTCTGGTATCCCCACTGCTGTAGCTGGCACCGAAACTTCAGCGCATGTCGTTTCCCTGAAGCTTACCGGAAACCAAGCACACGGCTGTGCCCGCCTCGTATTTCTTGTCAGTCAAATTATCTTATGGTGTGTCCGGATGCGCAGCCATTGGTACATTGGAACAACGGCCCCCATCACAAAACCTCACGGAATTGTTACGCCCGCTGGTACCACCTTCTCCATCACGCAAAGGCTCGACCCCGTCGTCCATATGTAAACCACCACGCCTTTCCAACAACCGATGGATGTACACCAATGAACCCTCTTCACAAAAATGAAGGGCTTACACCTCCGCCTCTTCGTCACTCAGAGCCCACCAAGAATCGCCACAACCAACCGAAACCTCCAGCCCGAACTCGAAGCCTACTTCTTCTCTCCCGTCTCCGTGAACCTCTCCTCTCCCTCGCCCGCCATCCTGGCTGCCGTCCTGGCCTCCGGATACACCCCAGCCGCCATCGCTAGAGACAGGTTGCGCCGCCGGTACCGCCGTTGCGTCGCCTTCCTCCTCCTCCTCCTCCTCCTCCTCTTCCGAGGATGACAACGACGCATCAGACATGTCTACTGGCATCGCCCCGTCCGCACCACTGGTCCATCTCGCGGCGTTGCTTCATGCCGGGCTCGACAATCCAGGCCGGAGGCAGTGATACCGCGGCTCGCTGGAAGCGGTGCTTCGAAAATCTCCGCTCGGTGTCACCACCGCCAATACCGACGACTCCCGGGGCGATTAGCCCGCTGCCGCCGGCCACACCCACCTGGGTGGAATTCAACGGTGTGACGGCATCGGTACCGCCGTTCGACCAGGCGATACTGAAGGTTCCTCCGGGAGGGCTCGTCATGCTTCGGGCCCGCGACGAGGCCGGTGACGGCGGTGGGGGAGAAGACCTCCCGCTCGCATTCTTCCCACACTCACGACGGCTTCGGCGGCGGTACTGATACCCCCTCGCTCCTCCGTGCCCACCTCCGAAGTCGAAACACCGGGGCTGCCGTCGTCCGGAGATGTGAGCGGCGCGTTGGCTGTCGCCCGAATCCGGAGGAAGCCGACGCCGGCACCGGTACTGCTACGATCGCGA
Organism: Ectocarpus siliculosus; assembly: GCA_000310025.1. NCBI lineage: Eukaryota > Phaeophyceae > Ectocarpales > Ectocarpaceae > Ectocarpus > Ectocarpus siliculosus. The sequence goes on from FN649736.1 coordinate 2,166,665, forward strand.
TTCTGCCGTAGTCTAGCGGCAGGAGCCGTCGTTTCCGGACAGCGCTTGTCGCTTCGAGCTCATCGGGGCCTCTCTCGCCCCCCTTCTCCGCTTTGGTTGTAACCGCCTAGCGGGGACCCCCAGCCGCTACCGCCACTGCCTCCGCCTTGGCTGCTTGGGGTAGGGGCCTCGATCGTGAGCACGGCCGATGTAAGTCGGTCGTCGCCATCCAGGCTGCCGTGGCGGCCGGCGCCAGCTGCTCCACAGCGAGCGCGGGAAGACACGACGCCTCCAGGGATGGCGGAAGCACTGCTGGCCGTCGCCATTGTCTGTGCCGCGGGGAAACAGTAAACACCGCGGTCACAAACATATTTGCGGTGAAAATCCAAACAGAGCGCAGTACCGCAAGCGTCAGGTAATGCCGATTGTAGCGTAGAATAGCCGGCAGCTGTGCCCACCCGCTTGGGGCTATGGGTGGGGCGATACGGGAGGAAGACGGCCAACAACAAAACTGGCGTGACGCATAAAAGCGAAAGGCAATCATAACAACGAGGAAACAAGAACATATTGCACGAGATTCCCGCAGCGGCAGGACGCTGGAGGATGTCCCCTTGTGGTCATCGATGGGTTCAAGAAAAATGCAGCATAAAACCACCACCATGCTTACGAACGCCTACAAGGTCCACCGCTTCTTAGGGGCTGCGGTTGACGAGAATTGTGTATCTGTTTTTCCGAAGCACTTTCACAGGTTGCTGCTCTTGCCGACGGTCATTGTCAACACTCCCGCGGGCACTGTTGACCTCCACTTCGTCCAAAATCAAAATATTCGGTCTTCGGTTATTCGCCACAACAAGGTCTCACTTTCAATCTCCAGAAAGCTCCAGCCGCTCTCCTAGCCGCCCACTCGTGGAAAACGTCTGAACTAACCCTGGCGCCGCACATGAACACACGCCAGCACGGAGGGCGCTACATAGCCTACACGAATTGTTGCAGTTCGCGACAACAGTCAAGAAAAGAATCGGGCAAGGGGCGCTGCAGATTCCGATCAGTCACGAAGAGCGGGGGGGGGATCATTGGCTGCAAAATAGGCCGCAGAGGGGTGGAGAGGGCCAGAGGAGGCGCTACTCCGCTCCTTATGCTTGTTGTTCGAAGACCTCTTGTTCCTAAGCCTACGTCAAGTATCGACGAACGACCAAGATTTACCTGAAAGCACGACCGGCGGTCATCCGGTTTTCTGAGTGTTTAAAAGTGGTCTTCCGGCCGCCCATGACCGATACATGCTCTTGATTCTTCCTGCAAAAATCTTTCGGCTCAACGCACGAAACTAATTCCAAGCCCATTCCCATCAACGCCCGCACCGACGTCAAGCAAACAAAACGACGGCCTGCGGACCCTCCCCAGCAACTACTGCGACAGCTTACAGAACCCCCCACCCCCCCAGCAAACGATGACACCGCGTGAGGCTTTTTCTCACCTACCTCAACCGTATCGCCACGGCGCTGTCCCCCCCTCTACGTCGGTCAGCGACGCCGTCGTCATCCGTTTGGAGAAGCACGCAAGCACCGCCTCTTTCGACATGAACTGCGCGGAGACGCCGAACTTCCCGAACATCATTTCCTGATCGGGGGCCGGGGAGGCAGAGCGGTTACACAGCCGATAGGGGTGATCAGATTGTTGTACATGGAATTATCGTCAGTGACGAAACTCACCTTCACTTGGATATGCTTTTCTTAGTGGCACGGAGGGCGGGGGGGTACATAGCCGGCGTTGCACATATTCTTGCGATAGGGAAGAGGGAGGGTGTAGCCGGGGTACATCACCCATCTCTAGTGCTACATTCAACAGGCGGGGGGACGACGTTTAAGATCGGACCGCCCACCCAAGAGGGGCCTCGGGGAGTCCTTGCGGAGTATGTAGCGAAGGCCAAAATGATGTCGGTCGGGGGCAAAAAAAAAAGAGGTTAGCCTCCTGAGGATGACCTCGAGTCCCCTTCCCAAGCTGTCACGAGTTATGTGCGACACTAACATAGAGAGTGTTGGTTTCCACACCACGAAATAATCGTTCTCGTTTCGGCGCGGCTCGTGGAAGCCCCCCGCACTCGCAACCAGCACCCCGACGGGGCATCCAAAGTGTCAGCCGGCCTAAATAGCTCAGCACTGCCTGGACATTGTCGATATGGAACAAACATGGGTCTGCGCAACGACCCCATGCCAAGGACAAAGTGGTATCAACAATGACAACAACCAACAGCAACAACGACAACAACAACAGCGGCAGCAACAACACCAACAACACCAACACCAACAATGACAACCACGCCAACCACACGAACGACTCTGTTGGCGCCCAGCCACAGCAAGCAAGCGGGGTGCTCACCGTGTGCTTCATCCGTTTCTTAGAAGAGTTGAAAGGCTTCTCCGAGATCAGGACCGGGTGGTCCCACAGCTTCGTCTTGAGTCGAGTCCGCTCAGCGTGTTCTCACACCTTCTTCATCAGGTCCCAATCCGTCACTGACGCCCGGACAAGGATGAGGAATACATAGCGCGGAAACAGAAGACATGGATGCCGGCGGCGTGCGTGATGTTTCAATGTCTTCAAACGTTTTCCAGCCGTCGCTGGTTCGCGCCACTGCTGTTACTTCGGCGTCAACAACCGCGTGCTGGCTTTCGACACTGTCCTACGCACAATTTGATTCGCTTGCATCAAAAGTCGTCGGAGGACGTATGTGTGTCAAGCAATTAAAATCGGTGCTGCCAACCTTGTTGTTGTGCAAGAAGACACATCACACCGCAAGGAAACGTGATACGCTTGTCGGGGTGCATCGGTACAACCGTTTTGTCACAAAAGAGAAAAGACTCATGCCGTCCGGGCCATGCTGCACAGCCCTCTCACTTAACTCTCCCTCAGTTTCCACACGGCCCACAGCAATATCCTGGAAACCCCACCAAAGGATGGGTCCTTGCGAGAAATAATAACGAAAGAAGAGCCGCCTCTCACCGAACCCGTCCTCCATGAGCGGCACTACATCCTTGTCCGCCTCGCCGCCCATCAAGCTATCCACGTGCCATCGATAAACCGTCCTCGCCTCTCCCCCCTTATTTCTCCTCTCCTTTTTCGGCGCCCCCGTTCTGCTTCCCCTGGGCCCTCTGGCTCCGCTGGCGAAGCTGCGGCCCCCTTGCCTCCCCGCGCGGGCTGCCCATTGGCGGGATGGGAGGGTGCAGCTTTCTTCTTGCCGCCCCCCGCTCTTGCGGGGCTCCCGGCGCTGTCGGCGGCGGCGGCCATCTCTGTTTCTAAGCGTCGCGTGGCCTCCAAGTCTACCGTTCTGCCAATCCGCTGTTGTCGGTGGTGTTTCGATGGGGGGGGGGGGGCGTACTCTTATGCTTTGCATGCCTTAGCGGTTAGACCATTGACCACGCGTCCTCGAGAGGACGGAGCATTGTTCCCACAGGACCGATCACCGATGGTCAATCGTTCCTTCCTACTTTGCCAAAGGTGGCTCAAAAATGTCTTTCCTAGTCTGTCTATCCTACCGATGTCACTTCCCGCTTTTTCAAACCACTTTCTACTCCCCAGTACCGCTACCGTCCTCTCCTCTCTATTCCATGCCTCAAACATCTCCCTGTACGTCCCTTGTATTCTTCCCAGCTCAGTCATGTACACTTCCCTCTCCTTTTCGTACCACGGACATTCCGCGACTACATGAACACTGTCTTCGCATTCGAAGCCGCAATCGCATTTGAACTTGTCGTCTTCGTCGTCTACCGTCCTATGTCTTCGTCGACGTTCGCGAAGGCCTATGTCCCCGGTCCTGAATTTGACCTTAAGCTTTGTCCCTGCATCCATTGGTCCATGTAGGTAATCCTTGAACCCTATTCCTTCTTTCAACATTCCGTACACTTCTAGACCCTCCTTATCCTTGGTTTCTTTCCTTAGATTCTGTTCTTCTCTCTCGGCACAAGCAACAGATATCTTCTTCTTGAACCCCTGTAGACCCTCCGTTTCCAGCGTTTCATCTTCGTCGATGTCCAATCCCTTCCATACGTCCTCTACAACCTTGACCCATTCCGTGGGTTGTCTACCCCTCTTTTTGTTTGCCCACTTCGCCTCCCATACTATTCTCGGCAACCTCTCCTCTCCCATCCCGCACATGCGGTACTGCCATGTCAGCTTCCTTACGTCTCTTCCCGACCGTAGGGATTGTAGGGATTGTGTTTCGATGGGGGGGCGGAAATACAAGATCTTGGTCATAACCTAGCTACATGTAGAGGGATCCCTTTATGTTGATGCCGGTGTCCGAGGTATTTTTCTGCATGCTCGAAAGGGGGAAACCTTACAGATACACACAACGGACCGAACGCTAGGCTAGTCTACAGGGACGAGTGAGCGGGGAAAGTTGGCATGAACGCATCCACCGCGTCACCATCTCCGCACGCCCATTGCGCCTCACTCCCCACCCCTCTCCGAATACGACACGGCGGTGCCCCTCGGTTCACTTTCTTAACGGTGTGAAGTAGGCCCTTGGAAACTACTCGCACGCGAAGCCCATCTTTGCACGAGTATGATCCAACATCCCCCACGACGGCTCCAACATCGTCTACTCGGAGGGGAGGGGGGGGGTGGGGGTGTGCTCATAGTCGTGCATGCCGTAGTCGTTAGACCATTGACCTCGCATCCCTACAAAGCCGGGACGGAGCACGCCGGGTTCTCACCGGACCAGGCTCTCACATGACCAAGCGCGAAGCGCCGTGAGGTATCCGGCGAGTCGCATGAAGGGTGCGCTGCATCCTGCTAAGGGTGTTCGGCATCTTGTGCTTACTTCCTTGCGTACGGATGACAGCTACGTATGACTTAATTTATTTTCTGGTGCTTTCACTTCCAGAGACAGTTGGAAGCGCTGTGTAACTGCCTCGAGGGCACTTGACCAACTTAACACAACGTGCGATTATCCCCTTTGCGCGGAGTGAGGGTTCTCGACCCCGCACAACATAATCTCGGAGGGGAGGGGGGGGGGTAAATGGTTGCGTTCCTTACTTCATAGCATGTTGACTGTTGGCCACGCCCCCTTCCGGGTATGGAGCGCTGGTCTAGCAAGCTTCCTAGTAAAAGAGAGTCGGACACAAAGCAACCCAGAAAAGGGGAAACGATGATGGTGTAGGAGCAAAGCAGAGAATGTGATCAAGTCTTGTCCTTGTGCACCAGAAGCAGGTCACTGTCGCTCTTCCACCCCCCCGTCGGTAGGACCCTGCAGTATAGGCAAAACCCGGTGTTCGCGCTTTTTACCCCGTTCCTAAGACTGAAATCTTGCCATCGGTCTGCCAGGTTGGTCGACGCCACCAAAACAAATCCACACAGGCTCACACAACGCCTAAACGAACATGAGTAGAGAGTAGAATCCTTGGTAGACATGTTCAGTTTTCTTCATCCGTTACCGTTTCTGTCTTACTCCGGAGAAGAAGAATAGCCCCACCCATGAAGCACCTGATGGGCTCCCCCATCACGGCCTGAACCAATGCGACAACAGCAGCGGCAACATGCCTGATGAATACAGATAGCGCCCGCAGTTAATAAACGTGAATATCGGGTCGGGCCTCAATCCCTTACTTTGGGTCGAAGGACCAGCCGAAGTCGTCCATTTTCTTAAAAGCCATTTCTTGTTACAACCCTAACCTTTGGACTGTCTCATCCTCCTGATTCTCTTATTTCATAGAAGACTTCGTATTTTCTCATTTTCCTTTAGCTTTGCTTTGATCTCTGAGAACAATGTACTTCTTCAAGCCCTCAAGAGAGGCGGTGGAGAGTGCCATCAAACCCGACAGCAGAAAGCATGTGGTTGTCCGCGATGTGTGGCAGTACGACAGTACAGCACAGTGAGCAGCATAGGGGTTCAAGGGGCGCTGAGAAAACAACCACTCTCCCCCCTACAAAAAAAATGTGTTCAGTTAGGTAGGGGGGTGGGAGCACCGAAGGAGCAGCAGTGGGATGTTTCTTACTGGACACGCTACCCCAGCTACCCCTTGTTTCTCATGGCTTGGGGGGTATCGCACCATCATGTTTCTTATTGGGACGTTTCTTATGTTGTGGCCGAGAATGAGCTGTGTTTCTTAGCCCTTTTTTCTTGTTTTTCGCAAAGACCTGAGCCTTTTTTCGTAACAGAATATTTCTTGACTGCGGGCGCTACATATCTGTAGACTAACTTGTTTTCCCCTCCGGAGGACTCACTGCTTTGCGACGGGGGTTGCGTGGTTCGGCGGCATCCACAGCAGTCGTTGTGAGAACATTGTTTCGTCCGGGTATATGTACCAACCTTTGAGGCTGGTCATCATTGACAACTGCTGACAAGCGCGATGGCAACTGGACTATGTATTCAGCGCTGACTGATATTCCCGTGGTCATTGAGCTCCTCAGCAGGTCCGTGGACTTGTTGGCAAGACTAAAAAAATGTATACCCCCTGCTCGGCCTGAACTCAGGTGAACACGTGCATGTCACGTTTCCAAGCATCAAACAGCGTGGTCAAAAGAGGCGACGGCGTGCTCCAGTGGCAAAAGTAAAGAAACCCAAACCGAAACCAGATCAGTACACTACTACGGCGACTCTATCTTTCAACATCGCAACGCACTGCCGGGCAACAGCGCAGCTTGGGTACTCCTACACGGACAATACATGGATTGGTGTCATGTGTGGCTGGGCTGCTGCGCAAAGGCCACATCAACGCGGAGCATGAACAGCACTACTCAAGAAGCTGGATGCTGGATGTTCGAACTCTCAAGCCTCGCGTGCAGAACATGGAGAGGCGAAACTTTCCGTACTCTACCCACGGCTGTTTGTGTAGCAAACCGCACACCCGTCATAACCAGAGAGGGTTAGAAACCTTCGTCAATCAGGCCTAACGCTATCTATACTGAACCGACGTTCCTGGTGTTCTAACGCTGCCTCTCCTGCCGAGACGCCTCGGTGTGACGACGGGGGGGGAAACAAAAACATCGACTTGTGTTAATAGCGTCTTGTGCACACGCAGTCAAAGTTCGAATCAAGAATCAAGCAAGGCGTCGACCAACAACGCACTACATGGGGTCGCCAGGGGGATTGCTGGCGCGACGTAGCCTGGTGTCAAGCTCTCTGGTGCAGCAGAAGCCCGCTCTATCTGCTGCGTGTCTCTCCTCCTGAGGCCATCCAGCATCGTGGGTGGTACATGACATATGACTACCTGACCGACATGAAAGTTCCGAAGCCTCCAGACCTCGTGCCAAGACGAAGACGCCCTCACATGCCACCCCACCCGCCAGCGAGCACATCAGCACGGCGGAACCTTCCTTTGTCTACGACATACTCAGCTATCCGCTCCCACCGAGATGCGTGCACAGGGGGAGCAAGCAGCAAGCGGCAAGCAGCAAGCAGTGTGCATATGCGGCGTAACCTCTCTGCCGGAACCTGCGATTACTCGCCGAACCGTTGCGTTTCGATCTGGGAACCTGAAACCGCCCAACTTTTTTTCTGTCCGACGTCACGGCGCTGTGCGACGTGCAACGGTCGCGGAATTCCTCCTCCCAACACAGCCCGCCCCACACACAAGTACAGACGGCTCGCCGCCAATCTGAGGCTCGTGCCTGGTCGTAGAAAATGTTACCCTACAAGAGGGACAGCCCAGCGCCCCAAGCCGTGAGTGCCGAAGCGCGGTGCACGCGTTGAAGAAACTGCTGCTGCCGCACGCGTCTTCTCTCGGCCGGATGCAACAGGGTGTACCAAGTATGTTTCTACAAACCCCACCAAAAATCCTTGATCAAAATGTTGTAGGTTAGGGACACGTTCACAGAGCGCTCTTACAATGGGGAGAGCCACTGTAGTTCGGTGGTCGTTTGGCCCAGAGCCGCAACTCCTGTTCTCTACATGTAGGAAGAGGCCCTCGCGCCGCAGTTCACGCCGTTCTTGTCCAATCACGCACCAGCGCATGTAGAATCCAATGCGACGGCATGTGCTGCCTTCCTTGATGCTTCGGGCTTTCAAGACTACAACACGGCGAGCAACCTACCCTCAGTGCTATCGTGATGCATGCTTAGGAGGTGCCCTAATGATGTGGTTCGATGGTGTCATCGACTAACTCTACGGTATCGATACTTGTACTACAGTACTCTGTTCAATCGCCAACCGCATTTACGGTTGTATCCGAGCATGGATCACTGGACGGATTCCGCGAAACGGAGTTGTAGAGGTATAAGCTCAATGTCGAACACGCCGTGGAGACCTCACGCCGTATCTCTATCGGAGAATGTGGGTCGGGTGTACGGTGCCTCCATCCATTGAGCAGTTTCTCGTCATCCAGCGATAGACAAAATAGACTGTATTGTACCATAGAAGTACAGTCTACAACGCACAATCAATAAAACACGAACGTGGCACGAATAGGGTGTGACTTCAGTGAGGATGTGGCATTGCACGGGTTCTTCAACATGCTCGTGATTTTTGGTGATACATATAGCACGCAAGACGACAGAATCAATCACTGCTTGATCTTGTATACAACTGTTACAGTTCGAACCAGAATCTGATTCGAAGACGATCGTCGCTGTATGTAGTTTGACCCCAAAAGTTGCCGCTCAAGCCATCGAACTTCTCTCATTGATTACTTTCATTTGTTGGCGTCGTCATTTTTCGGCTTCTAGGCCACGCGTCTGGGGAGAGAGACATAATATGGAATGTACGTCATCTCGCCAGCCACTTTTTTGGGTCGACAACATCCATGGCAGGTAGGTTCAGTTTTTTTTTTTATTGCCTCCACCCAGAAAGTTGCAAGAACCCAGGATGGTGCCCATCCATCCGGATTTTCAGACCCAAAACGTTCACCGCTGGTGAACCTAGACGACATAACCGGCGAGTGGGACCTGAGTTCTTGACATATCGCTCCCGTCAAGGGCTCCCAGCAACCCTACGCTGAAGGGCTTGCTATTCTGCACGCTGACTGTTGATGGTCGCTCGGCACGCGTGAGTGAAATAACATACCGCATCACACCAAGCACGGAGACGCCGAAACAGGCCAAACCGCGACGAGACAGCAAAAAGAGCCGCTTTTTATCAGAGAGGGGAGGACACCGCAACTGATTTCTCGCTCCCTAGGCCACCGATCGAAGACAGACCGGCCAGGGTATGCTCTCTATTCTTTGCTCACTGCCTGAGTAGATTTGATTAGCAGCACGTCTCTCAATCGACAGAGAGAAGAATGCGCGTGGTGTTGTTGCATTTTCGAACTGTGACTTTTTCGGCTCTGCTTCACTTGAGAATAGACCGATTTGTTGAAGACCTGAAAACAGCTTGCATCGGACAGCTTGTGCACACGCAGACGACGATTTCGAATGATTGGATCGACGAGCTGTTGAGCAAATCTACTCCGGCAGAGAGTAAAGAACAGAGAGCACACCCTGACCGGTCTGGCTTCGATCGGTGGTCTCCCCAGAAATCAGTTGCGGTGTCCTCCCCTCTCTGACAAAATGAGGCTCTTTTTGCTGTCTCGTCGCGGTTTGGCCTGTTTCGGCGTCTCCATGCCCGGTGTGATGCGGTATGTTTTTGTACGCACGCGTGTCGAGCAACCATAAACAGCCAGCGTGCAGAAGAGCAAGCCCTTCAGCGTAGGGTTGCTTAGAGCCCTTGACGGAAGCGATACGTCAAGAACTCAGGTCGCACTCGATGATCATGTCGTCTGGGTTGATCTACACCCACCCCCCCAGAATCCGCCCGACGAACCCGGTTCACTGTAAGGACGGCCGCACTTTTTTCCAGCCCGAATTTTGCCGATTCTGGAAAGTAAGTGATGTTTTGGGGATATGGAATCCAAATGTATAGGAATCAGCCTGAGGACCATTCACACGAAAAATGCTCATTTTCGATATAATACATAATGCAGTGGAATGTTCAAACCCTTCGCCACTCCGAAGAACCCGCAAGCAGGCGTTAGGTCGTTCCGCAAAAGCAACCCACATACGCGAACATGATCGCTACTCTAGTAGTCAAGAGTACGGAGACGCGATCATGCCTTGACTGATTGGCGACGACGCCCGGGTATGTATGTTCTTCAAAGGGAAGCGATCCTTCCTTGTGCTTGAAGGAACAAATCACAGCCAGCAGAGGCCACGATAATGTTTTGGTGTATGTAGGTTCGAAATGAATGGCGTGGAGTGTTTTGTGACACAACACCGTTCCTGTCATTTCCGTGCCCGGTGGAGCATGAAATTTCACTCCGTGCAAACTGATTCACTCTTTTGGGGGCACGTTGAGTGCTTATCGCGTCTCTCTTCATACCGATCGGACAGTATTCATTTCTAATCACGTTCAGGTTTTCAAGCGTCACTTCACTCCGGCGTTCGGTGAAGCTGTCGTCCTCGTTTGCGATGTCAACTCTGCAAGGAAGGTGAAAGCCGAGATCACGGGGCCTGGGCATCGTGTGAGAACGTATCATACGTTGGTGACGTCTCTCACAGTTGTTGCGATTGTGTGTGCTTCGCACAGAATGGAAGTACAGCTTGCTGAACAAAACTTGTCTACTCCTCAAAAACAACAAAGCACAATAGACACATCGTCATTGGAACTCGCATGACTCCTACCTACATTCCCCCACGACATGCTTCATCCAAGAAAATATCGACGGCCATTTCGTGACGAAATATTAGAAGCAAGGATTTGCGTATATTTAGAAGAGTACACTACAGCATGTGCCAACTGGTCCGCTTTCCAGATAACCCGAACTCAACGAACGCTCTCGCCCAGTCAAGGTAAACTCCAAACAACCCATCGTCAATGGAACACTTCGTGTAGAGCACTAACGCTATCGTCGTTTTCTCTCACCACTACAAACGCTCTCCAACGACAATACTGTTGGAACTTCGCCAACCTTGTTCATGTACGTAGCATCACATCACACCTACCCGGGTAGGAAATTGTACAGTCATGTATACAGTGCACTCGCCAGTCCAACAGCCACCCACCCACCCCGTTATAGCAAAACGTACGTGATCAACGAGCATCCGGCAGTATGTCCTTTGACGAACTGGACACGCAGGTTGCGCTCTTTACTGAGAATGCAACTTGACCTCGCTCTATTTTGGCAAGTCGACGTGCAACAACAACAACAACCACCGTCACTTTCTCCCTGGGTCTTCAGGTATGACCAGGCGTAAAATACAACAAGGAGGACAACGACATGTGGATCTCTTGTGCGTCCGAAACCACCGCACACTTACGATGCGCTGAACGGCACTACCTCCTTTGTACGTGCGTTGGTGAGGGGGGGGAGTGGACGTGTGAAGGCGGCGTGCGCCAGGTGTGTGGTAGAAACCACAAGCGATACAGATAGACTATATGCCATGCGGAGCTAATACTCGCAGTAAACGATACAAAAAACAGCCCCCCCTCCCTCTCACTTAAATGTAGTGCACACGAACAGGGGTGCTGGTGTGTACATTCGTGGCTGAGATCATCAAACTTTCACTCTTCTTTTCACGCATTACCTTACGTGGTTGCCTACGGGCCACACACGACTTTCGGACCGAAGCACCCAACGGCTACCGCGAAATGGTGCCGGCCGACTTAAGTCCTCTTGCACAGTTGCACAATGTGGGCCATCCCTGCTGCACGCGCCCACTGTCAATAGAGCGGCCACGGCACAAGATACGAGATGCGTCGTGTGCCTACAAAATCACAGAAATGCCAGAATGGATCACGCAGCTACATGAGTGAATTCTATCCCACTCTCCCCTCTATGTCCCAAGCGACAAACCGGGCCTGATGATGGTACATGTAGTAGATCGCCACAACTCAAACCATCCCTTTTTCCTCTCTCTCTACCGAAAGGTCCAGAGACTGAATGTTCAAGACAATCGAGGCGACAGCCTGAAAAAGCAAAGAACACGAAACAGAGTCTCGAGCTTGAATACCATCTATGAAAACTAGAACACGATCGTAGACCAATCATGTCTTCGTGATATAAACTGCCAGGCCTGCTGGATGCCTGGGTTGATGACGTGGTCGGTGGTGGTTTTCTGCTCAGCAGCTGGGTCGTTGTGTAGGTCGCTCTTGCTTAGCGGTAGTCACCCTCCATCGGGCGGCACTGTGATTGAGGGAGGGAGAGAAGATGGCCGGGTGTTAGGGGGGAGAGAGGCTCGATTTGACCGCATTTTCGACTGCAAAACTGGTATTTAATTGCCTTCACAAAAAACGGGGGGAAATCCACCCTACGTAGTTGGCTTGTGACCCGTCAGTTGGAGCAGTACGGACATTAGAAGGTACATAGCGGAGACCGGAAAGGTATATAATGTGAAGACAACAACAACAACAACAACAACAACAACAACAACATAGACTTACTGTCCCTCATTCGTGCTTGCAGATATTTCAGCGACCATCTTTTCGTGACGCACGCCACCGGCATAACTGGTGGGACACCCGAGAGGTTTCCAAGCACCAAAAAAGACAACCAGGCCAGACGAAGAAATGACGCCCGTCCTCTCACCTGCGAGTAGCAGGTGCTCTTGCCCATGAAGACGCACTCAAGACCCTCTTCGCAGCAGGTGGAACCGGTCCAGCCGTCGCCACCGCACTGCTCCCACGCTTCCACAGGCTCGCCCGAGCACTCTCCGGTCGGAGCGGTCGACACAGGGGCGGGGGTGTCCCCGGCGACAGGTGCGGCGGTTTCAGGCGATGGGGTGGGAGCGGGGAAGTCGCCTGCGGGTAGAGTTGGAGCGAAGGTGGAGGAGTCGTGGTAACGAATCAACAGCGAAGGGGCGTAGGGGACGAATGAGAAAAAAGGGTGCAGAGCGAACGCGGTGGGACACACGTCTGACTCCGTACGCCACCGCTGCACAGCGACAAGCCAGCCGCCAGGCTATTGGTGCAAACCATAAGTACTATTATAGACACAATCATCGTTTTCGCCACCCTGCTTACCGCCGATGACACACGGGGCCTCTCCGCACGGCCTGTTGGCGTCGAGGACAGCGGTCTCGCAGCACTCGTCAGACCCGAGCTCCAGGTCCGAGGCCACCGTCGAGCACCCGTCGCCTCCGCACTGGCCACAGGCCGCGACGCAGCACGCCCCCTTGGAGGTCTCGATGCCGGGGACGCCGTTGCTGCACGTGGACGTCGTCGGCATCGACCCCCCCGGGGAGGTGGGCGCGCTCGTGGCTGCCGCCGTGGGCTCCTCGGTCCCGACCGGCGAGCGAGTCACGGGGGGCGTGGTCGGAGCCTCCCCCGTGGCGGTGGGGGCCATCGTCGGGGTGTCCGGCGAGTCGGTCACCGGAGCTGTGGTGGGGGCTTCGCCGCCGTTGTCGTACTTGAACAAGCTGTAGGCATCGTATCCACCTTTTTGGGGGGGGAAAAGGTTTTAACAGCGGGGAAGAGGGGATAAAACGGGGGGGGGGGGGGGGGGGGGGGTGAGGCGATCGGATCGGACTGGTTTGCTCCAGGAAACAAGAACGTGAGAACGACGGGCGGGATGATCAACGCCAAGAGCATCGGCTCGGATGAAAAACGGCCGGCGAGTTTCAACGAACAGCTGACCCTCGTCCACCGCGCATTACCAGCAGCAAGAGAACCAAGCGCACTGCTGTGTACACGACACCAAAACCCGACTGGAGCGAACGCACTCACCGCAGGCAACCGTGCCGTCTCCCGAGCAGGCCATGTGGCACACTCCCTCGCCGTGGCGCTCGTAGTCGGCGTCGTCGTCGCTCGTACCGCACCAGCACTCGCTCGAGAACTGTCATGTCGGGATTGTTTTGGTTCGGTCACACGAGGAGGTACTGACCACATACACCGTCGGGACACCAACGATTTCGCTTGGTGACTCTCGAGGCCCGCGAGAAGGGCACATATTCTGCAGTGATGGGTATATATGTCAGACGAGCTTGCAGATAGATCTGTCGGCGCGTGAGTACCAAAACATACGAACATGCAACACACGAACGATGCACGCAAACGTACACACAAGGCACGTCCTTCCCCCATCACATCCTGTCACGGGGTCCCACATCACATGACGGCCTTAACAAAAACGTTTTCCAGTCTTCGGCCAAACTGAGACTGACGCCTTTTCACTGGCCAGCAGGTACGTACATGTAATAGCGTGGTCGATGATTACAGTAAAACACAACACACGGACACACACACACACCTGAGTGTCTTTGATCCAGAGAATCGATTAATTTCCCCCATGCCGCCCCCTCACGGGGTCCCAGTCAATGGCATATAGAAGTGTTTCGTGTTTTCAACCGCACTAAGACTGACGTATTTTCGTTGATCAGCCGGTTAGCGCGGTCGATGCTAATAATAAAGACACACACACACACACTCACACACACACTCACTCACTCATTCACTCACACACACGCACACTGTTTTCAACCGCACTAAGACTGACGTCTTTTCATTGGTCAGCCGGTTAGCGCGGTCGATGCTAATAATAAAAACACACTCACACATACACACACACACACACACACACACACCTGGGTGCCGTAGTACGGAGCGTCCTTGTCCGCGCAGTGCTCGCGGCAGACCGCCGCGGTCATGTCGTCGCTGGAGATCATGTCCGACAGCACGCGGTCGCCCTTGTTGTCGGTGTAGCAGCCCACGTACTCCTCGTCCTCCGGCGCGGGGGCCCACGAGAGCCTGTAGAGGTTGAAGCTGTGAACACCGCCGCAGGTCTCACTCTATTGGTGAGGAGAATTAATTTATTGAGGAGGGAGGGGGGGAGGGAGGGAGGGGGAGGGGGGGAGGGGTCAGGGCTAGCCTACCAGCAGGGTGGTGGGGGGAAGAGGGCTCGGGGAGCGGGGTTGCGTGCCCGCGGTCTAGAGGGTTCATTTTGGCCTATTGAGGCAGAAAATAAAAACAAAAGTGCACCGCATGCGCCAACATGTACATGTCGTAGCCGTTGCGAGGTGTCACGTACGTTGTGGCTGGTTGTTGGCCTAGCGTATTCCAGGTCATCGTCGTTAACACTACCTGAAGAGGAAGTACTACATGGCACCGCACAGGTAAAACACGCACGGTCGGTGGCACGCCACTGAGGAGACCGCCGCCTTTGACCTCATCAGTCAACAGCATCAATATTGCGCTGCAGAGAAGGGAGGTTTTTGGAGCGCCGTGTCGTCGATGTTGTGCCACCCACCTCGTCGCCTCTGCAGGGGTAGTCGCAGACGCCTGTGTCCCCGTGGCGGTCGTAGTCCAGGCTGCCGTCCCTCGAGCACCAGCACTCCACTCCCCACTGGGTCGCCATGTAGGCGGCGCCCTTCGTCGAACACGTCTCATAACACAACTGCGTATCAGGGAAGGCAGGGAGGGGCAAAGGGCCAACCCCCAAGGGTGAGACAAGCCACAGCAGTAAGGCCAAAGTTTCCCCAACGACGATGTGGCTTGAAGCGTTCGTTCCAAGCGTTTCCGGTTCCCGTCACAAATAAATGGATTTCGCCGTTTCGCTTTTTGCGGAAGGTTCGAGCACCTCCTCTATACGATCGATACGTTCACGCACGCCCCGAATACACCTCTCGATGAGATGAAAGACGAAAAAGAAAAACTAACCTCGGCGGTCATGTCGCCGGAGATAAGCCCGCTCCTCTGCAAGACGCGGTCCGACTGGCTATCTTGGAAGCACCCCACGTGTTCGTAAGCGCCGGGTCTGCCTCCAGGCTCACTTTCGGAGAAGTCGTCCGAGGAGGAAGAGTCTTTCCGTTCACCATCGTCGGACGGACCCAGTTGGTCGTTATTGGTCGTGGAGAAAAGCATCGGGCGAGAGGGAAGAAGAGAGGGAAAGTGTGGGAAGCAATAAGTTGAGCCATCTCTGTGTTTGCGCTGACTCAAGTACAGCAGAAGGCCGTGCCTAATTATTTACGTGCGATAACCCGCGAGCGACAGGAAAAACAACAATGGTATCATGGGATGAGGCAAGTAGTTCCTTGTCCATCGAAAATAGATAACTGGTAGATGCCCCGAGGGCGGTGCCCGTCTGCAATAGTAAACTGATCTGCGCCGTGCGGGTAGAAGCAACGTGTGCGTTACCAGGTCGTTCCTCCTCCTTCCGCATAACGGCCCAATAACTAGTTACGTATTTTCGCATCGCTCCACGCGATTGCAGCGGTGTGCAGCTGGTTTGTTTTTGCCCGCCCGAAAGGTTAGGACACCACTCCCCACAGCAACAGAATGAAAGCTCTCTCACCACCAGAGGCGGGCTCGGCAGTGGGGGCCATGACGGGCTCAGCAGTCGGAGCCATCACCGGCTCAGCAGTCGGGGCCATGACGGGCTCAGCAGTCGGAGCCATCACCGGTTCAGCAGTCGGTGCCATGACGGGCTCGGGAGTCGGACCCATCGCCGGCATTTCGGTGGCGGGTGCTGCGGTAGGTTCCGGCGTCGTTTCTGCATTGAAAGAGGATAGAGCGGCGCGATACACACTACGTCAGGGGCAGGAAGAACCATCCGTGTGACCACAAACAAACAGTGACGCGTGACGCGAGCTTGCCGGATGTGTGTCAGGACGACACGAAGGTGGGCGCCTTCAGCAGCGCAAGAGCAATGAACCTTACAGCACAGCACTAGTTTTCTCGCGACCTTGCTTGATAAACAATTGTGAGATCCCGCCCCCAGTGACAACCACAAAATCAACAGGGCGGCGTTGTCATCACGCACCGTCGAGGACACAAGGGGCTTCTTCCGACACGCTGCACGAGACTCCGGTGGAACGCACGCCCGACTGGCAGCAGGACTCGGCCCCGTAGTCGGGACGGCCCACGGTGGAGCATCCCTCGCCGCCGCACTGCTTGCAGCCGACCGGGCAACAGACGGCGCCGTCGGAGGACTCGATTCCGCGGATGCCGGTGCTGCAAACAACGACTGGTTGGGGTCGGGGTCGGTGGTGGGGTTTAGGGTGCGGGTACGGTTAGGGGTTGGGGTGAGGGGAGTCGTGGGTGGCTGTTGTGGTCGGGAAAGGCAGCATATACCCCTAAAAACGGACGGCAGGGCTTCTGCTACCGGACTGACCAAAAAACGCCCCGACACAGCCGAGACGACGAGACCACCTTCCACAAGGAAGCGCGTCTACTCTCGTCGTCGTGTCATAAACTGCTGTACACGGCGCGTTTGCTCGCCCGAACAAAACCGACATCATGATCGACAACCAAGCGCGGTTTCTCACCCTCGTCGGTGGGAGCCATCACCGGCATTTCCGAAGGCGCTGGTGGTGCGTCTACCGGGGAAGGCGTGGGAGTGTCTGCCGGAGCTGGCGTGGGGTCGTCGACCGGTGCAGCCGACGGGGGGTCTACCGGAGCAGCCGTGGGTGGGTCTACCGGAGCAGGCGTCGGCGGGTCTACCGGAGCTGGCGTGGGAGGGTCTACCGGAGCCGGCGTAGGTGGGTCGACCGGGGCAGGCGTGGGAGGGTCGACCGGTGCAGGCGTCGCGGGTCTCTCCGTGGGCATAACAACGGGCATTTCTGTCGTGGCCGGGGTCGGTGGCGGCGCTGAGCCGTCTGGATAAAACAGTGGGAGGCAGGCGAGCGGGGTGTGTAAGACAGGATGCGTTGGCCGCTTCCGATATGAAGCGCCATTGTTCCTATTCCTGATGTAAGGGACGTGCCGGCAGAGCCAGCAACGGATGGCTGTTCAGTTCGGAACAGGCAGTGAGTGGTGTGTACAAAATGGACCCACAGCCGTTCGCAGCGGGTCACAGCAGGAAGAGTTCGTCGTCTCGGGGCGGGCACATGTGCTGAACGAAATTTTCACAGCAACAGCAGCAGCAACGATGCGAACACCAACCTGGAGGAGCGGCGGCCCCGCGAGGGAGGGGGCACCGGTACATCGCACCATACAAGGGGGAGGGCCCAAATGACTTGAGACCCACGTGCGGATGGATGTTTGCGACTAGGCTGGCTATCTAGTCTAGTCAGACGGAAAAGCAAAAACAAGCAAGCCCCAAAAAATGAAAAAAAAGGCCTCCCTCACTGTCGACGTAGCAGGGCGCCGCGAGGGCTGTCGAGCAGAGCTCGCCGTACTCCTCGATTCGGACCGCGCAGCAGTTGTCCTCGCCCAGGCCGCCGCCGAACTCGGCGCAGCCGAAGCCGCCGCACGCCTCGCACTCCGCATGACAGCACGAATCGCCGGACTGGATGCCCGGGAAGCCGTTGGAGCACACTTCGCGGTAGGGGGGGAACAGACACGTGTACGAACGACGGGGGGGGGTGGCAAGACTGGGGGTTGAGCCAGAAAATCCCGCCGACAGCAGTTCAGAGACTTTCATTCGTCGAGAACGGGGTGCATTGTCCACAAGCGAGGGCGCAGAAGGGCGTGTGTGGCCCAGTTATTGAGTGCCTCGTGGTACACTATGGTGATATGCGCACAGACCAGGTACAAGCGTTTGGACAATGAAGTCACTATCTCGTTGGTCGACACGTACCAAAAGGTTTTCTACCGTGGTGTGTGAAGCTAGTTGCTTCCTCCCAAAAGGCTAGGCTAGGGTACCCTCGCTCCCAAAAGGCTAGGACAGGATACCCTCCCTCCCAAAAGGCTAGGCTAGGTTACCCTCCCTCCCAAAAGGCTAGGATAGGGTACCCTCCCTCCCAAAAGGCTAGGCTAGGGTACCGCCCCCACAGAGACAGGCTTACAACGACACCACTCACCGTCACCAGTGGGCTCAGAGACGGGCTCGGCAGTGGGGGCCATGACGGGCTCGGGAGTCGGAGCCATCGCCGGTTCAGCAGTCGGTGCCATGACGGGCTCGGGAGTCGGACCCATCGCCGGCATTTCGGTGGCGGGTGCTACGGTCGGCTCGGGCGTTTCTAGCATGAGCAAGGACGAGGAAACAGGGAAGAACGTGGCATACGTATGATGTCTGGGACCGAAAGAAAAAGCCATCCGTGTGACCCCCGAGGTACAAATACGGTGACGTCATGCGAGAACTTTCCGCGCCCTCATCTTGATTTTCCCGTCGGGAGCACCAAAACATTGACCGCCGCGAAAAGAGACGGGGGGGAAACAATATTCGAGAAAGCATTTGAAGATTTTTTCATTCGTGCTCCGCTAAGCAACAAGTCGCCAGACCTGGCTCTCGTCTCTGTACACGCCATAGCCCCAGCGGCAACCCACAACACCGCCGAATGAAAGAGCCGGGAACGAGAAAACTGGGAGACGTCAGAAATAACATTCGGGCAACATGCAAGCACGATTGACTCACCGTCTTCGTCATCGTACCAGAACGAGAACGAGAAAGACATGGAGGGCGAAGGGGTCTCGGTGGGCGAAAGTACGTCTGCGTGTTTGGGCGGAAACAAGCGGGGGCAGCGGGGAGAAGTTGCATGAGTATCAGCAGAGGGGCAGAGCAGAGGCGGAGGGCGAGGGACACCGGGGAAAAAAAGGGCGCGAGATGAGGCAACACAAGGCGTTCGTGAGAGAGGGCATTGTTGGACGAGTCGTTGTTCGTGTGGCGACCACGGTGGATTGCACGATTGGTTTACTTGTTGTTGGAGGTGACGGAAAAGAAGGTTCGACAACTCAAGCCGATGGTACCGCACGTTGGCGCTGAGCTAGCGGACGGGCTTCTTCTCTTCGTCTAATTTGGCGCTTGTTCTCCCAAATCAACACCCTTCGGGGGAAAAAGCTGATGAAAAGAAACACAAAAGAATCACGGCAAGAGGAACACGTGGAGGATGAAGAGGGCTGCGTTGTCAAGACGCACCGTCGAGGACACAGGGGGCTTCTTCCGACACGCTGCACGACACTCCGGCAGATTGAACGTCCAACTCGCAGCAGGACTCGGCGCCGTATTCGGGCAGGCCCACGGTGGAGCATCCCTCGCCGCCGCACTGCGTGCAGTTGATTGGGCAACAGACGGTGCCGTCGGAGGACTCGATTCCGGGGATGCCGGTGCTGCA
Organism: Ectocarpus siliculosus; assembly: GCA_000310025.1. Lineage (NCBI taxonomy): Eukaryota > Phaeophyceae > Ectocarpales > Ectocarpaceae > Ectocarpus > Ectocarpus siliculosus. The sequence goes on from FN649736.1 coordinate 2,186,537, forward strand.
CACAATGACTGGATGGGGTCGTGGGTAGGGTAGGGTGGGGTGGGGTGGGGTCAGGGTTTGGGTTGGGGTGAGGGGTGTCGTGAGGACAAACTAAATAGGGGGCTCGATGCCAGAGAAAATGCTGCCGTCGTGTGTGATGGTTGTGGTGGAGAATGGCAGCATCCGGAAAGGGACGAGCAAAACCACCATGGCAAAAAAAAGTGAAGAAACATTTCGGATACAAAAGAAGAGTGGTGAGAGAGGAAAATGAAGGCGCAGCAGCGTGTACGCAGGGAAACGAAATGAACGGACATTGGCAAATGAATATCGTGAGACTTGCACCCAGTGATTGTGAAGCAAGAAGTGACCGCGAAGGACGCGTAACTTTCAGGGCATCTCCTAACCGCCGGCCAAGTATCCGACAAAGCCGAAAAGAGGAGATCGCTTCAAATGGAAGTGCGTTGAATCTGGTCGTCGTATCGTACAATAAGCGTACATCACTCGCCTGAGCAAACGCGACATCTACATCGACAATCATGAGCTTCTCACCCTCATCAGTGGGGGCCATCACCGGCATTTCCGAGGGCGCCGGCGGGTCCACTGGAGCTGGTGTGGGAGGGTCTACCGGAGCTGGCGTGGGAGGGTCGACCGGAGCTGGCGTGGGAGGGTCGACCGGTGCAGGCGTCGCGGGTCTCTCCGTGGGCATAACAACGGGCATTTCTGTCGTGGCCGGGGTCGGTGGCGGCGCTGAGCCGTCTGGATAAAACAGTGGGAGGCAGGCGAGCGGGGTGTGTAAGACAGGATGCGTTGGCCGCTTCCGATATGAAGCGCCATTGTTCCTATTCCTGATGTAAGGGACGTGCCGGCAGAGCCAGCAACGGATGGCTGTTCAGTTCGGAACAGGCAGTGAGTGGTGTGTACAAAATGGACCCACAGCCGTTCGCAGCGGGTCACAGCAGGAAGAGTTCGTCGTCTCGGGGCGGGCACATGTGCTGAACGAAATTTTCACAGCAACAGCAGCAGCAACGATGCGAACACCAACCTGGAGGAGCGGCGGCCCCGCGAGGGAGGGGGCACCGGTACATCGCACCATACAAGGGGGAGGGCCCAAATGACTTGAGACCCACGTGCGGATGGATGTTTGCGACTAGGCTGGCTATCTAGTCTAGTCAGACGGAAAAGCAAAAACAAGCAAGCCCCAAAAAATGAAAAAAAAGGCCTCCCTCACCGTCGACGTAGCAGGGCGCCGCGAGGGCTGTCGAGCAGAGCTCGCCGTACTCCTCGATTCGGACCGCGCAGCAGTTGTCCTCGCCCAGGCCGCCGCCGAACTCGGCGCAGCCGAAGCCGCCGCACGCCTCACACTCCGCATGACAGCACGAATCGCCGGACTGGATGCCCGGGAAGCCGTTGGAGCACACTTCGCGGTAGGGGGGGAACAGACACGTGTACGACCGACGGGGGGGGAGGGGCAAGACTGGGGGTTGAGCCAGAAAATCCCGCCGACAGCAGTTCAGAGACTTTCATTCGTCGAGAACGGGGTGCATTGTCCACAAGCGAGGGCGCAGAAGGGCGTGTGTGGCCCAGTTATTGAGTGCCTCGTGGTACACTATGGTGATATGCGCATCAACAAGGTACAAGCGTTTGGACAATGAAGTCACTATCTCGTCGGTCGACACGTACAAAAAGGTTTTCTACCGTGGTGTGTGAAGCTAGTTGCTTCCTCCCAAAAGGCTAGGCTAGGGTACCCTCCCTCCCAAAAGGCTAGGCTAGGTTACCCTCCCTCCCAAAAGGCTAGGCTAGGTTACCCTCCCTCCCAAAAGGCTAGGATAGGGTACCCTCCCTCCCAAAAGGCTAGGCTAGGGTACCGCCCCCACAGAGACAGGTTTACAACGACACCACTCACCGTCACCAGTGGGCTCAGAGACGGGCTCGGCAGTGGGGGCCATGACGGGCTCGGGAGTCGCAGCCATCGCCGGCATTTCGGTGGCGGGTGCTGCGGTCGGCTCGGGCGTTTCTAGCATGAGCAAGGACGAGGAAACAGGGAAGAACGTGGCATACGTATGATGTCAGGGACCGAAAGAAAAAGCCATCCGTGTGACCCCCGAGGTACAAATACGGTGACGTCATGCGAGAACTTTCCGCGCCCTCATCTTGATTCTCCCGTCGGGAGCACCAAAACATTGACCGCCGCGAAAAGAGACGGGGGGGAAACAATATTCGAGAAAGCATTTGAAGATTTTTTCATTCGTGCTCCGCTAAGCAACAAGTCGCCAGACCTGGCTCTCGTCTCTGTACACGCCATAGCCCCAGCGGCAACCCACAACACCGCCGAATGAAAGAGCCGGGAACGAGAAAACTGGGAGACGTCAGAAATAACATTCGGGCAACATGCAAGCACGATTGACTCACCGTCGTCGTCATCGTACCAGAACGAGAACGAGAACGAGAAAGACATGGAGGGCGAAGGGGTCTCGGTGGGCGAAAGTACGTCTGCGTGTTTGGGCGGAAACAAGCGGGGGCAGCGGGGAGAAGTTGCATGAGTATCAGCAGAGGGGCAGAGCAGAGGCGGAGGGCGAGGGACACCGGGGAAAAAAAGGGCGCGAGATGAGGCAACACAAGGCGTTCGTGAGAGAGGGCATTGTTGGACGAGTCGTTGTTCGTGTGGCGACCACGGTGGATTGCACGATTGGTTTACTTGTTGTTGGAGGTGACGGAAAAGAAGGTTCGACAACTCAAGCCGATGGTACCGCACGTTGGCGCTGAGCTAGCGGACGGGCTTCTTCTCTTCGTCTAATTTGGCGCTTGTTCTCCCAAATCAACACCCTTCGGGGGAAAAAGCTGATGAAAAGAAACACAAAAGAATCACGGCAAGAGGAACACGTGGAGGATGAAGAGGGCTGCGTTGTCATGACGCACCGTCGAGGACACAGGGGGCTTCTTCCGACACGCTGCACGACACTCCGGCAGATTGAACGTCCAACTCGCAGCAGGACTCGGCGCCGTATTCGGGCAGGCCCACGGTGGAGCATCCCTCGCCGCCGCACTGCGTGCAGTTGATTGGGCAACAGACGGTGCCGTCGGAGGACTCGATTCCGGGGATGCCGGTGCTGCACACAATGACTGGATGGGGTCGTGGGTAGGGTAGGGTGGGGTGGGGTGGGGTCAGGGTTTGGGTTGGGGTGAGGGGTGTCGTGAGGACAAACTAAATAGGGGGCTCGATGCCAGAGAAAATGCTGCCGTCGTGTGTGATGGTTGTGGTGGAGAATGGCAGCATCCGGAAAGGGACGAGCAAAACCACCATGGCAAAAAAAAGTGAAGAAACATTTCGGATACGAAAGAAGAGTGGTGAGAGAGGAAAATGAAGGCGCAGCAGCGTGTACGCAGGGAAACGAAATGAACGGACATTGGCAAATGAATATCGTGAGACTTGCACCCAGTGATTGTGAAGCAAGAAGTGACCGCGAAGGACGCGTAACTTTCAGGGCATCTCCTAACCGCCGGCCAAGTATCCGACAAAGCCGAAAAGAGGAGATCGCTTCAAATGGAAGTGCGTTGTATCTGGTCGTCGTATCGTACAATAAGCGTACATCACTCGCCTGAGCAAACGCGACATCTACATCGACAACCATGAGCTTCTCACCCTCATCAGTGGGGGCCATCACCGGCATTTCCGAGGGCGCCGGCGGGTCCACTGGAGCTGGCGTGGGAGAGTCTACCGGGGCTGGCGTGGGGTCGTCGACCGGAGCTGGCGTGGAGGGATCGACCGGCGCTGGCGTCGGCGGGTCTACCGGCGCAGGCGTCGGCGGGTCTACCGGAGCTGGTGTGGGAGGGTCTACCGGAGCTGGCGTGGGAGGGTCGACCGGAGCTGGCGTGGGAGGGTCGACCGGAGCTGGCGTGGGAGCGGCTACCGGAACTGGCGTCGTAGGCGTCGTGTACGGGGTCGGTGGCGGCGCTGACCCGTCTGAGGAAAGGCGGAGGAAGGCGGAGGCAGGCGAGAGGCGGGTTGGGCGGCGTAGGTGGGTATGACAACATGCGTACTGCAGGAGATGCCTTTGTCTCCCGGTTCCCTAGATGTATTGTTGTGAAGTTCGGGGAAGGCCCGAGCCTTAGTTAGAAGAAAACGACATTGTGATTTTTTCCTCGGGAAGAATTGTTTTTATCATTGATGCGGCATCGTTGGTCAGCAGTACATCCGTGACATGGTCAACATCTGCCGTGAAGTTATGAGCTTGTTGGGGGCGGGCGGATAGTAGCACGGTAGTAAAGGGGGAAGGGGTAAAGAGGAAGGGACAAGACTGGAATGAACAGGCCAAAAGCAGTGAGTATGGCAGAGATACCGATTGGTCGTCGACAGTACAGTAGAACGCTCTTCTGTATGGTTCACTTCACGGGTCGTCAATTTCCCACAAAAACCGGCGTAAATGGTTCGGCATAAACAAGCGCGCCCCTTCGTTCACAAAAAAAAAACGCAAACAACTGTAAGAGCTCACCGGACGTGAGGGAGATGTCGGAGCACGCCCAGAACTCTTCCGGGTAGGCCCCTTCCTCGCCGCAGATGTAGCGGTTGAGCTCGATCCAGTCCGACTTGTTGGGGGCGCAGGTGCTAGGCCACGAGGGAGGGTCGAACTCGTCGTACCCGATGTGCTTGCACGAGTTTCCGGTGTCTTGAAACAACACATTGTGGACAATCGTGTTTCAGGGGGGGGCGAGCAAGCGTAAGGGCCGGGGTGGTCGTGGGTATTGGGTGAACGCCGAGTAGTACAACACATGCATGCGTCTTCCGAAGTAGGAGTTGCCAAGCGTTGCATGGGAAATGATAGAAGGTTAAAAGACGTTACGGAAAATCTTGGGGTTTCTTCGAGATTTGCTGAGGGGGTAAGAGCTGTGGGAGAAGCGGGCTAACGACTCTCCGGGTTTTCGGTTTCATACGCTCTCGGTTTCATACGCTCGTACGCATGGGGAAGCGATGACGAGAGAAAGCTTAAACGAAACAGCGAGGAGCGCGTTTCGGTAGAACTATGTTCTGCACCGGTTAGAAATCCCGGAAAAAGACTACGCACGCATCCATCGGCAAACGCGTACACTCAAAACTATTTCACTACTTAATCCAACTCGACGACAGCGACATGCGCGTTGCGCGCACCCTGTCAATAGTCGGCGCGACTGAATAACTGAACCTGAAAAAAAAAAGAAACACTGAAAGAAACTCGGCGGAAATGAGAGCAGTGGCACACTCAACAGTACACCATCTGCAAGACACAGCGGTCGCACTCGATGTCCGGGAGCACGTAGCGCATCTTGATGTTGTAGCCCTTGGGTGCCCCCTCGGGCGAGCCCTGTTCTGTCTCCCCCGCGCGGCACTCTGGGTCCACGTAGTAGCGGCCCGGGTAGTTGGGGTCGATCGGACTGGCGTCGCCGTCGTCTGCGGCGCGGGTTAGCGGGTACCGGTTGAAGCACTCCTGGGTGGGCACGCCGTCCGGGTCGTCCATCTCGTCCGCGTTGCACAAGAAGAACTCGCAGTGTCCCTACAGATCGCGGACGCGAGGCACGTTTAGTGGGGAGAAAAAGTAACGTTGGTGTTGGTGGGGGGGGGGGCGGACTGCGGCCGGCCACGAGTGAGTGCGCTCCGGAACGCCTACAACATTAAATAAAAATGATGCTGGATAATAGGAGTACTTCGAAGTAGAGTGTTGCGTTATCAAACATTATATTCATTCAGCGTTAATTTAACCGTTGTACAGACCACAACGGCTCTCGCTCGTTGCCGTTGAAGTCCTCTTGACCCAAACGCTTACCGTTGTTGTACAGACTACTGCTGCTTCAACTATCTACGACCCGGTGGAGGGGGCGAGGATGGGAATACTACTAATATGTTGGATTCACTGAAACTACCCCAACCAAAATACAAAAAAGTTCGGATGACTGGATGCTTTATTGTTGAGCAGACGACGACACAAGACGATAAGACCAACTTGATACCGGGCAATGGCACTTTTGTAGAAATAATTGACCAACCAGTAGACCAACAACTGTTTTTCATCAGAGTTCGAAACTTCGCACTAACACATGGTAGTTCGCATGCACATATCACCACCAAGTACCCGTAGTGGCGCCATCAATATTTAGATCCCCTCTGTGCCTCGCGATAGGACAAGTGGGTGGTAGAGAAAACGGAAACTGCTGTGGACTACGACGAATAAATGTGGAGATATGCATACAGATTTACAGATGCATATACCGGTACATAGTCCTTGAAATCCGCTCCAACGGTTATATCCTTTTCACGAACAGAAATCTGACTTAGACTAGAGAGATAGGGCGATAGGCACCCGCTTTTTGAGTCCGTGATTCGATTTTCATGGTAGGAATTCACTGATACACCTGCATTGCCGACCGCCGAAGAAAGGGAACCCTACTCAGCGTGAAAACATCGCCGGTTGCCTCGCTGCGGGTTGAGACTTGATCCTCCTCTCACGTGCTCACATGCTCAGCAGCAAAGCTTGCATGGCATGTGTAGTCTATCTAGTGAGAGGAGGTTCGTTGCGCTGAAACGCGCTATTGGGGGGCTGAATGAATATTCAATCAACCCCATGGCAACAAACGACTACGATTTCTTCGAGCTCTACATTATTAGACGTGGATCCCCGTAATGATGGATTCCAACGCTGGGGCAATGACGGCAGTGGACAAAAAAGCACTTCCAAAATCTCCGCGTTCGTCGGAAATGCAATGGAATGAAATGCCTGTCTACATGTCTACATGTGCTTCGTTCGAGTATTCACAACAAAGATAAAGTATCATAGTCTATGTGTGTATGTGTGTGTGGAGCAGCCGTAGTCCCGCCGATTTCAACCTTTCACAATGTACGCAAATGTAGGATCTCAGCTGCAACGTGTGACAAGGGGCTCACCCAGTGGTAGGCGTTCATGATTATGTCCATCTCAAGGACCTCTCCGCTCTTGAACGAACCGAGGACATCCCATCCGATGTTGGCGGTGCTGTAGACGTTGCTTCCTTCATCCGCGTTCTGCGCATACGACATAAAGTTTGGGATGTGAAACAAACCCAGCACTCATCATGCGTATATAAGTTCACACAACAATATCAATGCTCTCGTAGCAACCACCTCTTGTGCTGAGAGGAACCGACGACAATTTCGGGCACCTGCTCCGGGTCGCCGCAGATGCCGTGGCGTTTCGCGATCTCGTCCGTCTCGAGGTAGTTACCGTTGTCGGCAAAATCGCCGAAGTATAGGGGGTACTCGTCCCCTCCCCCATACTCGTTCAGGACGGCAGGATCCGTCTTGGCTTTGGCTCGCTCCTTAACGTAGTCAGGCCCGCGTGCATTGTAGCAATGCGGGCAGTAGTCGATTCCCGGGAAGTCCCTATGTACGTACAGCAAGAGGGCGGGGGCCGGGTGCGTGAGGCCTCCCACGTGAGGTGCAGGCAGGCAACTGCTTGGATCTTGACGATCTTGCCTCGCACAAGCACTACGTTGTACTATGGTATACACAAGTCTGCAGGGGCGTTCGGAGTTGTTGTTTCGTTCACACATCCGAGCGTAAATGAACGCGACGAAGCGTGCGCATCTCGCATTGCTGGTGGTCGTGCCGTTAGAGCGTCACATACGAGGAGTGGTGCTTAGAACAACGCCCTCAACTTTGGAGAAAAGCCAGCAGAACAGCCAAAGCTTCCAAACCAAAAAAACAGCAGTCTATCGTGCAAGCTTGTACAATATCTTGATGAAAAAACAACCACGGAAAACGGCCGTGGTGAGGTACAGAGTAGTAGTGAAGCAACGCCGCTCGCTCGCTGCTGTGTGCAGACAGAAAGACACGCACAAGCCACAGCGAGAGGGCTCCACACACGCACTTACCATTCTTTGAATACGGGGCCATAGCTGTACTGGCGGGAGATGGGATACATCTGCATGATGTGACCGTGAGCATGATTTGCCAGTAGAGTTGCTGCGGCTACAGCCGCGGCAAAGGCAGAGGAGCGCTGAATCATGATGACGGGCGCAGTCCGGTCGTCGTAGGCCACCAGGCCCTCTTTGTCCGACGAAAATGCTGCCAGCAGCAGGGAGGGGAACGTTGCAGTGCGGTGTGAAGGGTGTGTCAAGGTTCAAGGAAGAGGGTTGGATATGCTTACGTGTGGCAGCAAGCAGTGAGATTCGGAGTGTTTTTTTTTTCAAAAATGGAACAGTTTTCAGCATATATCTATTCGTTCGATGGATAGCTCTGCGAACTTTCCAACGGCCAACGCCTCCAAATGAGAAATGTTGCTCCGCCGTGTCTCTCAAACTTAGCGCACCTCGCTCGAACAGACAGCAACGTTCGGTTGTTGTTATTGTTGTTGTTGTTGTTCTCACATTAGTCTAGCTCTATAGTCCACACAAGAATGGGGAGCCCGTGGTCGCAAAACCCGGCACATACGACGCCGCGGGGATATAAAACAAGAATGGCGGAGTACAAACCACTCGGAAAAGAAACAAAATGATAAAAAGAAACGAACAGCTACCGACTGACCGGTCGAGAAAAGGAGAGATCGGTGTTGTTGGCCGTTTGGTGGTATGGTGCTGTGGCATCTCCGTATCTATCTCCAGCACTCTCTGTGCAGTACGGCAGTTCAGTATAGTAAGATATCCTACAAGACTAGGGTATACGTTCTCCCCCGGCGCGATGAACCGACCCCCTCCTACGGCTGTAAGTCTGGCTTGTTCCGTGTGGTGAACGCGAACGGGCGCTCCACTTATTTATAGCGAGATGTTTCATTATTACCCAAAAGTCGAAAATTTAGCTTTTCCAATCTGTCCACAACCAACGGTATCCTGGAGCCAAAATACATGTAGCGCCTTGTATTGTCATCACATATGCCACCAATAATTTTTTGGCCGAAGTGGTAGTCTGATGCGTGTAACTTCGCGTACTGTAGTGGACTACAGTACAGCAGTACACTCTACAGTCGTGCCCGTCTTAAACATGCACATAGCGGTTGGTGGTGGAACGAGATGGCTCTTCCTGCCGTCGAAAAAAAGATTCGTTCGACCATGTTCGACAGAACATCAAGCAAGCCCCCAAACAAACGTTGCTGCTGTTGTGCGTGTGCTGCTGTTTTCGCGGTTCCGTCAGACACCATGTGATTAATGACACATCCATGGAGTACGAAGCAAAGTAGTACTTGTTGTTGGGATGTTTGTCGGATGGAGAGGAGGACGGAAAAGGAAGTGTTGCAACTACTTGGTGGCTGCACCATAGTCTAATAGTACGTACGGCGCGTCCGCTGTTGTTTTCTCGCGGCATCATTTATCTTGACAGCTTGAGTGACGGCCCCACAACAGACAGTATGATTTGGTCTGTGATCCTAGCTGCTGTCCTTTGCGGCTTTGGCACCGAGCACCGACCCGCGACCACACGGCACCGCCTTGGCCGGAGCGCCGTATTTCGATGTATTCAAGACGGGGGGGGGGGGAGACGTGAAATGAGCCAAAGCTGGACTGCAGACACCAGCAGTCTTCACGAGCCAAAAAACTAGCCTACCCGAGCTCTACCCGAGGGAACAGCTCCTGAGCGTACTGTACTAACGAACCAACCAGCATGGAGTAAACGCGGCGCGTTGTGCTCCGATGGATGCGGGGCTACAGCAATCCTGTCCCCTTATTATTCTCACATATGTACGGCCATCACCTTCCTCAACTCCCTTTTCAAAATATTGGAACCACGCCGTTCATTTCTTCCTAATATATCCCAGTCTAAATCCTATATGTTACTGGGGTTGGGTGGTAAAGGCCCCTCGCAGACACAGCGCGGACAGCGACACACACACAGCGGACACACCACACGTGCTGCTGATGGAGGGTGGCAAACGAGATGACACCCTGTTTCCGATGACAGACCAGGGAATTTCTTCACAGCCAGCAGCAACAGATGCTTGGACGAGAGTAGCACAGAACAGCATCATCGGAGGTGGGTGCTGCTACAAATGACCAATACAGCAGTCAGTTTTGGTCTACGAGGAAGGGCAGCCAGTCTCGTTTGTCCTTCGTGTGGTATGCTACAACAATGTTCTTGTTGTTCGACGCTGAGCGTGTTCTTGTGGTCCATCTTCTCTATTTCTCTCTCCCGTTCCCCAAGGCTCGCCCCGCAAGCTTTGCGGCTGTGGAGTTCTCTGTTCTGTTTGAAATCTTGGACCTACACATGTTTGACTGATGGTCCAAACTGCCTGCTGCGCGGTGTGATACTGACTGGTGTTTGCACACGAACCAGCACCGCAAAGGGAGTGCTGTACTCCCCCCGCTGCAGATAACGGTGTTGCGAGGTGCACGAGGTGCACTGGAGACAGGGCGGTGGCGTAAATCTATGCGGCGACTGTACTCTGCACCGTCTAGGCCGCTAGGCCGATTGCCTACTTCGTCGCCTGGCTGAATCCCCCCGTTTTGCGGTACACCCCATCAAAGCCTGTAGATACCGAAAGACGGGCAGTAATTGGTAGTCATCGGTGACAACAAGTGCTTCACACACCCTGAATCAATTTTGGAAGCTTGATTACGCCGCAGATTACTCCGCAGCAGCGCGCCGAGAATGGCGGGCGTTGGAAACCGCCTCGTCGAGCGCTCTCCGAAAACATGTCGTTTGGTTCTACATCTTGTTCGTCATGGAGTACACAGCAGTAGTCGACCTTTGAGAATCGATCCATTGGGGGGGGGGTGATATCTAACGTCACCCCAAGGTATGGTTTCTGAAACTACGGTGACTCACAACTACGTATAGATACAGAGTTCTGCAGATTACGGCTGTACCGGTGACTCCTCACCCGGAGTTTGTCTTTGCCGGTGCGGTCTGCAGTCTAGCATGTGTAGACCAATTGCCATTTTGCAATATCTCCCCCGGTCACACATTGTAGGCCGGCGGAGCGGGACATCTACGCATTTATTTTATACTTCCTTCTGAAGTACGCATTTATTTGCGTAGTCGCGAACTTGACGATCCAAGCAGCGGAGAGTAAATAGACAAACGGTTTCAAGACTCTTCTTTTAGGCCCGTCGCCCGTCCCCCACATCCCTCCCCACACCCCACACCCCCGTATGTGGTTTCTGCTGTACGCAACACAGCCACGAGCGGCGCTGTCTTCGGAACCGTGTTAGCGACGTACCGCGGACATTCCGTGCCGTTCTACGCGGCGAGCATGGGCACAAACTACGCCCTGGCCTCTCTAGCGTTCTTCGGTGAGTCTTTCTTCTGTTGAGAAGGCAAGCCTTACCTCGCATTGTTTGGATACTGTACACAATACAATCGCTGAAAGACTACTGCTGAACATACCAGGCCGAGGTACTACCACAGCAGTCAGTCGAAGATATGTGTTGAACGATGTCTCCGCACTTGTCGTCACAACAAGTGTAGACGAAGCTGGTTGCACGCATCCACCGCCAACCCTACCTCGTGTGTTGCTCATTTTGGACATGATGCGGGGTACACGGGTGCGCAAGCGCCGAGGCCGCGTATCTGGCAACGCGTGTATATGTAGTTACAAAACAGTCCTAGATTTTCTACGTGGTAGCACCCGTGTATTTTCCGCATATCGTATTTCCAAGCAGGCGAGGAAATCACAGTAACGCTATTTTGACGGGGGGGGGGGGGACTCCGTGCCAGGTACCGAGGCGTTGATCCGAAAAGCTCGCGGGGACAAGCGAGACGCGCTGGGCTACGCCGGCGCCGGCCTGACGACGGGCATGGCCATGACTTTGCCGATCGGTGAGATGTTGTGTAGTACGTCGAGGTTCATCATAACATGCATTTTATCGGCGCTGGAACCGTCTCGTCAAGAGAGGGAGGGAGGGAGGGAGACAGAGACAGACTGACAGACAGACAGACAGACAGACAGACAGAGAGAGAGAGAGAGAGAGAGAGAGAGAGAGAGAGAGAGAGAGAGAAGGGGGGCTCCGAATATGTGCCGTCTTGTGAATGTAGACATCCTCTTCCGTCTTTGAGAAATCGAGCTCCGGGGGTATGTTATGCCACCTACGAAAGAAGAAACAACGTGCATCACGGGGGGTGACATTTTCTCAGCGTTAAGAAGCGCAGACACCAGCACTTCAACCAAGACGAACTAAAAATATCTTGAAAATTGTCGCACAGGGGGGCGATACCAGGCGCTGGTGGCCGGGATTGCGATGGCAGGGGTGGGGTACGGGGGCTTTTACGCGCACCGGAGAGCAAGAGCTTATCTGGACGAGCTGGGGCAGGAGGAGCTCAGGAGAAGAGATAAATTAACATCGAAAGGGCCCAAACAGGCGGACGGCGGGCCCAGTAAACGCTACCAGGAGCAGCGATAGCGCACCTAACAGAAAAAAAAATTGGACGGGGGTTGCTACGAGCTTTTGTGGATATTGCGTTTGGGTGTGTATTGACATCGCAAATGTCTTGAGTTGAGGCGGGGCGAAAGGCGGAGAGAGGTAGGTCATGACGGGTTTGAGGAAAGAGTATTCGTTTGTGTTGTACAATTCATTTGATTTTAACGTTTTCTTCAGTACGAAACTGGCGTTCGGTGCGTGTCATCTGTGTGCGGTAAGGAGAACCCTGCTGCTTAGATTTCTAGACCTGAGTCGGTGAGATCAGGAGCCGACCAGCTCTCTAACATGCTCCACAGGCAACCGGTTAAGTGCCTTCCACTTGTACTCTTTCAGCTACATTGTCGGGTGCGTAGTGCCTTTTGCACTGGTTCCCGCTGGAGTCATATCGGGTGGGGCTTTCTCCGGCGGTACTCCAACGGCGGTGTTGCTTGCAGGCCTGCCATATCCGAAACCTTGGTGGATGTTCTTTTTTGTGTCATTTTCGTATACTGGTACCTTTTTTTGGGTAAGTTAGCCCGTGACCACGGGAATCGACCGCGTCAAGTGTTAGACTATTATAGTACGGATAGAAGAAGACACTGGGCAGAGAGAACGGAACGGTTTTTAATGTGAAGACAACAACAACAACAACAACAACAACAACAACAACAACAACAACAGCATCGAATGCCGTTGCATGAGATCGATCCTCTCGGCCAGTTTGGAGTTGCAACTCCACCTTGTTCTTATTGCTCCCCCTCTGTCTTGGAAGAAGTCAGTGTCAGAAACATGTGCGCACGCTTGCGATCAACCCTCTTCGTGTGTACAGGTACAGAGCGGCTTCAACAAATTAGCTGTAGTTAATTGCTGCGGCACTCGAGGTATTTTTGTTTTTTTCGGAGGTGTGGAGTTCCTTGGAACTACAGTCACGCGATGCTGCGAGCAATGTTCGACAAAAAAGGTGCAGGCGGTTTATTGGGTACACGGCCTGAACAATTTTTTCATGGCATCCTCCGAACCCGACACTGAATCTCTGGCTCTGGCTCTCTCTCGCTTCTGACATATACACATGTCTCACAACGCACACAACAACAGCAGCGTACAGCGCCTTGTTTTCCTCGCCGCTGGTGCTGATGCAGTGTTTCTTCCTTGTATTTTTGCGGCGCTCGTCGCGTGAATCGAGTAGTCATCCCAACAAAAAATGGCTTTCTTACGGCCGATAATGTTTTTCAGTATTTTTTGTCGTTCCCTCTCGTTTGTACCAATACCGCCACCATTCTCCCCCCTACTAAACACACTTGCTCTGTCCACAATCAAAACCCCACCGGTCCTTCCCTGCAGACGGACAGACAGGCACACGTGGCTTTTATTCGCGCAAACGCTCGTAAAGGCGCTTCAGCAGAACCACGCTGCTGATACGCATGCATACGAACCATCACCGACACCCCTGTTTGGATGATACCCGACAGGCAGAATCGTCTCCTCCAAAAAACACCCCTTGCCTCCTCTCCTCAACTAACGAAAAAAGCACACAAAACAGAGACAAGACAAGCATAGTGAAAAAAAAAACGATGATGGTGTACATCAATCACGAACAACAATAGAGCACATTGTTCTCACACACGAAACAGCAACAACAGCAAACCGGCGGGCGGTCTTCACTTATGCGCAACAAACCGCTAACCCCCCACACCCACCCCGCAGAAAAAAAAAAAAAACGCTCCTAAATATCATATATGCATATCATAAATAACAATATCTGGGTTCGTTCGTTTACCGGATCGCGACGAGTGCT
>FN649736.1:2224714-2239286 GCA_000310025.1 Ectocarpus siliculosus
CCGTTTTGGGGGGTGGTTTTTTCACCCCGGTGTTCGAAACCTTTTTTAGGGGGGGAAATTGGTTTTTGTTTAAAAAATTTTTGGGAGGTGCCAAAACCAAACTTTTTTTTTTTTGGGGGAAACCACAAAAGGAGGCACCAATAAACTTTGGGATTTTTTGTGTTTTTTCCCAAAAATGCCACTTTTTCCCGACCACCTTTTCCCTTTGGGAAATTTTGGTGTGGCCCCCATTTAACCCCGGGGAAAGAAAACCATTTTTTTAGGCCTCCAGGAAAACCCGGGGGGGGGGGGGGGCAAAATACTGGAGAATAGTGGATATACTTCAGGGAGAAATCGATCGATATTCTTTGACGAATAATAATCTACTGTAGACTAATGAAAAAACAGTTTAAATACGTTTGGGTGTACGCGAATACTACACCAAATCGTTCAACAACTTGAAACCACAAGCGCAATCAACAAGCGCAATCAATTCAGTCTTCAAGCTATCGACCGACTCCCAGTCGCTCAGCGAGTAGGCACAAGGTAGGGGGGGTGGGGGGGGGGGGGGGGCAAACACACTCACGGAATAATGCACAGGCACCAGAGATCGCACCAACACTCAACTTTTCATATGCAGAGTCTACATACCCCCCCTCTCTCGCCGCACTGCATCACATGCTCTAGGCCGATTCACTCGGGATTAATTAGGAGACACGTTCACCGCCATCGCTACCCTCAACTTGTGCCTGCTATGTAGCTACACTGGCTTGATGCACGGGAGTCCACTATTATACTAGCACCCACCGCCGGCGCCACACGCAGCTGTCATGCAACCCCCCCGCAAACGTACGCAACAGCCAGGGCCGAGACAAAATTCCGGGCGGTCGCCGCTCCCGCCATCGCGTCTGCCGCCACCTTCGCCGTGGCAGAAGCCGCGTCGTGCCCATAGCAGCAGCTTGTGCGGCTGCTGCTTTCCTTGCTACTGGCGGCGCCGCCTTCCTCGGCGCCGCCGGGTTCGGTGGCGCGCTTCCAGTGGCAGATGGACACCATGGACCTTACGTGCTCGACGTTGAGCAGCACGTTCGCCGCGGCATCCGTCAGCAGGCGCGCCTCGACCATTTCCTGCCTGGCCACAACCTCCATCGAAACGATCATTCGGTGGTAAGTCGCCCCGCCACCCCTATTACTGCATCCCCCCCGGGCTCTCCTTGCACCGTCTTTCTCCTCGGCAATGGAGAGGATGGGGGCAGGGGTGGCGGCGGCGGCGGTGGCGGCGGCGGCGGCGGCGAGGGAAGCGGGAACAAGTGCGGCGACTGTTCTCGCCGAGTTGGAGACAAGATGCAGGGCGGTCGAGTGGCCCTGGCGGTAGTCCTCTAGCAGAGCCACGATGGCACGTTTCTGGGCGTCGACGAAGAGGAGGGTGAGTGAATGGTGGTACAACCAAAAGAGAATTAATGACTTGCACCGAGTTTCGGGTGGTTGCCTACGGGAGTAGCTTGTAAGAAGACTCGTTTGTTTGGGAACGGAAACACAAAATCATCAGAGCCAAAGCGGGCACTTCATGCACGTCGTTGGATACCCGCCCCTTATACACATGCTGACCGAACCGTGAATGACGTGGTCTTCCAACAAGTCAGGCATCTGGCAAGACCGAAACGTGTAGACTACAGTAGACCTCGCGGTCAAGATGGAAAAATATATTCGCCTGAAAAAACGGGTCCGCCATCATCTCGGTCACCACACCGCCGAGAAACGAAGGCTCTAGCCCTAGGGTGTTGGCCATCTCGCGGAATCGCCGGGAAGGGTCTTGGCTGCCGCAGTGGCTGAGTCTGCAGTCGTGGGAAGAGCTGCTATTATCATCGGTGCGTGTTCTGCGAGGGGGGAGGGGGGGCGTGGTGACATGAACAATAAAAAGGGATGGTATACGGAAAGACGTCAACCTGAAGAAGTCCCCCATCGTTCGCACACAGCCACAGAGGGGTTGCGGGATCGTTGCTCCCGTGTTCTCTATGCATAACCCTCTTGCGATCCCATCCAGCCATTTGTTTGCCGTCGTTGTCGTTGGACTCGCCTGCACCGATCCTCGCCACCCATCGGGCAAAACCGCGCCAACGCGCGAAACGTAGGAGCCACGAAGTCCAGATTGTTGCTGTCGTAGACGAAGGCTGATGAGCGGGGCAGCGGGGTCGGGGGTGGGTGGGAGAGTCCGTGCGTTTCTTGGAAAACGTCAGAGCATCGCGAAAAGACTACCCGGCGCATTGAAGCATTTGCAGTGAGGACTGAGGAAGAAACCATCTCTCGCAAAACTTAGCTTGCGAGATGGGGTCAGGACAGGGTGGTCGCACAGGTCTCACGAAACTATTCCTCCTGTCGGCCCTAAGCCACATGACATACAGATGTCACAACGGCACGCCAATACCCGATACAACAGGCACGCCTTTGGTCGAACGTGAGTCCCGTGCGCGCTAAGTTGGGCGGTTTCTCTGCGCCCTACTTCGTCGTAGGTCGACGTCCCTTGCATGTACCAATTCCACCCGAATAATAATGTGGAATTTTAGGTAATGTATGTAGCGGATATGCATATGGTATGATATTCCTTGTTTCGCTCTTCGTGAACGATCTGTGCCGATGGGCGTTTGCCTTTAATTTTTTTGGGGGGGGGCAACGGGAAAGTTACCGCTCGGAAGCATTGACGTGTCGCGTCGATTGTGACGATACAGAAGCCATTTAGAGAATAGACCAAGCCGGTCAACCGCATTTCATCCTGTCGTGTACAACCTCTACATTAATGAGTACAGAGATTGAGTGGTGGGTGCTGAGATCGTAAGGTCATGTGCGTACGTGCCACACATATCAGCAGCAGCAGCAAGTTCGCCATAACCCGCGGTCTACATGTATCGCAGGACTGTTACGGTCGATGGGCAGGTAGCGCACGACCAACAAACAAAGCAGTGTCCACATATTGAGCGACACGCAGAATATCGTTGTCCCGACTTGCTGCCGAGACTGACAGCTAAAAGTCGTTGTACTCGCGGCACGCTTGCTTGTTGTCTTCTTGTAGTACAGCGAGCGGTAGAAGAGGTGTGATATTTGCTGGGTGAATTAGCTACATACATCACAATCCTCTCGACTACCTCACTCACTCAATCGTCGAACGAAACAAGCTCATGGTAGAAGACTAAATAGTCTATAGCCGTCCTACGTACAGCAGTAACTACGTCGGAACAGCCACCGGCACGTGCTCTTTCCTCCGCCCTGTACCACATCCTCACCGTGGTTTGGATGATCTGAGGATGAGCGACAAGGAAGGCTCTCCGTGATGGCGGTGTGAGCATCGATATTGTGTGCGAGCCCTTCAAGTCAGCACGCCGCCGGTAGATGTGGGGGGGATATTGAGAAAGAAAGAGTAGACGTCCCCGCGAAGCAACGGGTCGTTTTCTGAAACCGTCGAGTTCGTCAATATATTATTGTTCCAACAAGAAGCAGAACGTTGGGGGGGTCGTTTGGGTGTTGATACTCGCGGCCAAAAATGACCGCACCTCTACAAGAAGACTGGACTGCATACCCCCGGAAACAAGCTGCGTACCGCACTTGGACAACACCCCGACCCCTGAAATACTGAAGAGATGGCGGAGACAGACTCCATGAAACCTTGTGTGTGTGTTAAGTGCAGCAGGTGTGCCAAGACAGTCCCGAGAATAGCCGTAAAACAAATGTGCTCTTTCTTCCTGCGGAAACGGACGCCGAAGATTCCCTCTCACGTGCGCTCCCCCGCTACCTCACCCGTAGTGCTAAGGAGCAGTAGTTGCAGTGTTTTGTGTGTCTCGAGAGTTGTACGCGGGGGCGGCGGTTACCCACCAGCAGTAGTATATCAGGAAACAAGGCTTGGTTGCAGATTTTATTTTTTGGGCGGAAACTGACACGAGTTGAATGTGAAGACAACAACAACAACAACTCGGCGCGCCACAAAAAATAAACCTGCCATTTCTTCAAGAGCCATCCGACACACCCTCCTCCTGCGTGTGACCAAAACCGCAGCCTGTCGAAAGCAAGAGAGCTCTCATCAAAGGCCGAGACCGCGCCCAGGAAAAGCACCTTATTATCGATCGGTGTCTAGGTGTTCGGAGCACTGACGACGCAAGCGAGCGTCATCGCCCGTAGGTTCCAACACATGAACCATAAATGTCATCAAAAGCGCAAGACTATTTGTGGCAACACTGCCGTGCGTATCGTGAAGAACACCAAAGGAAAACAAGCATGAAAACGACTTGTAGAACACTGCTTGGTTGGGCCGGCAGGGAAGGCTACCACGGGTGCAACGAGCAGAGTGGGTGATTGTGAAAGGCGGATTCACAATCTGGTGCCGTCGTCCAATGGAACAGTGAGGGCAGCAGCCAAAGACAACGTAGCACGTGCCTCACGCCATCGTAACCGGGGGGACGACTTGCCCTCCCCCCCAACCGTCCCCCACCCCCCCCCGCCCTCCGGGACCTGTACAAGGCAGTAGCCAGAACGGGTTCGAACACCACACGTCGAAAATAGGCGAACCAATGGACAACGAACAATAAGCCAGCCCCATCTCTTCGCGCCCTAGCATCCCAGCGATACAATTAACCCCCCCCCCCGCAATAGCCTGTTCGAAACAAAAAACAAGCGTGCTCCAGCCCCAGGGCTTAATAGGAACGCGAGGTCTACAGTAACAGTCAGGACACAGACGTCATGCACTTGACATGACTGATCCTCATCCCTCCCTCATCCTCCGCGAGAACCTTCCACACCCTCAACGCAAAAAAAAAAAGAGAGAGATGTGAACAATCCTTTCTACACCGCAAGGTAGTCCCCGTGGAGGTGCATCGCGGCTACCGCCGCCGCGAAGAACACCAGGTTGCGTGCCCCCCACGCGAGCGCGCCGGCGGTCTTGGCCTTGCCGTAGGCGTTTCCGACGGCGGCAGACAGGGCTCCGGCGGCCCCCCTTCTCTTAGCCGCGTCGGACTTGACCGCCCTCGTGCCGCCCTTGCTCTTCTTGAGCGCCGACTTTCGGACCCCCGCGCCGCCGCCGCCGCCGCCGGACTTCTTGCGGCTGCTTGCGGTTGCCGACGAGGGCTGCAACTTCTTGATCTGCGTTTTTTTTTTGTCACACAACACACAAAATCAGGGGGAGGTGGTGGCGTTTGGGTGCGCGGGCGCAAAGCAGGAACAACTATCCAAAAAAAGGCGCTTCCGAGAGAGACACCGAGAGGTGCACCAAGTTTGCAGCAGAGCGGGGGTGGTGGGGAGGGCTGGTTGTCCCCTTCCCACACGTGCGAGGGCGGCCGCCGTGAACTTGCACAGGTGCAAACTCAGCGGGACGACGCTGCATCCATCGCAAAGCGGACACATGCTAGGCCGGGGCGGTGCGATCGATCGTGTGACAGAGACACGACGCAGAGATCGTGCCAAGAGGCCAACCATAAAAAATAAAGTAACAAAAACCGTAACCACACGGTCGGTGCTGCATACTCACCGCGAATTTCGATAGACTTGGATTAGTACGACAACGCGGCCAGCCGCGTACTCCAACACAGATATGAGGCGAGGGATAAACTGGAGGGGGGGGGGGGGGGAGGAGTCGGGTTGCTCACCATAGCCTCAGCAGCCCGAACCCGCCGCTCTGCATCGCTCAGCTTCTCCGACAGCTCCACGATGCGGTCCTGTGGAAAGAGAAGAGAAGGCAGCCCCGAGCAGGGGGGCGGGGGGTGGGGTGGGACGGCGGGTAAATAAACACGACCACAGCAAGCAGTTGCTGGTAAGCTCGTTACGCCGAAATAGTTTCAATTTCACCGCGGCCCAAAGAAAAAACACTTGTGTCGGACTCCCTACCCGGAAAACCACCCCGTTCTGCCACGAGCGCGTACACGCATCGTGTTTCTTTTTCTCTCGTTCTGGCCCCGCCGAAGGCTGACGCTCTCCTACCAACGAACGTGGCAGACGAGAAACACAGCTATGCATACGACATCAACAACAGCACACATGATGAGCACACACACACACGCACTCAATTGTTCTTTGCTGCTACACCGTATCTGTCTTCAAAAAAATCCAGAGGGTAGCATAGCCTCCCTCGTGACGCGCAGGGGTCCCAGATCATGGTCTCCACAAGCATTTCCTGTTTTCAACCGCACTGAGACTGGCGTCTTTTTCATTGGTCAGCCGGTTAGCCCGGTCGATGCCAGCAACAAAAACATACACACGGCAACGAGAGGCACGCACGTCATCTTCCCGGCTGTCCACGGCCTTGAGGGACGTCGAGAACCTGATACCCTTGGTGACCTCGACGGCGCCGTCGCCGTGCACGGGTGTCGAGTCCGCCTCCAGGTACCGCCACTGCCCTTGGCTGAGCTTGAAGTCCAGCTCGGAGGAGGGCACCACCACCTCTGTCGTACCGGTGCTGCACCCCAGGGCCGCCGCCGCCGCGGGCGAGGCGCCCCCTACGCCACCGTTAAGGCTCGCCCTCGCAGCACCGGTGTCTGCTTCATCCGCGGCTTCGCCGGCGGCTTCGGCAACCGTCGCCGCCGGAGCGGTTTCCGAGTCTTCTCCAGCAACGGGCCCCACCGCCGCCACCGCCGCCGCCGCCGCCGCCGCTGCCGCTGCCGCTTCCGCCTCTGCCGCTGCGGTATCAAGCGAAAGTCCCGCCGCGGCGGAGTCCCCGTCGCCGCCGTCCACAGGGGTCACAGCCACCTCTGCAGCAGCGGGTACATCGCCTTCCGCCGCCGGTGTCTCTACCGCCGCCGCCGCAACCTCCTCCCCTGCTGCTGCTGCTGCTGCTCCTGCTGCTGCACTCGCTGGGGCGGCGTCGTCGTCAACGACGTTAGCGTTACTCTCCTCGCCGGTCGTCCCCGACGCCACCGGCGAGGCCTCATCCGTTGCTTCCTTCGCCTCGTCCACCTCACCCGCTGCTTCGGACTCCGCGGTTTCTCCCTGGCCGGCCTCCGCTCCCACCGCCTCCGTTTCCCCCGCGACTGGTGCCTCAGCAGCGTCTGCAACAGGAGCGGCCGCCCCCGAGTCATCGTGGAACTCCTCTTCGGCATCGTTCCCCTGCTCAGAAACAGCGCCAGCTGCGGCGGTGGCGGCGGTGGCGGCGGTGGCGACGGTCACCTCGTCTACACCGGCTTCTCCGGGTTCAGCGGCGTCTGGTACAGCCGCCGTTGCTGCCGCCGCCGCTTCCGCCTCGACGGCTTCGGCCGCGTCCTCCGCGCTGATGACCACTTCGTCGGTTTCGTGGCCATCCCCCGGTACCGCCACCGCCGCTGCCTCCGCTAACTGAGACGAGTCCTCTTGTGATACTGACGCCTGGTCAACGGCGGCCGATTTCGTCGCTCCGGCGCCGCTGTCGTTCTCCGCCATGAGAACCAGGTCAAAGCTTTCTACTGCGGCATCGAGGGGAAACGTGCAGGGGATGCCTTGCGCCACGACCTGCCCGAAGGGGAGGCGGCGGAGTGGAGAAGACGGCGTTGAGGGGAAGGGGGGTGCAGAAAAGAGAGCAAGAGGAAGTCGGTACAAAACACGCACATCTGGAAAGGAGAATCAGAGGTGGTGCACCAACCAGTTGACAAAACCACAATCGAGAACAGCAGTGACCCCAAATATTTGACGAGTCGAATCGAGCACATGACGTCTTCCTTCGCGAACGTGCGCCGTCGCAAAAAGCAAAATCCAACATATGGAGGCGGCTGCGTCGAGGTACCCTCTACATGTGCAGCAACGTTCATCTTACCATGATAATACTTTCATATGGTTGGCTCGTGTTGTTGTGCAAGTAAGCCTGTCAACTCCCATTCAAGCATCCTGCAGTCTAATCCAATCACATCCCTGTACCACCAATCCCCCCAGAAACGCTGGGTGAAACAAGTCGAGCAGGTCTTTTCAAAACTCCGCCAGCGGTCCTCCCCGACTTGAGAGACCCCGCTTGCCAACCAGCCAATCGCTGTGGTACTTAAGTATCTCCCATACCTTTTCCTGCGCTGGTGAAGCGTCTGGACGAACTGCTACCCTGTCCACCGTGATCGGGCCGAATACCTCTTGCACCGTAACCTTGTTGTCGTTTTCCCCACACGGAAGCCGCGTGCCCGAGCGTCGGATAAGAAACGCGGCGGAATCAGGGATTTGAGGTTCGAGGGATTAACCGGTGTGTGAAAAAAGTAAAAAGAAAAAAGCCAGACACACGAAGGGCACTCACGGAACACGTTCGAGTTTGAAAGTCAACCCGTATGCGTGTTGCACAACAGTGAATTAGCACGGGCGACTTGACATATGCTGCATACATGTATGTGTAGGTGTGGCCTATTTCGACGATGCACGTGTGTTCGTGATTGTACGCATGTACTTTACTGCTCCACCTCTCCGGAGGCTGTCTCTGTAAAATCTTGAGGGAGCTCTCACGGACGGCTGGTGTAGATGAGCTTTCCAAGGCGTGTTCGGGAGCGATCAAGCGCGTTGCAGGGCAAGATTGACGGGCAAAACGGCGGCCGCAACCGGGCGTGTCCTGGCAGCACAACAACACAAGAAATGTGCTGGAGACGTCTATAGGTGTCTTTCCTCCCCAGCGAGTGGACGAACACGACCGCAAGCACAGCGCGGAGTTCGGAGGGAGAGACGAGTTGTATTCACCGCAAGTTTTGAATGAAGGCCGTACACAAGGCGTGCAATGCAACCGCTCATCAAGCAGCCGATCAGGGATTCGGTAAAAAGCAATCAACTCCTCGCAGTGCTCTCTGTCTCTCTCTCGTTCTCTCACCGACAGAACCTTGGGCCCTGTGCCCCCAGCGGCCAGCACCTCCTGCGCGTGCTTCAGCTCCACCATACACAGGTTCGCCTCGTCTCGGCGCTCCGCCAGCTCCCGCTTGGCTGTCGCCAGGTTCACGCGGGACTGGGACATGATGATCAATCGGTATGCGTGGGCCAGGCTTCACTTAATTCACCCCCGTGGACAGCTGTCGCCGTGCGCTGCTCTGCTGGTGCTCTTGTGCGTTGCTCGACCGACGCTGACCGACCCACAGAGCGCGCTGCTCCCTCCCCCCCCTGATCCTATTGCCCGGTTCTACGATTCCGCGGGGCCGCGGGGCAAAGTTCACTTTATTATTTGTTCTGAAATATTTTATGAGGAAAATACATATATCAGCAAATATAGCATACAAACACAGACTTTTTGCACTTCGCACCGCAATAGACCGAAGAACTTGTCGTCACACACCAAGGATCACACCTCTCAGCCTCAGCAGCAGCAGTAAGCCGTGTATCACCAAGGATGGACGGGTCTTGTGACATGCGCACAGCTTGTGACATGCGCACAGCTTAATTTTTCCACCCGTTGTCCACGCACCACGCTCATGATATGTAAGAGATGACAACGGTTGGCGCATGATCCGACGCACGTTTTGGACTCTCTGAACTTGGAACACAGTACTCTCTACGGAGATTTGGTGTTGAGAATTTAGACTTCTGTCCGCGTTTGGAATCCAGTAAATAAAGAGACCGCCGTGGTCACGCATCTGTTCATCGTGGTGCTGTCTGTAGAGGATTGATATTGTACCCCGCACCCGCAGGCCACAACCCGTGCCGTACCAAGAAAGGCCGGCACCGAAACCCGCACAGGGAGTGGAATCGGAGAGGAAAAACAGAGACAGCCGCCATGCATGTTTGCTGAGGTTCTTCTGACCTAACAAAACAACAAGGTTTAACGAGCCGCAGCCCACAGGGAGAGAGAGAGAGGGAGGAGGTCGGCAGCGAATTGAACGGCAGCACACAAAGAAACATGACTCAACAATCAGCGAGCAACTTCCCTCCGGAAGGGGGGTGCAGCAGCAGCAGCAGCAGTGGCAGCAGCAGCGGCAGCAGTGGCAGCAGCAGCGGCAGCAGCGGCAGCAGCAGCAGCCGCAACAAACCGGTCATCGCGGTCGACCTTGACGAGGTCCTGGGCGAGTTCGTCCTCCAGCTGTGCGCCTTCCACAATGACAACCACGGCACCTCCCTCACCCCGGAGAGCTTCAACAGCTACTACTTCCACGAGGTCTGGGGAGGCACCAGGGCGGAGGCGGACGCGAAGATGATCGAGTTCTTCAAGACTCCCTACTTCCTGGACGGGATACCCCCCCTGGCCGGCGCTGCGGAGGTCCTCCGGAAGCACTCGCGGACCCTTACCTTCTACTTGGTAACCTCCCGACAGGACTCGCTTCAGGCCCACACGAAAAGGTGGATCGACGCCCACTACCCCGGGATATTCGCCGGGCTCCGGTTCGGCAACCATTTCTCGACGGAGGGGGCGGTGCGGTCGAAGCCCGACCTCTGCAGGATGATCGGCGCCGAGATGATCATCGACGACAACACCAAGTACGCCACAGAGTGCGCGTCTGCAGGGATCAGGACGCTGTTGTTCGGTGAGTTGGTGTGCCGCTGTGTGTGTGTGTGTGTGTGTGTGGTGTGTGCAGCAGGGAGAAAGAAGGTACATCGTCGCAGTTCCCTTTCTACTTGTTTCTTCGGTACACTCATGTGTGTACGCTCCTCTGTTATTTGTCGTGTTTGCAAGTTTTAGTCTACGGGTACGTGCTCTACAATTGTACCACAGCTTTTAGCTCCCAACAGCAGCAGCAGTATCAAGTTACGCAGCTTCTCACAGCAGCAGTGCCTAACATCACTGGTATATCCAACCGTTGGTGCGCCCCCCCCTGCCTTGCGCGTGGCGGCTTCAAGTTCCGTCATACTCCAGTCACGTCCATACATATGACAGGATGACAGGAGTCTCGCCCGCCGTTGATGTTCTGGTGGCGGTGTTGTTCGTGGAGACGGGGTGTTGGTTTGTCCTGCTACTGATATGTATAGGTGGTAGGCCGCAGCCACGGCGGTGAAGTGGTGAAAACAAGTACTACGTCCATCCTTCGATCAACAAGCTCGGGAACGCGTGTCTAGGCAGCAAGAAGCAGCAGCAACACGCGCGTACTATCTACCGCCTGTGCACGTCCGTTTTAGCAAGCGGCACACTGAATGGAAGCAGCTTCAACGGGAAAGAGCCCCCACACCGACGGGTTTCACAGCAGCAGGTGGTACATAGATAAAGCAGATACAGCAGCAGCAGGTCACATCTTGAAATTTCTTCCCTCCTCTCAAAACACAACCCTTCACAGGTTTTCTAGTCCACTCTGCCGGGCAGGCAGCAGTCCAAATCTCAGCTTGTGGCTCTGAGCTCTGAGGCACCAGACACGGCGACAGCAGTTGCAGCAGCTGCCACCACCTGGTGGTCCGAAGACCAATCAATTTGGCCGTTGTACTAAAGACTCGGAGCTACTTTGTAGGCTTTCGGTCGTTTGGTCACGCAATTTCTTTCCCGCGAGAATTTTGTGCCGGACTGGTGTTGGTTGGGCCTTTGTGCAGATGAACGATGGGGAAGAAAATAACGAAACAAGAATATTTTCTAAAATAGAATCCCCTTCGACTATGTATTTCTCGAACGAAAAATCTCTCTCTGATATTATGCCATTGTGCTCGTCCCAGCGCTGCTGCAAATATTCGGTGCTATCATACTGGCGAGTTTCGGATGTACGTTTTGGAAAGTTCACTTTCACTTTCGAGGGAAAAGAGCCAGTTTATGGCCGCCATAAAAATGAACTTTCGATCCTATTATAGGAAGATTTTTTTAGCACAGAGGGCGGCTAGCGTCTGTTAAAGCCTAACTTTTTCAAGTTTTTTCATCTTTGAGCTTTTAGCTGCTTTGGTCAACATCACGCCAGGATGGGTGCTGTTGCACACCTAACCTCACCAACGCATGCCCGCGGTCGGTCGTAGAGCTTACTGCCAGCAGTGGGAGGACTCCAGCAGTGGGAGGACTCCTGCTTCGGCGCTGACGAAGGTTTGACTTGTCAAATTGATGTCGGGCCACAGCTCGCTCATATTTTTTTCGAACACACACACACCCGCCTACAGCAGCAGCAGCGGCTTTTCACCTACTATAACTCGCATCGATCGCCCACAACGATGTAGTGCAGCATGATCCACAACAAATCCTAGGGCATCTTGCTGCCTTGTGCGTTGTTGGCTCTGGCTTGAAGATTGGGGGGATGCGTTGCGAGAGAGCGACGAGCGTTTGGGCGTGCTGCGTGCGTTTGTTGCTGCGGGCGCACACCTTGTCTGGGTGCGTGCATATGCATTCCAGCTCAAAAACGTCGCGTCCTCTCTCACACGACGCTCACAACGCTCCACTCAGACCCATCTCAGTTGGTGGCAAGGCACCTCAGAGCTGTGGAGCACAGAACGTCGAAGGTTTCACCCGAATGCAAGCATCTGTTAGGGAGATATGGTGACTTGGTCGCGGGCCGTGCTGATGAGATTCCCTCCTGGAGACATCGTGACATCACATCGTTAAAAGTAAAAACTTCGGAAAAAACGGAACTGGTCCCAGGAACGGTGCTGTTAAAAGTGAAAGTGAACTCTTGCCAAGAATACTTCCGAAACCGTCTACTATCTTTTATTTCGCGTGTTAATTTAACTATGCTGGGGCCGGGGTTGGGTATTCCTTTTTGCGTGCCTGAAAAAGGAATGGTACCCAATGATGCTGCTTGAGTTTTTTTGTCCCATGTATTTTCGATCTTGCTGTTTTTTTATGCATCGTTGCCACTACAGCCCACCACCACCCGTGCACGTTTAGGCTTAGAATTAGCGACGGTTCTAATTGTTACTCGCCGCTGACTAAGCTAGGCGGGGTAGCTTTCGGAGGGGTGGGGAAACCAGCGCTGCTAAACTGTTTTTTTGGAATGAGGCTTTTTCTCCGAAAAAGTTGGTCTTTAGTCCACACACCGTCCCATGGGAACAGCGGTTGGCAGCACTTTCAGTAAGGCCTCCACCTCTACATACGAGTCGCCGCGATGCGCATGTTGATGTAATAGACACTATACATACTCGAGGTACTGCTACATGCTTAGTTTCCGCCATTGTTTCGCCGTCTCTGCCGACTTTTCGACAGCATCAGTTAAACGACGACACAACAACAGGTCTGCAGTATTAGAGTACTATTTAGTGGCCACCTTTCTGGCTTTCTTTCTTTTTGGCCAGACAGATTTCGAACGGTTCGTTCACGTAACTTGCTCTCTCCCCCCCCCCCCCCTCCTTCTGGTTGTTCCTGGCAGGCGATTATGCCTGGAACAGGACGGACGGACCTCTCCCGGCGAACGTGCTCCGCGTGCCAACCTGGGCCGAGGTCGACGCCGAGCTCCAATCCATCGTCGACGCCAGGAGCGGCGACGGTAGCGGCGGCAGCGGGAGCGGCGGCCGCTCGCCCGCAACGATAACGGGCACCCCGGCCGGTGGCACCGCCGGCGCGGAAGGGGCGGCCGGAGCGGCACAGGGCGGCGACCGTCATCGTCGTCATCGTCGGCAGCAGGAGGGGCAGGGCAGGGAAAAAGAGGACAAGGAAAAGGTGTGTGTTGGTGTTTCGAGGAGAGTTCGGCCTGCAAGGAGAGGCGCCTTTGAATCGTTAGTGTGCCCTTTCTTGTCGCGCTGCCGGCCGTTTTTCTACGCCAGTGCTAAGCGAACGCGCGCGAGGGCGCTCGGTGCTGCCCACGGCCTGGGTTCTGAATAGCGCTGTAGTACATAATGTACGGGAGCGCGCGCCCTGGTGTGGTGCACCGCCGCCGCTGCTGCCGCTGTTGCAGCTGTTGCTGTTTCTGCTGCTGCTGCTATCGCGTGTCTTTCCGTGCCCCCTTCGTCGGCGGTAGACGCAGCCCCGCCGGGTACCTTAACGCTCCTTCGTTTTTGCACATGATGGCCGCACGGCCCTAGAAGGAGAGTCTTTTCGTCTTTCCTGTTGCCGTTCGTCTCAAAGAGCCTGCACTGCTGCAATACAAGCACAGCAGCAGTGCCCCCCCGGGACGGGCCAGGACCAGATTCTTCGCTCTGGTTCGCATGTCGTTGTTGCCGCTGCTGTCTGTCGCCCCGTATTGTCGTAGCTCCTTTTTTGTGTGCGTGGTAGGTCAAAGGACGTTGGGGGTCGAGGTGGGGTGGAGCACGTGCAGGACTCCGATACGACTGCTGTACCTGTACGTACGTTGTACGAGAAGCCCCCCAGCCTGTACGGTCTCGAGCTGAGCATGCTGCGCCCCCCCCCTCCTCCCCACGCGTCCCATGCATAACTCCACGTTATTTCCTCCTCCCTTCCCATAGGCCACCCAGGAGATGCCCGTGCGGGCTGATACCGTCGGTGGGCACCAGCGGCGCACGTGCTCCTCCCCCAAAAGCGTGGGAGCCGGCCAGACGGCCGCTTCCGCTCTCGTCGCCGCCGCCGCCGCCGCCGCCGATGCCGCCGCCGTTAACACCACCGCGTCGTCACCGCTGCCTGGAGATAACCAGGTAGCAGCAGTCGCCGCCGGCGACAAGAAGGACGCCGGTGTCCCGCCAACAGCGGCGGCGGCGGCGTCCACGCAGCAGCGGGCGTCAACGTCCGCGGTGGGTAGTACCGGCGAGGATTTCGTTCCTTGTGCCGCTTGAATTCCTTTGAGAGGTTGGGGGGGGGGGGGGGGAGCAGAGAAATATTGAAAGGGGGTGGGGGGGAGGGGGGAGAAGGCAGTCA
>FN649736.1:2240787-2278484 GCA_000310025.1 Ectocarpus siliculosus
GGGGGGGGGGGGGGGCGGCGGCGTTTGTTACGGTAGCATCGACTGCGCTAAACAGCTAACCAACGAAGAAGAGACGTGGTAGTGTTTGTCTGTGGTGAATGTGAGTCGGTTGATGTTGCTTGTTCTGCCTGAGGAAGCCGGGGTCGAAGCTCGTCGGGTGGTGTGCTCTTCTTGTGTTATTATTTCTGTCGTTTGCTGCTTAACTTACCTTCTTCGTGGTTGTTGTGTGTGTTGTTGTTAATGTTGTTGTTGTTGTTATGTTGATGTTGTTGGTGTTGTTGCCGGTGAAGATGTTGTTGATGCTGACGACCACACGCTCTTGCTGTCCATCTATGTGGTGTTTCGTGGTTATTTTGGTGTGGTTCTCTCCACGTCATCTCGGTGTTCTCGCTGTTTTTCTCCAGGGGTATGTAGCAAGGTGCGATGAGGTGCTTGAGCTTTCTCTCTAACCATCATCGAGTCTTGACTCGTTTACACAATGCAGTCGGTCGGAAGGGATGTACGTTGGGTCTATGGCACCGTCCTTGTTACATAATATATCCGAGGGGGGGGGGTTCAGGGTAACAGGGTAAGGGAGCGCCCGGGGGAGGTCAACAACTATAGCTATCAATCAAGAGCTGGAAGTCGTTCGTGTTCTCCCACGATGGGCAAAACGGGGGAAGGAGCGGGTGAAGGGAGGAGAGGTGCTGGATCATATGTATACCACTCCGAAGCTGAATCGGACGACGCCGTTCGGGTCGGCCTGCTGGGTTGCGTACCGCATTATTGTTGCTGCGTACCGCAGTCTTATCCACACCAAGCAAAAAAACAAAGGCCTTTTTCGCATTTTTCGTTTTGGGCATTGGGCATACATGCAGCTAGCCGAGAGGACGCGGCAGCACGTGGTGGTACATGTCAAGTCAATGTGTAGCGCGCCTTGTTTTTTCGAAAAATAAAGAAGGGGTGCTGAAGAAGCCCGAGGGTGTGCTTGCGCGTTTTTGTGAGAGAAAACAAACGCCCAGCCAGCCAGCCCTCCTCCTGTGTTCAACCGTGGTAGATGTAGAGTCATCACGTCGTGGGCGTAGCCGAGAGGAAGCGGTGGTAGCACGTGGGACAGCACGTACGTACGTACGTTCATATTTATGCTACATTAAATACAACGGTGGGGCAGCGAGCAAGATGGGCTGAAGGGAAGAACGCGTTTGTTTCCTGCTTCTTCGGCCTTGGTTAATTTAACACCGACCGTTTGTTGGCACAGCAGCAACAGCACAGCAGCGTCAAGTGTGCGGGGACCGTGCGCGCACCAGACCCAAACGAACGGTGGCTGGCTCCTGTCGGTCGGGTTCCGAGAGAGAGCTGTCTTGCCTTTTTCTTTTTTGTCTGCAAGGCAGAGACCAGAGAGCGGCACCAAGGGACGGGCCGCATGCATGACCCAGAAGAAACACGTGACGTGGAGTGTGTACACACGCCACAAACATACGTACATCTGTCATACATCTAATCTGTCATACGAGTGGGAAGAAAGGTGGTGCTCCACTGCAAGCAGTGCATGTGCATGTGCGTGGAGACGGGGTATGCATGCATGCAGAGGACGTGTTGTGAGTCTCCAAACCACTCTTCTTGCCGTATTGATGTCAGGCATACTGCAGCAGATAGTATATTTTATATTTTTTTTAGGTAAAAAAAACAGACACGGCACTTAAAACGTCATTCCAGCATTTCATTGAGTTCTTACCATATACCGTTTTCATCTACACGTCGTATTATATTTCCTCTCACACCTCCTTGATGTCGCTTGCGACGCCGTTGAGCGACAGCAGCCTCCTGGTGGGGTCCCCCCCCCCCCCCCCTTGTTCTAGCTACTCGGCGGGGGCGCCGCAGAACGAACGAGCACAAACGCCACCTCCACTTCCCAAGAGACTCACTCGTAAGAAAGAGCAAACTAAACGCCAACAACACCCAATCGCGAGGGGGCCGACCCTTTGCGTTCATGTTATTCAACCTCACAGAGAGATACATGACGTCAGTCGTTGAGGTGACGACCCAGGATACCCCAACAGCAGCAGTACTGCTGTAGCAGAAATGGATAGGAGGAAACTCCCACCGCTTCTAGGTGTAGTACCTCCAGATACGGACACCCAACCTCGTGTTTGCAGCTGCTGCTGCTGTTGCTGCTGCTGGGAGAGCCCCCCCCGACCACCGATTTTTGTGTTGTGTAGCTTAAGTTTTGTTGTGTTGGAAACGGATTATTTGACGGCAAAGGGCCGAACGAAAAAATAATTCCTCTTCTTCCCTGATGATCCACACCACCGATACATCTATCGCTTGTCCACAGGCATCTCGTTTTTCCTCTCTCTTCCTCCCGTCTCACGCAAATATGACGTCACAAGAGCCGGGAGTTAAAAGACCCGTGGCCTCACCTACAAAAGAGACAAAAGACATGACGGCAACAATTCACAGCTAGCTCATGATACAGACAGCGTTCGCGTGCCAGCTACCTACTACCCTATACGCACCGCCCATCGTCATCGTGGGGGAAAGGAAGCAGACATCAGCTTCTCACCTCCGCCCACAAAAAGTGCTACTACACACTGCCTTTTCTTCTTTCTTCAAAGTCGAGAACGCCACGTCCCCTGCTGTCACAGCCATCTACGGGATGGCGGTGTTTCATATATCATTCCTCCGCGATCGTAATAAAAATGCAGCATCACGAGCGCACGCCCTTCTCAAGACGGGGAGGCAGGCGATGCAGGGCATTCCCTCTAAAATTTCCGGAGCCCCACGTCCCGCCTCCCTCAACACGCGTCCAACTATACCCCCCCCCTCCACACACTTTCGATCCTGTATCGGTAAGAGCTACCCGTGACTCTCTCTCTCTCTCTCTTTACACCGCTTGCCTAGAACTCACGACAAACTTGGCGAAAAAGAGAGGACGGGAAACGACAGCCGAACACCACACCCGTCCTTGGCAATAAAAAAAAACATGTGCACTCGAAAACAAAACAGGTCTCCCAACTCTTCCCTAGTTTTGCCGTGTTTCATCTTTTGTTCTCGTCGCCCTGCCCTCCCCCCCCGTGTGTACCTCCTGTCAAGCTTCGAGTTTTAGACTCAAAAGACAAAAAACAGAGAGCGGTAAAAAACAAACAAGAAGAGACACGGCAAGGAAAAGCAAGGAGAGAGAGTCCAAGAATAGACGGAACCTACCAACGAAAGGAAAAACCCAAAGGCCAAAACAGACCCGAAATATTCCACCGAGATACCCCGAATCAAACCAGACCATGAAAAGAAACCAAAAGTGAACCGAACCGAACCGAACCGAACCGAACCGAACCGAACCGCGACCAACAAACAGCCTTTACCCACCAACAGAACAGAACTAAACCAAAACGATGAAGAAGATTAACACCAAAACACACAAGAAAAACAGCCAGGGAGAGTCGAGTCGGTTGAAACTATCGTCAGTCCATCGGAAGGCCGGGAGGACACCGCCCTCCCCCTGCAGGATCCACCCGCGGCGCCCCCTTCCACACACAGAACATCACGACCAGCCGCGTGTTCCGGAAATAAGAGCGACCCCAGCAGCCAAGTCAGAGTCACACGGACCCCCCCCTCCCTCCCCCCCCCCCTCGTTTGCAACCCCCAGCCGAACCGGAGGGCCAAAACGGAGAGAAACGATAGGAACAAGAGGAGAGGACGATCGTGTCTTAGCGGCCGTTGCCCCACGAGTCGCCGCCGTTACCGGTGCTGCCGTAGCCGTACTGCTGCGACTGCATGCTTCCGCCGGGCGGGGGGGGGCTCTGCTGTCAAAGCGCGCATTTCGCAGTGCCGCGGAAGAGAAAGGGACGAAAGAGGATGGTGCGTGATGGTGGTGTTGGCATCGGGGGGATAGGGTCGGGTAAGCCAAACAAATGAAAGAGCAAGATATCCGGACGCCAACAGCAGCAGCCTTCCCCGCGTTTAAATATTTGGGCGGAGCAATGCACCGGGGGGGGGGGGGATTCTTCAACAAAGGTCAACACGAACCGGGCAACACCCACAAGCAGCAACACCAGTCACCCGTCCATCCAAGTCACGAAACCTGGTTGCGATTGCCCTGTTCGAAACCTCTGGGAAGCACCAACAACACAATCTGCCATCAGGTATTAATGCTTGTACCTCCCAGCGTCCCCGACCACCCGCGCTAACGGTGCAACCGAACGACACCACGAAGGGGTGCTGTCTGTCACACTCCAAAAGACGAGAGGTGACGACACACAAGTAAAAGCAAGCAAAAAAAACACATACAAGAGGCTGACGTGTTTTCATAGGTCAGCCGGTTGTAGCAGCGCGGTCGATTCCAATTCGAACGACACACACAACGCAAGCCATCTGCTTCGCGTAACTTTTGCTTGCATGCTTGCCGCCGTTTCATCGTTAACACGCACCTGCTGGTAGTGGTGCTGGGGGCCGCCTGGGGGCATCATCCCCGCCCCCCCTCCCCACCCTCCGGCGTTCGACGTGTGGTGGCCCGGGTAGGCGGAGCCTTGCCCCTGCCATCCGTGACCGCCTTGGCTGTCCCCCTGCGGCAAGATGCAACACATGTGGTACCCTTGAGTTTTGAATTCCTCTCTATATTATATGGAATTTCGCATGGGGCCGACTTCAAAATCTTATGCGTCATACATATGCACGCGTTTAGACAAATTTGAAACCCTCATTGCAGTTCCGCCTACTGCAGGATAGTTATTATAGGTACGACACGTATCAATTCCGCTTTCGGCGGACTGCCTACGCAAAGAAAAAGACCAGGCAGGGGGTACGAAGGCCCTACACCCTAACCCCAACTTCGGCGATCCTGTGGCATATCCAACATGTTTTCTAGTATCCTGCGTACACTACTGTGTTCAGCAGAGTTTTACAGTAGTGACCCGCCGATGAGACAGGGGGGTCAGGTAAAGCATTGGGCAAGGGAGGCAAGCTTAGCACAGGGTGAAAAAACACTAGGGGGTTGAATTATGGATGTTTATCCGCGTCCCACCGAACGGCCCTTGCACTGATACTATCAGCACCAGCGTTGCCGGATCCCTCATTTTGGACTCGCGCGCGTAGTCACTCTCGTGTCCCAATACGTTTCGGCAGAGTGTCAAAACGCGTCGGTAAACGGCCCTCCCACTTCCAATCGAGAGAGCGACTTGCCTAGACTTTCGAGCGTATCGTCCAAGCACAACAACAGCAACTCCTCGGCGCAACAAACACTTCAACCACTAATAACAAAACAGCAGTCTAGCTTTCTCTCCGCCCCCCCTCCCCATCACCAAGAAGCCGCCCCCACCCTCCTCCTCTCATCACCTGCTGGGGAACGCTGCCCTGTCCGCCGCCGCCGCCGTACATGCCCTGCGCCTGGCGACTGCCCTGGCTGTTGTGCCCGCCGCCGCCGCCGCCGCCGCCGCCGTAGTGGCTGTTCACGCCGCCGCCGCCGCTTCCGCTGCCGCTTCCCCCACTGCCGCCGCCGCCGCCGCCGCCGGCACCGGCCGAAAAGCTGCGAGCCCGAGGAAACCTTGTCAGAGACGCTTCCGCCAACACTGCCGCCGCCGGAGACGGCCGTCGTAGACACGGCCGACAAGCTTTGCCCGCCCAGGCCGCTCGAACCGGAGGCGCCCGACCCACCGCCTGCGCCGCCGCTGCCGGCGCCGCCGGCGCCGCCTGAGGTGCCGCCGCTCCCACCGCCGCCGCCGCCGCCGCCACCCTGGCCGGACATCTGCTGGGGCATGCCGAACTGGTCCTGGCCGAAGTCGCCGTACTGCTCCTTGCCCACGTCGCTCATGTACCCGTTCCCGTTAGGCTGGACGACGACGCAAAAAAAAAAAAAAACGAACGTTATGCAGGGC
Source organism: Ectocarpus siliculosus (assembly GCA_000310025.1). NCBI lineage: Eukaryota > Phaeophyceae > Ectocarpales > Ectocarpaceae > Ectocarpus > Ectocarpus siliculosus. Next base: position 2,246,634 of record FN649736.1, read on the forward strand.
ACAAGAGTTTTGAGATTAAATGGAGGGTGGGGGGTTGAGTCAAATTCAACCGTATATTGTACTCCAAATAACAGCTTTATAATTTAGGGAGGAATAGATACACGATCAAGAGTCGAGATGACCTCAGATAAAACACGAGGCACTAGTCACGACAGTTTACAGTAACACCAAAGCGGCATAAACAGGGCGGCGAGGCGACCGGACGACTCGGGGAGGGAAGGGGGGTTCACCTTTCTTGTACCCCCCATGCCGAAGCCCCCGCGACCACGAAACCACTGACGACGACACCACCATCAAGCGTTCTACTTCTCTTAAAAAGCATGCCACGCCGCCGGCCGTCATGCACTACAGCCACCCGTCCCCTGCTTGCACTGCTGTCTCAGACGACGGCCAACCAACCGCAACGACCGACGGCCAACGAACGGCAAAAAACGACCGACCGACAAACAAAAAAGAAAAAATAGCATGCGCCCTGCTACTGCGAAGCCTTCGCCCGGACCCCTTGTTCTTTTTCTGGTATCGGTAACTGAATCGAGGAGGGCACGGCACGTACCGGTACACCGTACTGGCTGCTCGCCGAGTAGTCCATCTGGCCGTAGCCCATTCCCATCCCGCCCTGGCTCCCGTACTCTGTAGCCGGGTACCTGTCGATTTTTTCGGTTCACCACGGTCGTTTGACCACCAACCCCGTCCACCACACAGCAAAAAAAAAAAAAATCAACAAGGGACGGGATGCAGGGCGGCGGCTTTCATACCTGTTGCCGATATGGGAAAAAAAAATCCCGCGAGTATGCATACGCACAACGTACGCACGGTGACACGGAGCCGCCTGCAGCTTTGACCGAGACAGACAGCATGCATGCACACACAGGACCAAAAAATAAAACACACATAAACAAAGAGGATGTTCCGCTTACCCGCGAGGCATGTTCGGGAAGCGCTGTCCGCCGCCCCCCTGCTGGTACTGGCTTGCGCTCGGCGGGTACTGGTGTGGCGGGTACCCGTATTGGTAGGGGTTGGACTGGACCGGCCCCTGCTGGCCGTAGTAACTGCCAGGCGAGGTTTTCCACAGCGACACGACGACAACAACAAAGCAAGGCAGCGTGAAAGTATGATCATCACAGAGCCACTTTATTTTGGTCGCGAGTATCTACAACACAGCAGCAGCAGCAGCAGCCGCCGCCAACGCTGGGCCGTTTCAAGCAACGAGTTTGACCCCACGACAGAACAACCTGGTGGCGGAAGTCGTTCTTCCCGACGACCTACCTACCTACCTCACCGTGGAAGCCTCAACTCATCCTACGAATCGGGGGGCCGGGGGCACTCTCGTGTTGTGCATGTCTCAGCTGTTACAGACCGTTCACAACGAAAGCACGGAGCATTGTTCCCACAGCAACCGATCACCGATCATGGCCAACAGTGCCGTCAGCAGGGTGGGGTGGGGGTTGCAACCAAACCAACTTGTAGTGCGCGGTACGATCCTTACATGCTTCCGTAGGCCTGGCCGGAAGGGGTGTACTGGTACCCCACCTGCGCCGGCATACCGGGCGGTGTGGGCGCGTAACCCTGCTGCTGCTGCGGGGGTGGTGCCTTGGTAAAGGGGGGGGGAGGGGCGACGAAACGTTGATTGCACACGGACAGAAACCGCCACGGGGGGGGAAACATAAGACGAGCACATAGCAGGCGCTGTGCAAAATCTACACAGAATGTAGCGCTCAATCGGACACAGAAAAAACAAACACGACCCAAGACTTACTCGCGAGTCAACAACCCACACGTTAGCCAACTTCTCAACCCGTTGAAAAAACGGGAGCAGCGGCAGCAACAGGAGCAGCAGCATGAACACACGCACCGACCATCGCAGGGTTGTCCCCCGGCACAACATCGGCAATAGGACTCACTCTGCGGCGCGGTCGAGAAACTCCGAAGGTCCACAAGTACGCACATGCTGCGCCCTCGACAAAAAAAACACGCACAGGACCACCACCACCGCATATCCAAGCCACCACCCACCAAACCGACATCACAAACCTTGGGGTAAGGCTCTCCATCACGCCCACAACTCCCCGCCCACCACCAACTTTAAGGGTTAGAGGGTCAGGGTTGTTAACACTCACCTGCTGGGGTGCTTGCTGCCCTTGCTGCATCCCTCCCATACCGCCCGGTCCCCCGGTCCCCGAAACGCCGCCACTAGAACTCCCGCCGCCGCCGCTGGCGGTCTGCTGCCCCCCCCCGCCGCCGCCGCCGCCGCCGCCGCCGTACAGAGTCTTGGAGGCCGCCGTCGATGCCGTCCCCGGCGACCCGTGGGAGCTGCTGCCGTGGCCGCTGCCGCCGCCGCTGTGGGTGGACGTCGGCGTTGGCGCCGAGTAGACCCCGCCCGGCGCGGGCTTGGCGGAGCTCGACAGCCCCGAGGTGCTGTTGCTGTTGCTGCTGCCGTAGAAGTTGCTGCTGCTGTTGCTGTTGCTGTTGCTGTTTCCTCCCTGAGCGTGGCGCGATTGGTTGTTGTCGCGCGACAACGACATAAACAACACCACAATAAATTGAGATGATGTATAACGCACCGTTGTGCTGTCTCAGCCGCGTGTCCCCTTCGGACGTCAGGTTTACTACGTGCAGAGGGCTACGAAGCTGGACGACCTCTCGTTGGGTCCCCACTAGATGTACTGTGCGGGCCAAAATCCGTTGTTCGCTTGCCTATGAAGAACAAGGAAAGGGATCCTCTTCTCCGATCCATCAAGCAAAAAAAAAAAAACATAGTAATGTACCACAGATTAGATCTGTCCGTTCGACGTTGTTCCCTCACCTGCTGAGGGAGAGATCCGCTGTTGGAGTACTGCGGCTTGCTGTTGTAGCCGCCTCGGCCTCCTTGCTGCCTTGCCGGCCGCTGAGAAGAAAAAAAAAACACAAAACAAAAGGCGAGTCGGGAACGTATGCAGCAGTGTGTCAGTCGAGCCAATGGTGATGCCACGCTGCTCATTTCCACGATACAGGGTGCATCGTCTGGGTGCAAGAACACTACTACGGGTGGGTGGGTGGGTGGGATGGGTACATCCCTCCACGGAACCCCCCCTTCCGCAGCAAGGACAGGGCGCATAGTCTGGGCGCAAGAAAAAGCTACTCCGGAGTACAAATGTCGCAGGCATCGAGAAGCCGTGGGATAGCAAGAGGGGTGGGTGGCACATGGCAAACACGTGTACGGAACCCCCGCTTCCACGCGGCAAAAAAGCGAAGGGCAAGCTGCAGAGGGATGGGGGGCAAGACACAAAGGCTGAGACTTGCCCAGATACTACCTATTTCCATGACCGAGAGAAATGTCTTGACAAGAAAAAACGCGTACGGTACGGCATGCACGAAAGCGCGCACACCCGTAGGCAGCCGTCGGTGCCAACAACAAACGCACCTGGTGCTGCTGCTGGCTGTGCGCCTGCTGCGACTGGTGGTGTTGCTGCTGCTGCTGCTGGTGCTGGTGCTGCGGCTGTTGCTGGCTGTGTGCCTGCTGGTGCTGCGGCTGGTGCTGCTGCTGCTGGTGCTGCACCGGGGGCGCCGTCGACACGGAAGACGGCGAAGACGAGGGCACGTGCTGCTGGTGCTGCTGCGGCTGGTGCTGCTGCTGCTGCTGCTGCCCGTGTTGTTGGCTGTGCCCGCCCTGGTGGCTCAACGACCCTGACGACGCTGACGAAGGCACCTGCTGCTGCTGCTGCTGCTGCTGCTGGGATGAAGGCTGCTGTGTTTGCTGGGACGGGGCCGGCGGCTGCGTCGCGGACGTAGCTGCTGCTGCTGCTGCTTGAGGCGGGGGCGGCTGTGCCTGCTGTGTCGCCGCCGCTGCCGGCTGCGACTGCCGTGGTTGCTGCTGCTGCTGCTGCTGCTGGGGAAGATCTCGGGACGTCGTTCTCTGAGGCCGGGAGGTTGTCTGGGTCTGAGAAGTCTGAGAAAAAAAAAGAAAAAAAAAGGCGAGAAAGAGGTCGCCCGATCCATCACGACTGCTTGATTGATTCGTGCCACAGCTCCAGCGCTTCAAAAAACAATACGTTCTTCGGCTCGAGTCCGTCCGTCACAGGAAGTTTTCAAGGCCATCCTCGCGACCGTTAATTTTGCGATCGTGCTTGCTTGACAAGTCACCATGACGTTGTGTCACTTCAGCTGTATAGAGATCCTGATACAGCGCCGGTATGTGTCCAGAGATTTGACCGGCACTATTGAACCGGCCAAACAATAGTGGGACCGCTACGGTACTGAGAAAAATGAACTCCAGCATTAACTACAACACGCACCTGCTGCACTGGCTGCTGCTGCGGCTGCGGCTGCACCTGCGGCTGCTGCGCAGCCGGAAGCTTGCTCTGAGCCTTCGACACCTTTTGGATCAGCGGACAAAAGCCAACGGAGCGGCAAATAAAGCACGAACATGGCACCAGGAGAGTCAGTAACAAACCAAGCGGAGCACAACCAAGACACACCCGCAGGGGAGATCGGTAGAAACGTAGAAAATCCAACCACTCGCAAGGTAACAACTTCCCTGAAACAAATAAAGAAGACTTCCCACAGATGGAATTGTGCTGTCTGGAAGAGAGAAAAAAAAGAAGCAACGATCGCTGCGCCAGCTGCTCCTCTACCTGCGGCAGCATCATGGACAAGCTGCTGCCGCTGACAACGCGTGCACAAAAAAAAACAGTGTACAATACTTATAACAGTAGTCTTTCCTTTGGGTCGTATGCATACTTTCTAAACGAAATATGGGATTGCTCCCCTCTTCTTCGCCCCCACCTGCGAAAACTGCGAGTGCGGCTTGTTAAGGCTGTCCATCTCTGCCTCCAGCTCATGCACCTGCTCAAACAGAGAGAGAGACAGAAAACCACGGTAACGTCACCACCGCCACCACCACCACCACCATCAAGGACAACTTGACAAAATTCATGGAGACGATGACGCATCAAAGATAAACCTCCAACACCACATCCAACCCCCACCGACAGCTGGAGGAGGACGGACGTCCGGCAAGCGCGGCCGGAATTCTTGATACGGACGGCGATCGAAACAAGAAAACACGCCCGGCCACAAACAACACTCGCATGCTTACATCAAAACGATCTACTATCATGCATATTCCACAACCAACATCCACATGTCGCCAACACTCGGGTATAAAATCATCCACACGACACCAAAAACAAATTAGTGGTCTACACGGCAAAATTGATTATGCAAACATATGGGATATAGTATTCAATCCGTGCTTTGGGGTTAGGGTTAGGGTTAGGGTTAGGGATAGAGTCTGCGTGCCCCCCTCCCTGTTCTTCTTCTACATACTCTTAATATCCTGCGTAGGCGGCCCAAACAAAAACAACCCGCGCACGGGACATGTTGCTTCCCAACAATGTCATGCCTTTCATCCACTTTTCGCCGTCCTCGACTGCTCTCGCATGCGATTCGGTCCCCCCGCCCCCACTGGGGGCGGGGGGAACCCTTCGGTGCCCTAGTAATACATAAAATACACGCACATGCCGCCACCTCGTGGAATCTCCACTAACGGCACGTACAAGTGGTTTGTGTTTTTTATACTCTAAACAGAAGGAACCAAACTTCCGCGGAATCACCCCGAGCAACAACAATAACAACCCACACGGAAATCGATCGATCGGGCAGCACGTTAACCCAAGGCAGCAAGCAAACACACGCATTTCTTAAGGGTTAGGCGGGCCAGTCTGTTCGTAGCCGCACCCACCTGCTTTACGTTGCCGAGAGGAGGGAGCCCCGGGGGTGGGCCCGCGCCTACCGGCACCGACGGCGACGCCGTTACCGTAGACGAGAATCCCGGTGGCTTGGTACCCTGTTACATGGCAAAAGTGCATCGGGGTGGGGTAGGGTAGGGTGGGGTGCACTCATGCTTTGCAGGCCTTATAACCGCTAGACCATTGACCACGAGAGGAAGGAGCACTTCTCGGTAGGGGGGCTGAGCGGATAGACCAGTGACCATTGGGGGGGGGGGCTCATTTATGGCGTGCTTGTTGGGCCTCCATAGATGCCCTCCCCCCTTCCGTTTCGTCGACTGCGTGCCAGCATGACTGCTGTCGAAATGGCATGAGAAAGCGCAGCAAGAAATACAGCCAAGAGCACGGGCACGCAAAAACAAACCGAGAGAAGGCTAAACAAGGGCTCACAAAAACAAACACAACCCAATTTCCCCAGACGCAAGGCTACCTACCCCCAAGACGAGAACACCACCCCTCCAACGAGTGATGATCCTCTCATGAGCGAAAACATGATAAAGATCCTCTCATGAGCGAAAACATGATAAAGATCCTCTAACGAGCTAAAGATCCTACCAGGAGTGATGGAAGACAACAACGAAACATGGCATGATAAAAGCAGACACAGCAGCTCACGAAAACATTCAAAGATAACATCAAGGAAGGAACACAGCTAACGATTGACATCGAAACGTAACATGAAAGAAGAAGCCGACGAAACCATTGAGAAGAAGGCACAAGAGACAGCTCGCGACTTACCGGAGTCTCTACGGGGGAGGTTGCCGTGTCCTTCGTTCCCCAACCCATAGCCGATCCCGACGTCGCGCCCCACCCGTTCCCAGCGCTCGTCCCGACTGACGTCGATGTTTGCTGAGCGAACGACCGAACGAGAGAGCGCATACACGGAGCGCAGAAGCAGCAGCATACGCAGAGGAACGGGGGGGGGAGGTTCAGCAACGCGAGCGGCGCGCAGAAGCAGCAGCAGCGCATGCGAGAACACGAAAACAGGCGGTCAGCACAAGCGGATATTATAGTGCATCACCCAACCGGCGACCAAGTCGCGAGTGATACTGGTATAAATCCCTTCCCTTACCTCACTACTGCCATCCATGGTGACAAGCAGAACAACAACAACAAAGGTGTCCAATATACAACACAACAGTGCCTCTACAGCTCGGCTGAACACGGCACCAACGCCAAACACGATGGTTGTCGGTCGCGCGACGTGTGCGGATCCTGGGCTATACGCAAGCGCGGTCGACAACGAGGCATGGGCATGCCCTTGCGTCATACCCTGTTTGGCACTGCTAGACCAATTGAAGTGTTAACTTGCGGTCGAACTCAGAGGGTCGATTTGGGGGGGGGGGTCAAAAGGAAACCTAGATACGCTGTAAACAACCTTTAGTCCCTCGAGCCACAAACGACTCACAAAACACGCCCGTCGAGTCGTTCTTCTGGAGCAGGTGGGCGCACATGCACATGCACACATCCCTTACCCGCACTCGGCAGAGTTAAAACACGCACGGACGATACATTAAACATTAAAAAAACAGACACAAAAACTTCATCGTTGAAACCAACGAACGTGCCTGCAAGCACAGCACACACCTGGGACTGGCTTTCCGGACCCCCAACGTCCGGTACGCCGAACGACAGCTGGCCGAAGCTCAAGAATGACTCGTCGTTGGCGATCGTGTCGCTCAATCCCCACTTGCCCATCTTCAGGCCCTCTCCGGGGGCAGAGGCGCCCGTGGCCTGCCGAAAACAAAAATCAAAGAGCCAGTGGTACACATCGATGCCAAGTAACCCCACGCGATTTACATACTAGGAGCGCGCTCGGCCATCACCAACCACAACAGTGCTTGACTCGACTACTGCGTTCGAGGCAAGGTCATTACGCCCGCCCAACGCAAACCGACACGGCTCCTTGACACCCCTTTAGAGACCATTAACTTGCACAAGGACGCAGCTATACATTTTGTGGCCCAAGCGTCATGGCACCAAAACATAATGTGTATATGCATACCATGAGCCAAAACGCTACCAACACGTCTCTCGACCCCATCCGATGCCAACCAAGAAAACACACACACACAAGAACACCATGGCTGAATCTCACCGCCGTAGGCTTAGACACAGCCGAAGCCTCCTGCGCCTGCGCCTTCTGAAGGTGGAGCTGAGAGCCAGGCGCGGTCGCCGGGGTCACCACCGCCGCCGTTACAGGCGACGGCGCCGCCGCCACCGCAGCAGCGGCCGCCACCGCCACCGAGTCGCTGGCCACCTGCACCGGCGCAGTGACAGCGACAGCGGCCGCCGATACCGCCGGGCGCGCTACCGGCGACGGCGAGCTAACCGCCACCGCGGGGGAACCAATCGCGGGCGAAGCCGCAGCCGCCGCCGCCGTCTCCGCCACCGAAGGCATGGAGCCCTGAGGTCGGGGGGTCTGCGGCGGCGTCGCCGCCACCGCCTCCCCTCCAGGCGACGCCACTACCGGAAGGGTGGGGTGGGCGGCGGCGGTGGGTGCGGGTGCGGGCTGGGCGGCGGGCGCCGGTGGCGCTGCAGGCGCCGCCACCGGCGGCGGCACGGGCACCGGCTTCGGCTTGGGGTTGATGATCGTTGCCGCGCCGCGGCTCCACGCCGAGGTCGCTGGCAGGTTCGACTGCGCCCAGGCAGCCGCGTCTTCCTCCTTTGGCGGCGGCGGCTGGGGGGCGCCCGCCGCCGAGCCGCCAGCTGTTGCTGCTGCTCCTCCGAGCGAGCCGCTTCCGCTGCCCACCGGCCCCGGAGCCACGGGGTCCTGCGCGCTGCTCGACCAACCGTTGTGCGCCATCGGCGCCTGGGAAGAAGACGAAGACCCAGCAGCAGCAGCGGCTCCGCTCCCGCCGCTCCATCCGGAGGAGCCGCCCGATGCCGCCGCGGCGGAGGCAGAGGGTCCCGGCGATGAGGTCGGCGCGCTGCCTCCTACGGCTGCTGCCCACCCTCCACCTCCGGACGCGGCCGGCACCGCGGCAGCGGGGGGGGACGAATCGGTGCCGGCATCTGCGGCGGCGGCTTCAGATACTGCGGCGGGACCGTCGCCCGTCCACGCGCTCCCGGCCGCCGGTGCCTTTGCCGACGCCCCCCAGCCACCGCTAGACTCCGTCGACGCATTAGCGGCCTGAAATAGCGTAGATAGATCGAGTGCCGCATGGGGGGGCGAACGTTGAGTGCACGCTGCAAGGACTGAGTAGACCCTTTCTGCGCAGGAAAAAGCACCAACACTACAGCAGCACCCTTCACCACCGGCAAGCTGTACAATGCGATCTAAGGAACGCCTTCTGCCACAACTAGGAACTCCTTCATATTCCTGCGTCAAATCTCCGCCTTGTTTTACACCTCAGCTTTTTCTCCGATCCGCCCAAAGCTCCCAAAGCACGATGGCGCCGACACACGGCGATACCACACAAAAAACGCGGCACACAGAAACAAGCGCCAACAACAACAACAACAAACGAAGCTACATCGAATAGCCTGGAACCCTGTACTTCACACACCTGAGGAGGGATTGAACTTGACCTGCTGCTGCCGTTCCAAGCACCACCGCCGCCGCCTCCGCTGGGAGCAGGGGCGCCGCCCCAGCCGCCCGAGTGGTGAGATCCACCGCTCCCGCGGCCACCGCCGCCGCCACGGCCGCCGGCCGGGGGGGCGCTGCGTCCCCTACCCCGCCCGCCGCCGCCGCCTCCTCCGCGGTAGCCGCCGCGGTCACCGTCGAGGCGGAGCTGTGCGTGAGCGAGGTGGGGAAGACAAAAAAGAGACGTGCGGAAAATCGTTGGGACAACGTAGTGTGGTACGGCAAGAACGGATGGCAAGAAAGGCGACTGTGCTGGAGGCCAACGCTGCTGCTGCTGCTGCTGCTGTTGGGGCAGACGGCCGGATGGAGTGGCCACATCGTGCTCTGCTTTTCCGGCGCAACGAACACCATGAGTACTTCAAAGTCAAGAAAATAGACCCCCGGCAAGTATGTCACAGCAGTGGCGTCTCCGTCTGAGTGACAGAGATAGGGCCACCAACGGGGGGGGAGGGCAAAAGACGTGTTCCTGTACCCGACCCATACACCCCTTTTGAGCCAGCACACGATAAGGCCTTACCATCTTCCACAATTCCGTCGCCAACGAACAGACACACAAACACACACACACACACACACACCCGAATTCCTGACTCCTCTCTCACCCCCCGCATCTTGTCCGCCATGCCTCCGCGCCCGCCCCTCCGATCGTCCATACCCCGCCCGTTGGCGTAGCCACCGCCGCCGCCACGAGGGTGGTGGTGGTGCTGAGGAGCGGTCTGTTTCTTTTTCTTCGTCGTGGCCGTCGCCCACTCACCTTGGTCGTCTGCGATAAAACAAGTAAGTGAGGTGTGTTGCTGAGTGTTGAGAATACTTGAGGCGAGGGGGTTCGGAGGGTCGGAGGGTTTCATATACGGCAGGCGTAATGTAAGTGACTGTATGCACAAGTTACGTGCATTGTATGTTTGTATCCGTGGGCTTGGTCGTCTGGGCAAGGTGGTATCATCGTGGTATCGTGTATGACAAAGAGCACACCGGTAGTCATGTATTTTAGTGGACATCAAGTGTGCAAATGCTGCTATGCCAAACACGCAAAATCGGCAAACGAAACACATGCCGCACCAGTAACATCACCGACAACAGCAATATCTACACAGTGTTGAGCGTCCGGTGTGTTCTACTTGTCAATAAAATTGGTGCTGTGCGTATAAGAGCGATTCACGAGTCATCGGGAGTGGGACAAACCCGAGGACAGAGATCAGAAGGGAGTCACAAACCAGACAAATGGGCCGACAAAAAACATAACATGCTAAAAGAGTGTGGGAGAGACGGATGCGAGAGTAAACTCACAAACTGCCGGTGTGTGTTTGAATTGTAAGCGTACCATCGCTCACACACTTCCATCCTCGGAAAGAAGCAGCTAGTACAGCGGCAGTAGTAGATACATGTCGATGGATTAAGACCAAAAGATTCTACTTCCAGCTTGCTGGACACGAACCAGAACCAGCATTACAAGCACAGGCAACAGAAGGTACAAGCAGGGACACAACGCGACCAGCGAAGGCGAGGAGCAGCTACTGTAGGGACACACACACGGCAGCGTGTGCCCAAGCATCATCTCCGGGACAACTGCTGCATGTAGGGCCCTTGGTATTAAAGATGTGTACCAGCATATACCCCCGGGAGAAAGAGCCAGATGGATGAAAAACATGGTGACGCCTACATGCTTGCTGGTATCAGTGCAAGTCTTCATAATCGCACTGCTTCTGCCGCTATCGCAACGGGCGGCGCAGCTAACCATATGGGGCGCGATTCTAGGCAGCGATGAATCAGGCGGACATCTACGCGATGAAATTCGAAAATGAAAGACCCCCAGCACCACCGAAATAGCAGTACATACACATTACTGCACCTCAAGGGTGTGTGTGTTGCATAAATATAGCCAGAGAGTAGTGCCATAAAAAAAACATCACTACAATAGGCGGCAGGTTGAGGATTTGAATCCTAATCCTTGCACCCTGGCAACACACCGACCCATTACTTGTAAGCAAAACAAGACACGCACAAACACACCCATACACGACGGCAGCCTCCCTTTCCTCACTTTGCCACCAGTCCTCAAGAGCGCTCTGGATCTTGGCCTGGTCACCTCCCATCTTTTTCACCAGCTCCACAATCTCAGAGTCGGAGCGGCTCGCCGGGCAAGCATCGCGGTACTGCGAAGGACCAACAACAAACACAAAAAAGAGACGCAAAGAGACGGCCAGCCAGACCACCAAAGATTAAGATTCACCCATGGAACGCCTAGGGCGGCGGCCATACACCGGGTAAGCGGTGTTCCAGGAAGGCCACGGGTCAGACGGTAATTTTCCACACGGCACACATGGGAAGACGGGGGATGGCCGTGATGTTTTTTGAAAAACGAGAAGAAATCAAAATCTGCTAGGACGAGTTTGCCGCGCCTCTCTTGGGGCTGATTTCAGAGCATACATGTAGTGCGAGAGGGAAGGACATCCCGACCGGTGCCCCCTCTAATTCCAAGATGGAATTTTTCCCTCCGTCCGCTTCCATCCATTTCCGCTCCGAAACAGGATTTCTTCGGTGGCCAGCAGCTGACACGCCGCGGCCGCAGCGGGTCGTAGGGAGATCAGGCGTCCGTGATTGGCAACGCTACTAGGCAAGATCGCCTCAAGGCGGCTGGGGCTGTGGGCTGGGAGAGAGAAGGGCCAAGGGGAAAGAAAAAGCACCGCCGGCCGCCTTTGCTGTGTGGGCAGTGAGGAAACATGCCGAGTTTTTTTCGGGAGGCCACCTCCTGCTTTTTCGACAGATGGCGTCCCCGGAGGATAGCAGCAAAGGACAAGGGCAATCGGCCGCTTTTTCGGTAAGATTCGAGGGCGTCCCGTGCCCCGAGGGGCAAGAACAAACACACGCGGCACGGGACAGCCACGAACAATTGTGAACATAGCTATCATAGCTCCGTCGGGCGTACCTTGGCAACATCCGCGTTGCCCTTCCCTCCTCCATTCGCGTGCCGCTGCGATCTCGACATGGCGTCGGTCCTTCCTGATCAGCGAGTTGTTTCTTTGCAGCTGAGCTCCCTCGTGCTACACACAAGCGTAGGTTGACCCTCCGGATCAGCGAGAGCTGTCACACTCGTGAGTGTGTACTTTTGCCCTGCGGTTGGTTGAGTTTTGGGCCGGCCTGCAAGCCCGCGCTGTATTACGCTGTTTCTTCCCCCCCCCCCCCCCCTTTTTCCGTGATTTGTAGATTTGGATACAGACCCACCCGGGCATTTTCAAGAAACCTGTCCACGTGGCACCTGTGAAAAAAAAAACAGCGAGAGATCTTCAGCGTCGCGGCGGATCTACAGCAATAATACAGCGGAGATACCGCAGTACACTTCCCGCCAAAGACTTCCTGCTAGTCGCACGGTTTCACGGCGCCAGCTCATGCTCCAACCCAATAGCCAGGGCCATGGGAGCTACTTCGAGGCGTTCAAGCGTCGAAGCAATGTGACCCTCGACGCTGCGCAGAGAGACAAAATGCTCACCGATCGAGGTGCTTATCTCAACTTTCTCGAGATTCAGCTTGAGAGAGTGTCGGCGGCATGCATCACGAGCCAACACTTCGGTTGTAGAATCGACGCTGCCACTGCCAAGGCCACCGCCGCGGAAGACAAGGTGTGGCGCTCATCAAGTACGTGCAAAGAGAGAACTATAGATGTGTGCAATGTGCGGGCTACAAAACGTCGACTTCACCGTGCGAAGAGTATATACTGCTGTATAGTATCACGGACAGACAGCCTGCGCTGGAAAGCGTCGTTGTTGGCAAGCGCGGCGAATGTATTCTGTACCTTGATCGACTTCGGAACGGGTGGAAGTGCTAGCATCCTCTCTCCCTCTCACACGCACACACATACCTCACCTAGACTACATACGTACGCAGACTTTCATGCATACGTCCAGTATAAAACGAGATGGTAATTTTTTCTCCTCAATGTGTGTTGTTGCTGAACGCTGTAGGTAATGAGCGCCACCAAGCTTGTCCGCCTGGCGCAGACGTACAGCGAAGAGCAGGGAAGGGAGCAAGGGAGGATCAATGACGTCATGGAAATACGGCTCGAGAGCCTGGAGCAACAGATCGACGCCGTAAGCGCCGCCGTCGACGACGCTGCTATGGCACAATCCTACAATTTAGATGTCGGTACCTGTATGGGTGATGATGGTATTCCCTCCGCCAGACACCCCCCCGTCTATCCGCCGGATCTTCATGAAATCAACACGGCCGGTCTCTCAGAGTGGATGACAGGAGTAGATAAGCAACTAGAAGATCTGCGGAATCTCGTCTCCGCCCAGATTACAACAGGCAGTGGCAGCGGCAGCGGCGGAGGAGGGGGCGACGGTGGGTCGAAGGCTACTACAGCAGTTGGTAACTCGCCGCAGTCGGAGAATGACGCGGCGGAGGCAACAGCAGTCCCAGAGACCAAAACGGAAGCGGTAGCGACCGCAAGGGATGAGTGCGCTAGGATCGAAGAACGTGTGCGTCGCCTTGAAGAGGCTATAGGAGAGACGAGCGCGGGCGCGGGACACAGCGGCGGAGACTCCTCGCTGCTGTCGCCGGCTACAACAGTAGTCGACCAACGCGACCGCGGCCGTCGTCTAGAGCGCTGCGCCGAGCTTGCCCGCGAAGGGCTTACCCGCAGTCGCAGTGCAAGCCGCAGTCCGGTCCGTCGCAGCCCGTCCGCACCACCACCGTCGACGGAGATCGCGGCGGCGCCTCTTGCCAGCGATGCTGGCACTCTAACCGTGGAAGCCGACAACGATGCCTTGCTGGGAGCTGTGGAAGACGGTACGGCTGTTGCGCGGAGGGCCAGCGAGGTGGCGGAAGAGGCACTCAAAGCTGGGAGAGAGGCGATCGAGCGGTCCGAGAGGACTGGTGAGCAGACTGATTCCGGCGGGGTGTGGCGTTCCTCTTTGGATCGATGGCTGTTGTGAGTTTCGGAACGATATCACTATCCTTGTTCAAGACTTACGACTATATCGTACGCGGGTACTTTGAAGCCACATAAGTTGGTCCGGAGACGTTTTCTTGTAGTATCAAGGATGCTGCTTGATAGATGGTCTTGGTTCTCAATAGCAGGACGTTCACGCCCGAAGGGTTTCTTCTAGTTGGAGTTCGTGGCAAAAACATGCAATGCGTGCGACCTCTGTGCAGCAGCCCCCCCCGCCCCCCCGAGGTCTCGCGAAACAACCTTCTGCTCCTGGCCGTTGCTCCTGTGCCTGGATTGTGTGTAGAGAGCCTGGCGAAGACCATCGCCGTGAGATCGTTCAAGCTCGCAAAGGAGCGGCACAAGGAAGTCACCACTGTCCTCGATCGTTTGGTGAGCTCCTGCAGTACTACTGCTGTAGATCCTCGCCTATTTATCTTGTCAGAATCTGGCGACTACGGCGCCTACAAGCAACATACGTCGGTTCTGTTCAGCCAAACACCAGGCGAGCTTCGACTATTTGGCAGACCTCCTGGTACCCCATGCCTTAATTTCGCCTGCACTTGCCGCACCTGCTCTCTTCTGTCCGATCCGGTACGACTTTGGTCGAGCAATTGCGGCCTGCTTAGCCTGCGACGAACTGTGACCGTACTCCTGGACACCCCACTCCCTCCCTACCCAAAACTGCTCCCCGTTTTGACATTTGTCGCGTCTTGACTCAATGCCGACCCGCGAAACCGACAACACAGGGTGAAGATATTCGCAGAAAGGGTGACGGCACCGTTCGTCGCCGTCCGAGGTCGGCGGGGGAATCTCGGGGAGACGGCGTCGACTCCGCGAGACCGGCAGGCACGAGCGGGACGACGCTGTCCGCTGGTGCGGCTGGGGGCCGCCGAGGACGCTGCAGGCGCGCCGTTTCCGCCACCCCGAAAGAGCGTCATCGTTCGGCGAAGGCGCGTAGGGGGGACGCTCGCGGGTTCGGCCGGCAAGCGCTGCACGATGTCGAGGGGGCTACGGAGGTTAGTTGGGGTTACCCATCCTTCTGGTGCTTCTCGCCTCTCTTGCTGCAACGGCCGCGCCGAAGAAAGCTGCACGATCGATCGCTCATCAATGACTTTGAGCAGCGCGGGCAGAGAAAAGCACTGCGCTGTTTCCGTCATCCCTTTCGCCGATTATGCTATATACGTTCCCTACATATCGTTATCGTCATGATCACCCGAAAAACTCCGCTTTGGCGCATCCCTTCGTTTTTTGCAACGCGATTACTTGTTGACAAAAAAAATGTTCAACGCTCTAGCATTGTGGCGGTGTTTGACCTTGTATATTTCTTCCCATGGTACTTTTTTTTGCGGATTTGGGGAAGACGTGCAGGCACCAGCTGTGAGAGCCCATGAGTTCAGTCCATGGGCGGAATCGATGGGATAAACCTGAGGGCCGCGGTCCCTCGAGAGCGCAACGCCACGGGCCGTGAAACCAACAACCGACCCACGCCCTTCCTCCCCCCTGCCTATACCGCCCCTGCCAATCCATCGCTGTCACCCGGCAGCAGCTAGCTGCTGCCCAAGACCCCGGCGGCGGTGACACCGGCACCCATCGCTCCGTGCGCGAGATACGGGAAATCCTTGAGAACTCCGCGTTCGCAGACAGCGACAACGGGAGGAGAATAGCTCTGGGCGCCGCTCGCACGGCGCTCGAGTCGATCCTGAGGGAGGCCTCCCCGGGACGGCCGCCGGACTGTGGGACGGGGCGGCGGCCGCGCGCGGCGCAGGCAAGGCCGAGGGCTGTCCTCGCTGGTGGGGACGGAGGAAACGAAGGTCGGAGAGCCGATGAGCTGCGAGAAGCGATACGGGGGGCCGTGACCATCCTCTCTGGTATCGGCGGTGGCGGGTAAGTGCGGAGAAACCCCAAAGGCGGCTACTATAAGTAACCCGAGACTCGTTTGCCTTCACGCAGGGTGGACGGCCTCTCTTCGGAGAGGTATCTTCCGCGCGCGTTTCGGGTTGCAGCAGTAGTAGCCTGCCACCGCCGTGGCGACCTTAGAGTATGAAACGGCTGTGTCATCCCACACACACACACACTGCTGCTACCGTTTCTGTCTTTGATCCGGAGAATAGATTAGTCTCCCCCGTGCCGCCCCCTCACGGGGTCCCAGTTGATGGCATTTAGAAAGCGTTTTGTGCTTTCCACCGCACTGAACCTGGCGTCTTTTCATTGGTCAGCCGGTTAGCGCGGTCGGTGCTAATAATGAAAACACACACACACACAGCTTTCGTTTCTCCCCACGGTCACTCTTCTTCCCCCCGCGGTGCGTGATGCCCCACTACTGCTGCTGCTGGTGCGATATGTATATCCTCAGTCCAAATGTGCAGGGAGAAGAAGACACCCGGCAGCGTCATCCTTCTCGATGCTCGCGGCTCGGCAGGAGACCCGGGCCCCGCCAATCAAAGTCGCGGGATCGCCGCCCAACGACGCCGCCGCCTCGGGGGTGTCGTGACGGCAAGCGGCACGCGGAGAGCTACTGGGTTCCGCCGGGAAGCATCCCTTGCAAGGTTGGGGAGCGACGAGGCGATGGAGGGTTGACGCACCACGTCCGGGTTCCTTTAGAAGTTTCCGGCGACGAGGGCGGGGAAGAAGCCGGGGCGGTTGCTGATGTCGTCAGTTAGCGGTGACCCGGCCCCCCTTGTGGGCTGTGTGTGTAATGGTTGATTTCTACAGTCCAACCATTGTCGTTTTTTCCTTGTTGCACGAAAAGTCGATTTTGTTCGTGCCCTTCCCGAGGATCGACTTGGAGCCCTTGGCGTTTGGGTTCCGTCAACACATGGATTGCGCCGTGGAAAGTTGTTTTATAACGTGTCTGATGGTTAGCATGCACTGCTGTCCAAAGAGATGAATCAGCAAGCAAGCGAGTCTTCACCAGGGTCTTCAGGGATTTGCTATAGTCTATGTACGCGTGTCAATACATTTACACTGAAGAACTGTCCGACACGTGTGCAGGCAGTGACAACGCGGTATGACGGCGGACACTGCTGTGTCGAGTTACGCGGCTAAATTAAGGAACGAAACGAGTGGGCAAGCCTCGAACGATCTCATAAGGAAGGAGCGATGTCGCTGTTGGTGATTGTTTGTGGTG
The DNA here is from genome assembly GCA_000310025.1 of Ectocarpus siliculosus. NCBI lineage: Eukaryota > Phaeophyceae > Ectocarpales > Ectocarpaceae > Ectocarpus > Ectocarpus siliculosus. The sequence continues at coordinate 2,264,039 of FN649736.1, forward strand.
GTACAGGATTCAACAGTGTTGGTGTCATGGAGAGAAAACCGGATACATACCCAGCGTGTTTGCTTTGATACGGGCTACACTTACCGCGTTGGCTGCCGCCAAGCCCATTGAATTATTTGGTTCTTACCTCTCGTGTGCCACTGCTCGTGCCGTCCACTAACATTACTCCCGGTTACCTCGACTGCTCTCCGCGGGACCAATTTTCTACCATATATATGCAGTATAGCATTCGGATTGATTTGGCCAAACTATCGTATAGAATCCTCGACGGATTCTCCATACGGTTTCTTACTTTTGCTCACATGGATTGACATTTCTCAGCACACACAGACCCCACAGCAGTCACCACTAGCTTCAAAGACGCCTACAGGTGTGGTGCGTACAGCCTTCAAGTTCTGGTGACGATCCGACAATCATGGGGGAGAACTCTGTGGTGATGTGGTGAGAGGTCTGTCTCTTGGTCGAATCCGTGGCAAATCCGGGGGGTGGGGGTATGCCCGTCCAAAAAAATCCGTCGGGCCAACTCTCGGTTGTCATGTTGCCATAAGAGTCAGCCTTATAATACACGGCCTGTGAGTGGCCAAGGGGCATTGACCCTTTTCTGCCGCGCACGGACCCCCTCTATCCCCGCTTCGGGTGGCACATTCCCATCTTGTGGCCCCCTCTCTCGGGACTCCCAGCTCCCAGCGACACCACCAGACACTCAGCGACTCGAGACTCGAGACAGACCCACTACCGGCCACCGAGCAGCAGCACACCAAGGACAAGGTAAGAGAATGCCAACCTGCTCCTATCTGCACTTGAAAAACGCGTCGATGAATAGCGCACTAGCGCACTGGCCTGTGTGCAGCTAAACCAAGAGCCCCTAACATACGTACCACCAGCATCAGATACCACACGGGTGAGCACACCTCCACGCGCTTTACGGCCGCCTTATGCTTGCATTGACGACCCTTCGAGATCGACGGTGTCCAATACATGTCTCGCCCTCGTGCCTCGGGGTGCATGCTTGGCGGGTTTCTGCTTTGCGGGTCGAAACTGCTGCGGTAGATGAATGATACGAGATGGGGTACTGCTGTGTGAAGCACACGCTCTTTTTGATTTGGCGCCAGAAATTTGAATTTTTCGTGAATTCGTCGAGTTTGGAAAAGATCGAGGAGTTGCGCGGAGCCAGGCAAAATATCAGCAGTAGCTGTCCGCAACCCCGAGCAAAATCGTGGTGTAGCTATGACCAACCACACCACCAAAGACGAGATCATGCAGTCCTCACACACACAGAGGAGTGTCACCCACTTAGTGTGCGCTTATCACCATCGTCTGGCGCTCTAGTCTACCTGTAGGTGCTGGCGATTGACTGCTCACACCCACGGTCTCTAGGATGTAAGTACAGCAGTTCGACTGACGTTTTGGCCACCAAACTACCTGTCTTGTTGAGTCCGTTGTCCACAACGGAGCTATCACGTGCTGCTTTTAGAGGAGAGTCGTCGCGGCCTACAGCGTATCTACGTATCTACTGCTGTACATACGCACGGATACCGAAGGTTCGGAAGATACCACACCCCCTCGGAACTTTTTTTTGCAAGGTCCGATTACTCTGCGCTGCACAAAGAACTAACGGTGCCCAAAAGTGGTGGGGCATTGGAACCTTCTGATCGAGAGCGTTCCGACGTAGTATCGTTTGATTTATGCATCCTTTTCGTCGTGGAGTAGTCCAGCTTTGAAAATCGGTCAGTGGGTGCGGTATCTTCCGCCACAAGGAAATATGGCTATTATTTGGAGGGGCGTACTCTTATGTTTTGCATGCCTTGGCGGTTGGACCATCGACCACGCGTCCTCGAGAGGACGGAGCATTGTTCCCACAGGACCGATCACCGATGGCCAATCGTTCCTTCCTACGTTGCCAAAGGTGGCTCAAAAATGTCGTCCCTAGTCTATCTATCCTGACGACGTCACTGCCCGCCTTTTCAAACCACTTCCTACTCCCCAGTACAGCTACCGTCTTCTCCTCTCTATTCCATGCCTCAAACGTCTTCCTGTACCTCCCTTGTATTTTTCCCAGCTCAGTCATGTACACACTTCCCTCTCCTCTTCGTACAACTGACATTCCGCGACTACATGAACACGGTCTTCGCACTCGAAGCCGCAATCACATTTGAACTTGTCGTCTTCGTCGTCTACCGTCCTGTGTCTTCGTCGACGTTCTCGAAGGTCTATGTCCTCGATCCTGAATTTGACCTTAAGTTTTGTCCCTGCATCCATTGGTCCATGTAGGTAATCCTTGAACCCTAGTCCTTCTTTCAACATTCCGTACACTTCTAGACCCCCCTTTCCTCGGTTTCTTTCCTTAGATTCTGTTCTTCTCTCTCGGCACAAGCAACAAATATCTTTTCCTTGAACCCCTATAGACCCTCTGTTTCCGATTATTTGGGGGGGCGGGGCATTTAATATTCCAAAAAAGGGTAGGTGCTACTGTAGATGGTGCTCCGTCTGCAGCGTTGTGGGGCGAAAACCACAGTTTTGGGGGTGCCTCAAAATCTGCAACTCGCTGTGAGTGGTGCTCACTCATCCAGGATGGATTCGTTCGGCAATTATCGCGATCATCATCACGCAACCCAACCTGGCATCCGATTATCTCTCCGAACACGCTCAGCTGATTCAATTCACGGCTGGATGGCATAACCGCCACGTGCTTTCAGCCTCCATGGTTCAAGTGTGTGAGTATGCAAAGTGTTGACTCTACCATTAGAGCACCGAGCAACACCAGTCAGCCAATAGCGAAGGCGTCTAAAATAGTTGTGTGCAATGAGGGCGTTGCATGCGAGAAGCCCTTGTTGCTCCTTTCGGTCTGCACCACGATGTGTACCGAGCCATGAAATCGGCACTCCACTGACCACTTCATGCGCAATAGGAGGATATAGGCAACAAAGTGTTTCCATCTTTTTCCATTGTTCCATCAAGAATATTGCAGGTGGTCTGCTGTTGTTCTTGCTTAAACCCCCACTCACAGTCTCTTGCCTGGGCCGGCGACAACCCGGCATATATATATATCGCTCCGTCCCGGCATGCGAGGTCTAACGACCGCGACATGCGTTTGCATGAGTACATCCCCTCTGTGCCGCGTCCTGCCGTCCCCCGCCAGCAGTAAGGAGCAGCATCGGCAGACGGAGAGAGCTAGCTATAGCCCGGGAGCAGCACACACAAACGTACCAGTAGCACATTTTTGGTGCAGTGAGAAGGAGGCAGCAGGATGTTCGTGATTAAGCGCGACGGCCGCAAGGAAACGGTGTCCTTCGACAAGATCACGGCCCGGATCAGCCACCTGTGCTATGGCCTCGACCCCAAGTACGTGGAGCCCACCCTCATCGCGCAGAAGGTCATCAGCGGGGTGTACCCGGGGGTCACCACGAGCGAGCTCGATGAGCTGGCCGCGCAGACCGCCGCCTACCAAGCGACGCAGCACCGTGAGCATGTGGAACTGTGTGGTGTAGCTATATTGTATCTGTCTTCCTCCCTTCTCTCGTAGCCTTTTATTCGCGGTGTGGGTGAACTGGGAGGGGTGGTATGCCATACGCAAAAGCATCTAATAGTACTAGGTGCTGCAGCACCTATGCGCTGTCTTCCCGTCTAGCCTTTTGTGCGCATGTGTGGTTCGTTTGTTTCTTCATCGCTTTACATCATCTGTATCGATGGATTGGTATTCACGTAGACAAGGCTTCTAAATAGTTCTAATTGCCGCGGGTAGGTAGGATATGACGGGCGCTTGACGTACGCGTGACGGCCAGGTGCGTACGTACGTGGTTTGTCGACGTCACCTGCGTGTGAGAAGTGCCGATTAATATGGGTGTTCGGCATCCACTTGCAACACCCAGCTGTTAAGTACAATCGTTTTTTTTTTTTTTCCGCACGGAAGAGCGCTGCTGCCAAACTCTTCACACATCCACATGCAGGTAGGTGAACGTGTGAGACCTTCAAGTCCTGGAAAACCCATGGGACCGCTGTGGCCAATTATTTAGTACGCCCCCCACCCCCCAACCGTCGAACAGTGTATGCCACCTGACAGCCACGCGGTGTGCAGTTCGTGAGTGCGCGGCGAAAACTTTTTCGTGCATCGTCTCGGGCCTGTTGTGGGGAAGCCAGCCAGGATCCACGACGGCGCCTCGCTTGGTTTCAAAACCCCCTTCCTCTTACATGTGGCACTTGAAAGGGTCCCCAAGGACCTGGTGATGGAGAGTGAGATTCCTCTGTCTCGAGTCGGTTGCCATGACCCGATAGTTTCCGTCGACGTGGAGGCAGGCGGACATATTGTGTTCCGCCGCTCCCCCGTCGACCCCCTGACCCGCTTCTCTCTCCCAGCGTCTGTCCGTCTGTCCGTCTGTCTGTCTGATTCACAGTCTCTCTCGCTCCTCCCCCTGTATCCGTGTCTCTGTCTCTGTCTCTCTCCCTCTCCCTCTCCCTCTCCCTCTCTCTCCCTCTGCCCCCCCCGCCCTCCCCCCCCTCACTCTCCCCCTCTGTCTGTCTGTCTCGCTCTCTCTCTCTCTCTCCCGTCCTCCCATCCTCCCTCTCCCTCCCTCCCTCCCTCCCTCCCTCCCCTTCGACGAGCAGCCGACATGTCGCTCCTGGCGGCTCGCATCTCCGTGTCCAACCTCCACAAGTGCACCTGGAAGACTTTCAGCAAGACCATTGAGATGCTGCACACCTACGTTTTGCCACAGACCGGAGAGAGGTCGTCGCTCATCTCGGACGAGGTCTTCCGCATCGTCATGGAGGTATGGTTGTTGTTGTTGTTGTTGTTGTTGTCGTTGTTCCGTGGGAGCGGGTGCGCGTGATGTCTGCGTTGTTCTTTGCTTTCGTTTGCCCGTTTCCTCGTCTCCCCGCCCATGCGTGTGCCCACCCACAGCGAAATATGTTTGTTTGCTTTGTTACTTGCATCTCCGTCCTTGTCTGTTGTTGTGGTTATTATAGTTACGGGTTTGGTGATTTTAGTAATCAATGTCTTTGCATGTTGTTGTGGTTATTATAGTTACGGGTTTGGTGATTTTAGTAATCAATGTCTTTGCATGTTGTTGTGGTTATTATAGTTACGGGTTTGGTGATTTTAGTAATCAATGTCTTTGCATGTTGTTGTGGTTATTATAGTTACGGGTTTGGTGATTTTAGTAATCAATGTCTTTGCATGTTGTTGTGGTTATTATAGTTACGGGTTTGGTGATTTTAGTAATAAATGTCTTTGCATGTTGTTGTGGTTATTATAGTTACGGGTTTGGTGATTTTAGTAATCAATGTCTTTGCATGTTGTTGTGGTTATTATAGTTACGGGTTTAGTGATTTTAGTAATCAATGTCTTTGCATGTTGTTGTGGTTATTATAGTTACGGGTTTAGTGATTTTAGTAATCAATGTCTTTGCATGTTGTTGCGTGTTCGTGTCTCTTATTTTTTTGGTCAGAACAAAGAGGTCCTCGACTCCGCCATCCAGGATGAGCGCGACTTCGAGTACGACTACTTCGGTTTCAAGACCCTTGAGAAGTCTTACCTCCTCAGGCAAGGGACGGGGACGGGGGTCGAACACCTCCGTCAACACGAAGTTGGCGAACACGCCCCCGCACTTGCCGAAAACCCTTGCGCGTTGTGTAGCTCTTGTCGGGGTAGAGGCATCCGTGCTGTCGTATTCCTTGTGTCGTTCGGCTTGTCGACGAACACGCCTCCTCCACAACGTTCTTCCTAAAACTGTTTTATGGGAAGCAAGCTTGTAGAGGTACATTCTGTCCTCTTGAACACCTTTTGTTGTGTAGCTTGTCCGGGTAAAGGCAGTCGTCGAGCGAGGAACAATAGACACCAACGCACGTGTAGCTCTCTTCTACCGCGTACCGTTTTTCCGTCTTGAATCCGGAGAACAGCCTCGCCTCTCCCGGGACAGCCCCCTCACGGGGTCCCAGATCGTGGCCTGTAGAAGCTCATGCCGTTTTCAGCCGCACTGAGACTGACCTCTTGTATTGGTCAGCCGGGTACAGCAGTAGCTTGGTCGATACTTCTTCCAACGGCACACACATACATACCCCCCGTCGTTGTCGTTGTAGTTTTGTCGTCTGTCGCTCTTCGGCGGCCCGCGTAGATGGTTGCCGTCGTCAACCATAGCACTTCTCTCCTGGGTCAATCCCATCATCTTGTCTCGTCATCGCTTTTGCGCTCGCGCTTTCTTTCTTTCTGTTTTTTCTCTTACGTATAAATGCTCTTTTTGTTGTCTTCGTTTTCGCAGGGCCAACGGCTTCGTGGTCGAGCGCATCCAGCACATGCTCATGCGAGTCGCTATCGGCATCCACCAGGTACTTACTTGCTTGCTTTCGACCTCTTCCACCCCGCCGCAGAGCCGGCGTGCTTGATCTTGATGCACGGCGTACCTGCGTCTTGGCGGTTGTGTGTCGGGCGCGCTAGTATAACGTCCGTTTCTTGTTTGTTTTTTTTGTCTTTGGTCACGAAGGCACTTGTATTTCTGTTGTTCCTTTTCTTTTTCTTTGGTCCTTTCCGTCGTGGCTCTTCTTGCCTTTTATTTGTTCGGTTTCATGCAATCAGTCGGTCTCTGTCCCTCTCCGACTACTGGTTCAGCGTGTAGCTTAACCCCCCCCTGCCTCTCTGTTCCCGTATTTTGGCGTGCCCCCCGCTCTCTCTCTCTCTGTCTCTCTCGGTCTCTCTCTCTCGGTCTCTGTCTGTCTCTCTCTCCCTCCCTCTCTCTCTCTCTCTCTCTCTCTGTCTCTCTGTGTGTGTCTCTCTCTATTGATCTCTCTATTGCTCTCTCAGACCGACATCGACAGCGCCATCGAGTCGTACGACCTAATGTCGCAGCGGCTCTTCACCCACGCCTCCCCGACGCTGTTCAACGCCGGGACCCCTCGCCCGCAGCTGTCCAGCTGCTTCCTGCTCAACGTCAAAGAGGACAGCATCGAGGGCATCTACGACACGCTCAAGCAGGTGCAGTATGTGTATCCTGGTCACAGAGCGCCACCGCTGTCACCGCCGCCGCCGCCGCCGCCGCCGCCGGCCGTCCCCCATCGATCGTGGGTCATCATCATCTACGTAGATCCCTTTTTTCGTGCGTCGATCGTCCCTCTTCATCTACGTAGACAGAGCCCTCGAGTATTGTCCTTCATGGACCCCGCCGAGTTTTTCCCTGCTGCGCCCAACGCGCCTCTTCGACGCCGTCGAAGGCGTTTCTCCCTCGGTACACCCGTCCCCGTGTGGACTGCTGTCGGCGGAGGCGTGTCTGGTGCCGTCGTTTCTTGCTGACTTGGTCGTCCTCTCTCCGCCTAACTCTCTCTTTTGTCTCTCTCTCTCGTATGTATCGTGTCTTGTGTTTTTTTCTTTTTTTTTGTCGCGCCCCGCATACATCAGTGCGCGTGCATCTCCAAGTTCGCGGGCGGAATCGGAGTCTCGATCCACAGCATCCGGGCGACGGACTCCTACGTGGCCGGGTCCAACGGCTCTTCCAACGGTCTCGTGCCCATGCTCAGAGTCTTCAACGACACCGCCCGCTACGTCGACCAGGTGTGTGACATTTTTTTTGTCTATCTCGCCACGTTGCTTGCTGTCTGCGCAGCACAATTGACTAAGCAAACATCATGGGATAAAGTACCCAATCCGTGCTTTGGGGGTAGGGTTAGGGTTAGGTATATAGTCTGCGTGGCCCCCTCCCTATTTTTTTTCTAGATACTCTTAAAACCCTGCGTAGGCGGTCCCCACGTTGCATGTAGTGTTTCCGCTCTATGTAAGAGGCAACTCATCTCTCCATGTTGCGTGCCGTCTGTCGCTCCGCAACGTAGTGCGGAAGGCAGTTCTGTATGTTGCGCGTGGTGTGATTCCGCTACGTCGACCGGCGTGTGTTGTATGCGAAGCGCATGTGCGAGCGATACTCCTTCGATCGCCAAAGAAACTAACCCTACGGGGAAGATAGCAAAAATCTCTCTCTGAGTGTTGCTCCCAGACCGACAACAACAGCAGCAGGCAGTGGCAAATGTAGGACGTACGTTTTTTTTTCTTTCCATGCCGCATGTTGTGTGTCGCTCCACGTAGTGCACAAGAGGCAACATATATCTCCATGCTAGGTGTCATGTATTTTCTCTACGTAGTGCGTAAGAGGCAAAATATCTCTCCATGGTGCGTCTCGTCTGTCGCTCTGCATAGAGTGCAAGAGGCAACATGTCTCCATGTTACTACGTGTCGTCTGTCGCTCTCCATAGTGCGCAAGGCGCCCGTCCATGTGTTGCGTGTTGTTCATCGGCTCTGCATAGTGTGCCCAGAGGCAACGTATCTCGACCACTGCGCGTCCTTGATCGCTTCGCGTACCAAATCGCAAAAGGGCAGCGGGGAAAGTTTCGTGTCGGTTGAGTTCTTCCGTTGTTCCCAGCAGGTTTCAGGCGAGGTGCGCCCCCACCCCTGTGTGTTGCATGTTTCCTTGTCCTCGTGTCTCTCCTTCTCTCGAACCCGCCCCCCCCAAAAAAAAAAAAAAAAATGTCATCATCAGGGAGGGGGGAAGCGCAAGGGTTCTTTCGCCATGTACCGGGAGCCGTGGCACGCCGACATTTTCGCCTTCCTTGACCTTCGGTGAGAAGGGGGCACCGCTCGTGGGGATCGAAGGGGAGCGGGGGGGGGGGTACGGTTGCATTTGGGCTTGTACCAACCGCGAGGTCTCAAATTGTGCTCGAGTGGTGGGGTCTCGGGAAAAACTGAGGGTGAATTGACGTCGCGTAAGATATCACCCCCCCACACACACAGCTCGTTTACTCCTCAAGCAGAAAGGGTCGTGGTCCCGAAACTGTCGTCGTTGGAACCTTGTCGTCAAGAGCGCCTCCCGAAAACGTACAGTACAGTATCACTTGATTTTCGGCATAGGGCTACATGAAATTCGGTCCAGGGGTGGTATCTACGGTATATGTGTACTTGAAAGACTGGCCTGAGCCCTTCGCACGGGGCGTGCACATGCGCAGAGGCTGCCTGAAAAAACGACCCCCTTGCGAATACGACAAGGCTTCCTTCCCCGCCCTTCGTCTATCTCTCCCCCCTTCCCGCTTCAAGAAATAACGATATAACCATCTTTAATCACGACAACGCCTCCCACTCTTTGTCTATCTCTCTCTTCCCCCTTCGCGCTTCAAGAAATAACCCCCTTCAATCACGACAATGCCGTATCGCACTTCGGATATCCTATCGCTTACCATCTGACTCCCTCCCCCCCCTCTCTATTGTCTGCTTGATGTAATCGATACCTCCAGTAAAAACCATGGCAACGAGCTCGAGCGCGCTCGCGACCTGTTCTACGCCCTGTGGATCCCCGACCTCTTCATGAAGAGGGTGGAGGCTGGTAAGAAGAAGCAGCCCGCCTTTTTTTTTTTTTTTCAGATCCTTTCGTTTTTTTGCGCGTTCGCCTCGGAGGGGAAGGAGCTAAACGAATCTTTTCACTCTCTCGGTTGGTTATCCCTACCTGCAAGAGTCCACTTTCGGTCGTAAAAAAAGCGAGAGCCGACCCGACCGCGGGGGGTGAAGGACCGGTCGGGGGGGGGGCGTCTGGGGCAGGGATCGATCCGTACCCAGGAGAGGCCCAAATCTTGACGGGACGAGTTTTTTTTTGTTTTGTTGCCGAGAATAAGAACGAGAGGACAACATCTTCTTACCTCAGAAAAACACGCCTTCAGCGGCGGATTCGAATCAGAAATGGTGGCCAACGCCCGTGGTGATGATGAGCGACGTCTCTGTTTCTTTTTTTATGTTCTGTTTTTCGGAACACTTTGAAGAACACGACGACGTTGCGAGAACTCTCAATGCGTCCCGGCAAGCCTGGCACTCCTTTTCCAACACGAACAGCACGTGCGGTGCGCTTTCCCGCCGCCCACTCTCGCCGCCGTCTCACTTCGTTCGTTTGCGCCACGGCAGTACTGCTGCTGTTGGCACTGCTGTATCCTCTCCAAGGCTCTCCTGCCGCGTACAAGTAGTCGTTCTCGTCCCCCCTTGCCCCACTCCATTCGCTTGACTGACATCCAAAAACATTTTTTTATTTTATTTGCAATGAAAAAACTGTCGACAATCGCCACCACCACCAACGATGTCAACAACACTACCGCCACCACTGACAACAACAACAACAACAACAACACCACCACCAACAACAACAACAACGACAACGACAACGACAACTCCCACAAGACGGGGACTGGAGCCTGTTCTGCCCGAACGAGGCTCCCGGCCTGCCCGACGTGTTCGGCGACGAGTTCGAGGCCCTGTACAAGTCCTACGAAGCCAAGGGCCTCGCCCGCCGCTCCATAAAGGCCCGACAGCTCTGGGTGGCCATCATGGACGCGCAGGTGTGTTTGCCGTGCGTGGTGGTGTGGTGGGTGTGGACGGGTTGAGACCGCAGCTGTGCTGGTGGGACACACGGGGGTGCCAGGACAAAACGACAACGTTGATGGGAAACAATATTACCATCTGTTCGCGTTGATGGAACTGTTGCTAGTGCCATGTATGCACGGTAGAGAAGGAGCGGAAGGCTCGAGGGCGGCACGGCGGCCTGCACGCATGCGTTCTGGCGTGTTGGGCACAAACGCATGTGCTTGCGGCAACGTATGCGCTGACGACAACAACATAACAACGTCAGCAGCTGCAGAAACAACAACTACCACCACGCCAACAACAACAAGCTTTTTGCTTCCCTCCGCTCCCCTCTGCGTGTCATTTCTTGGTGTCGTGTCCCCAGGTTGAGACTGGCACGCCGTACATGCTGTTCAAGGACGCGTGCAACAGCAAGAGCAACCAGAAGAACTTGGGCACCATCAAGTCCTCCAACCTCTGCACGGAGATCATCGAGTACACCGACCCCGACGAGGTATCTATGACTTCATTTGTCTCTCCATATTTGAAACATTTGGTTATTTAAATACGAAATATCTTGTAAATAAGTTGACTTGGATACCCACGACACCTTGTCATAAGCTCGATATTAACTTTTCTTTTTTTCGAACCATGAGGCGGGTATCGTATACCGTAGCCCGTACCTTAGCGAATGGCAACAGAACACCGACCCCGACGAGGTATCTATGCCATTTTTTTTTCTTTATTTCGTATTATGGGGTTGGTACCACCGTATTCCGTATACCGCACCGTACCGAATGGAAGCACAGTACGTGGACCCCCCGACGAACTCCTGCAACTCTTGGTGCCAATACCGGGTTGTCGTGTGCGAAGATCGCTCTGTACAGTATGATATTTGGCGTATTTCCTCGACTAGTCTGTCTGTCTGTGTGTGTCTCTCTCTCTCTTTCTCTCTCTCTCTCTCTTTCTCTCTCTCTGACGCTCTCTGTCTGTCTCTCTGTGTCGCTCTCGCTCTACCTCTCTCCTTGCTTGCTTGCTTATTTGCTCCTACTGCCTGTCCTTGCCCCCAATCATTCTTCCTTTTCTATTGCCCCCTTCCCCGTTGCCCTGTTCTCCCCCCCCCCCACTTCTATCCCGCTGGCCCCGCTACTTCTCGCTTCCATGTCCTACTAAATACCAAACTCTCTGGTCAAACAATCCCGTGGATCAGTCAATACCGTCCATTGCATCTGTTTTTACCCACTCCCCCCCCCCCACCCCCCTGGTTACACCCCACACCCTCCCGCCTCTTTTTGCCGCCGTGGATTTTCGCCTTCAGGTGGCCGTCTGCAACCTGGCGTCGATCAGCCTGCCAGCCTTCGTTTCCGCGGGCGAGGACGGACAGCCGGCCTTCGACTTCCACCGCCTCTACGAGGTGGGGGACGTTACCGCCGCAGGCAGAAAATGTCTATTTCTCTATCTTGCCCATCAGGAACAAAGATGGTGCCGTGGAGGACTATAATTCTTGAAATCACACACACACGCACGCACGTTAGAAGTTTATTTTTTTTTTTAGCGTGAGTAGACTGACTTCTCTTCCATTGACCTGAATAGTTCTTGAATTCACACACGCGCGCGTTAGATTTTTTTTTTTTTTTAGCGTGCGTAGAGTGACTTCTCTTCATTGAAATGAATTCCCATCCACCAAACTTACAACAACGGCAACAATCCCATCCACCAACTTACAACAACGGCAACAGTCCCATCCACCAACTTACAACAACGGCAACAGTCCCATCCACCAACTTACAACAACGGCAACAGTCCCATCCACCAACTTACAACAACGGCAACAGTCCCATCCACCAAATACAAACTACGACGACGATGACTCTCGACCAGGTGACGAAGGTGGTGACGCGGAACCTGAACCGGGTCATCGACGTCAACTTCTACCCCGTCGAGGAGGCGAAGCGGAGCAACTTCAGGCACCGCCCCGTGGGCCTGGGCGTGCAGGGCCTCGCTGACGCCTTCATCATGGTGAGAAAAAGGTGTTTCTTTCTTTCGTTGGGCCGTTTTTTCTCAAGCATGCTTTGATTCTCACGCGGGGTAAGTAAATGTTGCTGTCTGTTGCTAATGATAGCTCGTCGATTCGAAGCCGCCACCAGATCCCATGCTTGGTGTTCCGGCATCAAAACAAACAAACACTGGCTGAAATGAACATCTTCTATATTATCCCGGACCCTTTTTCAGTGGACAGAGATTAACTCATTTGTGGATAGAGATTGTTTCATCTGTGGGTAGACATGACTCATGTGGGTAGGAATGAATTATTTCGTCTGGAGATGGAGAGATGATGTATTTTTGTAAGAACAAAATATGGTATGTGTTCTCCAGGAACAAACGCCGGTGCAATAGCTGGCCTCGAACAGACGACTGGTATCCATGTACGTGTACGGGACGGAATCCCGTCGGGTGCCTGTACGTCCAGCCGTATTTTTGCCCATTTCTGCTGTTCCGTCTGTTTTTGTTTGTTTGTTGGTGCTTGGCGAAAACAAGATGCGGTTCCCGTTCGAGTCGGAAAAGGCGGCCAAGCTGAACAGGGACATCTTCGAGACGATCTACTTCGGTGCCGTGGAGGCATCCGTAGAGGTGCGCACATATATCAACGGCGTATTCTGGGTTTCAGCGCTACATATCGCGTGGTATCCAATAAATGTCATCCAGTGGATCGGTTGGATTATTTTTGATTGTTTTACCCCCGGATGTCTTCTTCCGTCGTCTTGTTGTCGCTTGTCCTGTTATTGAAAGGGGCCCACACGCCTTTGGAAATGCTTACTGCAATCGATCCTGAGTGTATTTGCGACTTTGGGGCACCAGGCTTGGTCTGCGTGAGGCCGCCTTTGGCACTGGTCGAACATTGCAGATACGCGTGATCGACCGTGTCAACGTAACGCTTTAAGGCAGGTCTCCCCGTCCTGTTAGCTTACATTTCTGGAACGATTACCTCCGTCGGACCCACCCCCACCCCCACCCCACCCCATCCTACGTATCCCCCACTCTCTTCCTCCCACCATGGGTGATCCGGAATAATATCCCCATCCAACGAGACTGGACCCCACTTGGATTTCCATTTTTTTTTTTTTTCCATGAATTTGTACTCTTGTACTTTTTCCAGCTTGCCGAGAAGCAAGGCACGTACGAGACGTACGAAGGGTCACCAGCTTCTCAGGGTCTCCTGCAGTACGACATGTGGGGGGTCACTCCCTCCGACCGCTGGGACTGGGCAGGGCTGAAGGTAGGACATTGGTGTGGTGGGGGGGGCGGGGGGGGTGTATGCTCATGTAAACGCATGCCATGGACGCTAGACCGTTGACCTTGCACCCGTACAATAATAGGAGGGTGGTGTGGTGGGCGGGGGGGGGGGTCGGTTTCGTGGCGTGTTTCTCGCGTTCAGGTTCAGTTGTGTTGGCCATAGTAGTAAACGCTCGTCGCAGGATTTTTTTGATGATCGTAGCATGTCTTTCTGCGTTCTGTTCGCATCTCGAATGCTGTTGGTGGTGGTGGTGGTGCGGAAATACTGAACGGTCCGAAGGTCGGCATTCACAAGGTATTGTTGCGGTCTTCTCTTGTACACATCTGGTCGTTGTCCCTGCTTGATGCCTACGACTGCCCGCGTATTGTTTTGTGCTTTTTTTTCGGCTCAACAATCCAGGCGAAGATGGCTCAACACGGGCTGCGCAACTCGCTCCTGCTAGCCCCCATGCCCACCGCGTCCACGGCGCAAATCCTGGGCAACAACGAGAGCGTCGAGCCATTCACCAGGTACTGTGCACGTCGAACATCGAAACACGATACGGCCGCTCTTTTGTTGTTCTTGTCTACTGGTCCTCCTGCCGACCTGTTGTGTTTGTTTTTGGACGGTTTTCGTGTGGGGAGTTTTTGGGAGTTTTTTTGTGTGCATGCATGCCGCGAGGACTCTGCGCCATGCACGCCTGTTTGGCACCAAACCGCGGACAGATGTGCGTTTCTTCACAAGCACATCTCAATGCCATGTACTCCCCCCCCCCCCCCCCGCCCCCCACAAAAAACCAAACCCCCCCCCCCCCAAATAAA
>FN649736.1:2279888-2298586 GCA_000310025.1 Ectocarpus siliculosus
ACCCCCCCCCCCCCCCCCCCCCCCGCCGCCGCCGCGGCGCGCTTGTCGTGTTGTTATCTTGGGTTGGTGTTCGTCGTCGTCATCGTCGTCGTCGTCCCCCAGGACCTGTACAAGACGGTGTGGGAGATCAAGCAGAAGGTGGTGATCGACATGTCGGCGGACAGAGGAGCCTTCATCTGCCAGTCGCAGTCCATGAACGTGCACATGGCCGATCCCACTCAGGTGAGACACAGGCGGAGAGAGGCAGAGAGAGAGAGAGAGAGAACGAGAGGTGCGCGAGTGCCCTTCGACAAGCTGTTGTGTTGCCGGAGGCTGGTGTTGATGGTGTAGTGTTTTAAGTTCTGTACTGTAGTGCTGCGATCAAATTGAAGTAAAATGACAAGGGGTCTCCCGATGCTGTGTACCAAAAAGAAGAGGTCGATGGGCTGTGTCACGCTCGCCGGTCGAAAACGATAAAAGAGACCTGTTTACCATGGTGTTACCATGGTGCGAAGTAAAATAATTATATCTTTTGAGGAGGTCGGGATATATGGAGATTCAGGAAGTGAAGAGTAGGATCTGAGGGCTCTCCGCTCACCCGGAGTAGCGGGCTCCATACTGAATGTAATTTTGTTTTATTTAGTTGTTTTTTGGGTGTTTGGAGGACAAGTCTAACGCGTGTACCGTACCGTACCGCACGCTTTTATTGTCGTGCCGGGGGGTGGGTGTGCTCGGCCGGCGCTTCTCCCTCCGAACGCAGGGTAAGCTGACTTCCATGCACTTCTACTCGTGGAAGAAGGGCCTCAAGACCGGCATGTACTACCTTCGAACCAAGCCGAAGGCCCACGCAATCCAGTTCACCGTAGACCAGGAGGTGAGTACCGTAGGTGCCATGACACGAGATACCACCCCCCCCTGGACCGATTTTCAAAGCTCCATTACTCCATGACGAAGAGGATGCCGCGATTCTAATTATGCGTTTTCGGAAAGCTCTCTTGACGAGACGGTCCCAACGCCGCCATTGCCGGCACCGCAACTGCTATTCCTGCCGAGTAATCGAGCTTTAAAAATCGGTCCAGAGGGGGTGGTATCTTACGCAGCCTATGGTGGTGGTGGTGGTTGTGGTGGTGCGTTCTTCTTCTCTTCTTCTTCTTTTCTCACATTGGAGTTCGCCTGTGGTGTCTTTGGCCCTCGGCCGCAAACGTGCCGGGGCCCAGAGAAGAGCATTGCGGTCGGAAAAGTGTTGGTGTTGTGCCCGCGGGGATAGATAGTCCACGACACGGTGTGCTAGGGTTTTGGCCTCTTCTCCGTTCTTGTTCCCGGTGTGTTATCTCCCCAGACTACGCTAGATAGAGGGTTGACGGGGTCGTGTTGTTCAGCCCCAAGGAGGTTGGAATGTCTCCCCTCATCTTTGACATGCCATGATCGATCGCTTTTTTTGTTGAGCAGAGATGACGTTTGGTTACCGACTTGGTTTTTGTCTCGATCAATGCCTTCTTCTTCCTACATACGGCCTTCGAGCCCTCCACCCTACCCCCACACGCACGCACGTCTGTTTGTCCGTCGGTCGGTGCAGTCATTAGCGGCAGCGGTGAGGGAACAGGCTCTGCTGCGGCGGGAGGGCAAGGGTGGCGACGAGTCCGCCAAGGCTAACGAGGAGGAGGACGACGGGGAATGCCTAACCTGCTCCGCCTAATGTTCCTGCCAGAACAGTGTTGTAGTCTAATACTACGATAGTTTTGATTACATGTCATGAAGAACGTGGGCGGCATCGCAGTGCAGGGAACGTATGGCGGAGGAGTGCTGCTCTGCTCACACAACGACCTCTCTATGCGCTGCTTCTCTCAAATGTACATAACGATTGTGCCTCAACTGATGTTGCATTCATTTTCCGAGGGTCAGGGGAAAGTTTGTTTTTGGTGTCATGGCAGCAAGTGTTGCTGTTCGCCATGTGAGACCTATCATAGCTCGTGTGATAGGCAGTGATTCCTGTCTGATGTGCCCCCTGGTGGGTGTTCGAGAGCTTGGCACTGTGAGTTGAAAGCGAGACACCGACCTCGGCAGCCGTGATGTTCGATTATGATTTTGAATTTTTCTGCGTGGGACTTGTTATGACTGATTTGTCGATATGCATTATGCATGATAACCGTGTGGAAGTTGAAAATGTTGGTTGAGTGGTGGTTGGATTGTAATATTACTCCGAGACGGTAACACGCGTCGCGCCAAACCAAGCGTAGGATTGAGACTACGTGGAAGCAACCGTGCTGGGCTGTGCGCTATAAAAGCCGAAATCAAACCATGAGACTAGTCAGCGCTGACTAGTCTAATGGTTTGATTTCGGCTTCTATATTCTATAGCGCGGCCCTGAGCGGATGATATTTTCTCACGCCGGCTGCGGCGTGGCTGCTTTGTTGTGTTGCCTGCTCGTGGTGCACGAGCCAATTGTTGCCTCGTGACTGATTAGAACGCTGCATGCATTCCAACGAGAACGGAAGGCAGAGCGGGCGACCGACTGGTGGAGTGAGGCTCTCGCGCGGGCAAGTCCCACGCAGACGTGTTTGACGAAAGTGCGACGTCTCGGAAACACGACGACCTGAGTCTTCGTTTCGCCTTTCCTTGTATGTCGTCGACGCCTTTTGGCTTTGCAAGAACAACGATGAGGATGGGCATATTTGCCTTGGACGGAAGACGTCCAGTCCACGTCAGTTGGACCGGCACGGATATCAGAAGGTACTCTGAGCGGAGACCGGAACGTAACAAGTTCGCGAGGTTTCCGTTTTCGCTCTCCTTGTTACAAAGGAGTGCTGCTTTGCTACAATGCAGCTTTTCATGGGCCCTTGGCGCCGAGAAGGGACCCTTGAATGCTCGCACCCGCCCTAATCAGCGCTCTCAACGGTCGCCGAGTTCTTCTGCAGCCGCATGAAGCGGCGTGAAGCCTGTACCACCGCCGTTGAGAGGGTCCGAGGCTTTGTTTGCCACAAGACTGCTCCGGCCCCAAACACCATGTGAATCTCGTACCAAGTGAAAATGTACCGTCGTCATCGTTGTTCAGCAGGTCCTTCGAATACCTGGGTGAAACCTTCGGCGGCGGTCATCATCTGGAAGAGGGTCGAGCGATAATATGTCTCATGCTTGTGGAGAGAAGGGTCTACAACAGCAGCAGCAGTCTTTGACGCTGTTCATGATACGACTGACTCTGTTTACGTACGCATACCAGGTATTTGTAGGTCATTTCTAGGCTGTTCAGAGGTACAGATTGGTGGCACGTCGCCTGCTGCAGAGAGAGAGATTGGCGTGGGCAGCGTCGCGGACAGAGGTAGGGTTAGGCGGCAACGTGCAACATGACAGCAACGCACACCGTCGAAGGATAGAATACAGGAGCAGGCAGAGGTGCCAAGAAGATACAGAAGGGGACCCGTGGGGTGAAAATGCACCCCCCGTCACTTCGTCGACGACTAGTAACAACACTCCGTGTGCTTTGTCCGCTGTCCAGGGCGCTGCTGCTGCTGCTGCTGCTGTCGACTCAACCAATCTCACTAGCCTACCACACCAGTCAGTGGCAACAGTCTACCGAGCTTCAATTGTGGACGGCAACGGCGCAGACAGCAAGACACGCGGCGAAAAACATTCGGCGGTGCTGACAACCCTGGTTGCTGTGAGAGAAAGCAGGGTTCTCTACACGACTTGTCTCCTCGTGCCAGCATGGCGAAGGCGCGAAGAGGGAGAGGCAGAATGGTTGCCGCTTCCACGCTGTCGCTATCGGTCGTGTCTACGGCCGGCTTCCTCTTGGCAGGGTTGGCAAATCGGAACTCCTTTTGCGCCACCCAGCATGGGCTTGGGTGCGGGATGATGGCATCTGCGACCAATGTGGCATCTGCAGGTGGTTCGGCCATGGCCGCTGAGGTGCAAAGCAACGGCGATGTGACAGCAGCAGCAGCCTTTGCGGGCGACGCAGGTAGAGGAGGAGGATCAGCAGCTAGTGGTGAGGTGTTTCGAATAGAAACATCAGCAGTGATTCCCGGGTCACACGTGGCGACTTCTATGCATACGTACGGCGACACCTGTCCGATGATGATATGATTCGCAAAATCGGGTCTGTCGTCTGTGAGCGGCACTCACGGCACGAAACAACCCACCCACTTACACAGCATACTGCTGTAGGGTATCAGCGCTTTGCGATACAAAGGTGTATGAAGGTTACCAGCTTGTTGCGACCATCAACACGGTCATCAACGCTATTTATTACGTGTCAAGCGGAAATCCGATAACCAGCTCAAGTGCGGCGGAACGGTGGAACCACCCCTGGAGGTGACGGTTGCGATCTAAGTTCGGTAAACTGGTAACAGACTAGTGGTACAGCAGTACACTGGCACTGCTGTACAGTACAAAGGCAGCACAGCAACACCATCTGCACCACACCAAAAGCGCAACCTACAGCAGCAGGCGAAGTTGTACAATATCAGCAAGCAGAGCTGCTCCTGGGTTTTCGTCTATGTATGCACACAGAAATTTCTTACAGAAAATTATCGGCCGCCAGAAAGCGGATGATGCAGTTGCTGCTCGTAACGCCGGCGTGCCAACAATGTTCGGCACTACTGCTGCTGTCCTATGGCATGCATGGGAAGTCCGCTCTTGGGGATGCAATCCCGTTCAGATTTTTCCGGCCGCCAAGATCCATCCAACCACCTCAACAGTTTACACGCAGCGGAGACCAGTACCATACAGAGCTTTCGAGGGCTTCGAGGGCCTGGTCTTGCCGCTATTCGAGGTTGACCAATCAGGAGACAACCCACGTTCCTGATGCATCTTCTTGTTATGTATGTACTACGATCCTTTATTTGACGGGCTGGTTTTGCTTTTCCACGTTAACCAATCACAAGACAACCCCACGTTCCTGATGCGCCTCTCTTGTTCCTATGATCCCTTTTGGGACGAACAACATCGGAAACAGGGTCCTCGACAAAGCGGCGGCGGGTGAGTTCGGACGTGACAACGCGGTTCCCGATCACGGTGGTTGAGAAACAGCCACGCCGATTGGTCGTTATCGCCGACGTGCACGGGGACTTAGGTGCGCAAGGATAAGGGGATATCGGGGGCGGGGATTTAGAACCATGGTGGGGGCGGGGCGTACTCACGTTTTGCATGCCTTAGCTGATAGACCATTGACCACGTGTCCTCGAGAAGACGGAGAATTGTTCCACAGGACCGATCACCGATGATGGCCGATCGTTCCTTCCTGCTTTGCCAAAGGTGGTTGCTCTAACATGTTTTCCCTAGCCTATCTACAGTTTCGGCCCGGCGGTACAGGAAATGCGTCCAGTACTGTACGCTATGGACACAGAGGCTGAGATTGATCCGATCTCATGTCCTTGGACGTGCCGGTGTCCGGTTCTTCGATATATCTCCACCCCGAAAACATTAATATGCCCATACCATTTGTAAGTAAAACGACGGTCGAATGACGACGCTCCTAGCAGTATATAACTTAAGAGTGATACAGTAACCCCTTTCTGTGACCTTCTGTGACCACAGCAGTTCCGATTGCTGTGTCTGCAGAAGGATTGCAAACACACACGGATCTCCTCGGTGCTGTACAATATCATCCTTTCGTGTGCATGTCTTGGTGAATGTTTGCACACATGTAAGATGTCGGAGCATTTGAGCCAGTTCTCGAGAGGAGGAGGAGGAGGAGGCACACCTTTATCTCAGTCACGCAAGGGTTAATGCAATTTCGACAGGCGCTTTCGCGGAGACCCTCCTTGCGGCGGGGCTTGTGGACGGCACCGGGAACTGGGCCGCGGGGGAGACCGTGCTGGTTCAGGCGGGCGACGTGTTCGACAGGTGCGCGGAACCGGCTTGACTGCTGTTATTTCTCCGAGCATGATGTTGGGCGTGCGTGTGTCGGTGCTTCGGAAACCTCATGTCATGTGCCTGGGGGAGGGGGTCGATGTTATCGAGATCGATGTGCGCGTCGCAGTGCTGCGCTGTGTTCTGCTGGTCTGCCGGTCTGTCCCATGTAGTCGGCGACTACACGTATTTAGACAACGCATACGGCGCAGAAGAGAACGTCCCAGCAACGAACAGAACAGTTTATCTAAACCTGTTTTTCGATACATGCCCCCCCCCCCGCCCTTTTTCAGAGGAGACGCGGACCTGGAGGTGGAAGAGTGGCTTTGGACTCTGCAGGAGCAGGCCACGGAGAGCGGGGGCGCCGTGTATCATCTCCTCGGGAACCACGAGGTACCGTAGAGAGAGAGAGAGAGAGAGAGAGAGAGAGAGAGAGAGAGAGAGAGCTGCAACAGTGACGCAAGAATGGTAGTTTTGTGAAAGGAGAGAATCTTCTTCGGCAGACAGACGTTGGGGAGATGGGAGATCGTACCCTTTTATGAAGAAGAAGGGGATCTCCACAGTTTGATCGTGTAGCGTGGCACAAGGGGGGGAGCATGACGTGGCTGCTGCAGCTTGTGAGGAGACGTGTAGGAGCGATTTTTGGGGTGCAGGGGGTGACGGCGAAGATGGCCCCGCCAGCACGCCATCTGGTATCGGGCAAGGCTGTGTCCGGTTTGAGAGAGAATCGGGGGTTCAGGGCGGGGGAGTACGGCCTGGCACAGCTCTTTCTCTCTCTCTCTCTCTCTCTCTCTCTCTCCCTCTCTCGGACTGCACATTTGCGTGCCGTGATCAAAACCCATGACTGCTGGTCGACGGCACACCTTTTCCGTGTACCCCGCTACACACTACCCTTCCTTGCACCAGATAATGAACGCCATGGGCGACCATTCCACCGCGTCTCCGAATTCGTTCAAGCCCTTCCAAGACCTTGACGTCGACCTCGCGGTGAGTGACAAGAGTCAGAGGGGAGGAAGGAGGGGGAGATTGCTGAGTGATTCTCAACGCACGTGGAAGGCTCAAAACAACTATAGTAACTGCATTGTCGGCAAACGTAAGTTGTTTCTGCACTCTTTTGGTAGTCCGTTACGGTGAGCCCGTAACCGCTCGCAGACGGTACACACACACACACACACACACACACACACACTCAACCGCACTAAGACTGACGTCTTTTCATTGGTCAGCTAGTTAGCGCGGTCGATGCTAGTAATAAAAAAACACACACACACACACACACACACACACACCCGTGTACCCGCTGATTCTGAAATGTTTCCTCCGGTCAGTATTGCGGTCGAGGCACGAGACACGCGCATGCCCACGACAATTTATGCGGACGGGCATGGGTGGCGGCAAACACCGTTTCACTTCGTAGGGCATGGTCGGTGAATCTCCGCCTGTTGAGGGAGTGAACGACCTTCTGTAAATCGCCACTCAAGCTCGAGGGGAATCGAGCGCTCCCCTGGGAGGGCTCAAGCCCCTTCTGAACCGATCGGTGCGCCCCGTCTATGGAGGAAAGGCTTAGCTGACTGCTGTGTCTTCAAGACCCCATCCTACCTTAGACATGACGCAGCATTGTTTTTCGTCGGCGGTGGTGACGGTACCTCCCGTGTGATTTCTGCGTGTCTGTGCACGTGCGGTCAGTGCCGCTTGCAAGCGAACACAAGGCGGCCTCTTAAACAGCGGCGATTGATGAATGATGCTTGAAAACTAAAACGGCTTTCTTGTACTGCTGCTGCCTTCCGTGTGTTTGTTTTTTGTCTGGTCGTGTGCCGTATGCAGCCGTTCGGGAGCCAGCTGGACAAGTTCCCCGACTGGGGGAAGCCGAGGCTGGCGGCGATGGCGCCGGGCGGTCCCGTATCGAAGATGCTGGCCTCGCACTCCGTCGCCATGAAGGTGTTGTTGTTTATGTTATTGTTCTTGCTATCGTCGTTGTCGATGTCGTTGTTGTGCGTGTTGTCTGTGATGTTGTCAAGAGTGTTGTTGGTGCATTGTGGTTGTTTTGCGAAGAAACCATTCTCGGCTCCATCCGGATGCATCCTCCCGTACTCTTTCCGAAATACAAACGAAAAACCATGAAATGTCTGCGTTAACAAGTCAACTAATAATTCGTTTCATGAAGATATACATGTAGCCAACAAGCTAAAACCACGCTCGATTGCATCGGTACATGCACGAATTCGGCAAACCGACTGGTATTGCTTGGTCGGTTCCATGACGTATGTAGCACCGTAAACATCATTATTACGAAAATTGCACACACCACCCCCGCGGTTTGTCTAAGACAGACGCGTTGAGCGCTTAGGCATGGTCCTCCGGCATGCTGGTTCTCCACTCTGGTCACCATGAACTAAGGTCTTGGGTCCGGAGTAGGACATGACAAGGAGGTTAAACGGCATGTGTGATCCGCTTGCATGACGGTGGGTGTACGGCTCCCCCCCGTCCTCCTCCCTCTTGCAGTTTTTTTCTCCCCCTGGTTCACGCGCCCCCCGGTGCTTGCCATCGGGGTTGGGTTTTCGTCGCTTGGCAACGACGTTGTTAAACAAGTCAATTCACTTCGTGAACTCGGCAACCAGGTTACCGTTTTTTTTTTTGCGGTAGCCATAATGGTGGTCGAATGGATCATGTTGTGCGGGGTCGAGAACCCTCACTCCGCGCAAAGGGGATGATCGCACCACGTTGTGTTAAAATGGTAAAGCACCCTCGAGGCAGTTACACAGTGTTAACTGTCTCTGGAAGTGAAAGCACCAGAAAATAAATTAAGTCATACGCAGCTGTCATTCGTACGCAAGGAAGTAAGCACAAGATGCCGAACACCCTTAGCAGGATGCAGCGCACCCTTCATGCGACTCGCCGAATACCTCACGGCGCTTCGCGCTTGGTGATGTGAGAGCCTGGTCCGGTGAGAACCCGGCGTGCTCCGTCCCGGCTTTGTAGGGATGCGAGGTCAACGGTCTAACGACTACGGCATGCACGACTATGAGTACCCCCCCCCCCCCCCCCCCTCCCTGGTTCACGCGAACGCACGGTACAAACCGGGATGTAACCCAGCCCTACACACGCCAGAGGCCCAGAGGCTGTCCTTCGTGTTCCCTTTTTTTTTTTTCAGAAACACAACAATTCCGTATCTTCTATCGATAAGAGTCCTGGAGAGGTTTGTAATGACGTGTGGCATGATGACCGACCTGTATTTCTACGGTTCCCCGAGCAGAGCGTATGGCGATATCCCCCGTGTAATTGTTTCTTGATAACTATCACAACAACACGTGAGCATTGACGTGTAACTTGCTTTGGACTCAAGCCAATCGTCGTCCTAACGCGCGCTTCTTTGACGTGGTCGACTGCACGCTGCGGACGTGACTCGGATGGGAACTGGGGGGGGGTGCCACACGTAGATCGGAGACACGCTCCTCGTTCACGGAGGCCTTCGGCCGGTGAACTTCGACCCGAAAAGCTGCAGGGGCGCGACGGGTATGGCCTGCTTGGAGAGTTTGAACCGGTGAGGAGGACGAGAGGGGATGAGGATCAGAAACAGGAAACGAGGCAGGCAGGAAATGAGAGGATGGAGAACGGCGGACCGAAGCGATCAACGACTTGAAACAAAATCCCGAAAAAATCACTTGCAAAATGTGTAGAAATACGTCGATAATGGTTTTGTACGAGAGCAGGCGGTGTTTGTATGATTGGGTGGTGTGTTTTTCATTCGTTTCTTTGCGTCACGTTTGTTTGTCACGAGTGCGCGTACGACTAACGATTTTTCTTTCCCTCCGTCTCTGAACTTTCATCTTCCTGTCCGGATAGAGGTTCATTTGGGCTCAGGTAGCGCTGTCACACAGCAGTTTCCCGACTGCCCGGAACGATCCCGTCCTAGTACCTCTACACTAAAACCTTTATGTAGCGGCCATTCGTAGCGTAACCCTAGGGACGAAGGACCCACCCCAGCCTAGGCCATAACTAGAGGTTCTCAAGTGCGGCCGCTAAACGGTATCGTACAACCGCACCGGCCGCACCGGTGTACATGGCGTTTTACTCCGGCGGGTTCTCTTCACGATGCAAAAAACAACACACGCACACACACTGCTGTTGCCGCGGCCCAGGTGGACGCACGAGTGGCTCGTCGGCCAGGGCGAGATGCCGAAGGAGCTGTGGAACCGCGACAGTCCCGTGTGGACCAGGTTCTACAGCTCCCCGGGGGGGGTGGAGCTTAGCGAGGAGGCGGAGGCGGACCTGCAGAAGGTGAGATGAGCAGTAAGACGTCGAAACAAAAAACAAGCAAGAAGCACTCCGCAATGTTGCGTGCGTTTGTTAGTTTGCATCGACCGCGCTAATTGGGTGAACGATGAAAAATACCTCAGTCTTACGCATACATCAGTGCGTGGTGTTGCCTTACATCTGCACGTGTGGTGCGTTTGTATTTTTAGTCCGTGACGCGCGTTGCTACGATGTTGGCTAGTGGGCATAGTAAACAGAGACGCAAAACCCTAGTGTAGCTGGTTTCGTGCTATCGTTGAGGGGTGTAATTGTCTCGCGTGGCTCTCGTTGGTACGACTGCTTGGAAGGTTCATCGATCCCCCGCAGGGAGGTGGATTTCGTTTCAAAAGAATTAGAAATACAAGATAGGTAACCCCCCCTCGGCCCGGTTGCTCTTGTCTTTCTTGTACAATATACCTTTTTTCTTTTTGCTCGTGCTTTCCATTGAACAACTACAACAACGGCAAAGGTGCTGGATGCAACGGGAACGGTCCGGATGATCGTGGGGCACACGCCGCAGGAGGCCGGGATCAACAGCGCCTTGGGGGGCAGGCTCTGGCGGACCGACACCGGAATGACCGCCATGATTGGAGGCCAACCAGAGGTGCGGCAGTATAACAATAGCACAGCACGGCAACAAACGAGCTTGCTTTTTCAAGGGGGTGCTGCGGTGACGGATGTGTGTGTGTGTGTGCCCAGAGAGAGTAGGTGGTTGCTTACCCGTGTGCTTGTACCTAGACCAACGGGAGAAGCGAAGGCATTTTGCGCGTGCGAAGAACAGCGGGTGAAGTCGATGGGTTGATGGGACACCGGCCGGCACCAAAACCATGATGTGTGCCAGATAGAAAACACGCCACATATCTGAAACCAACCACACCGGGGAATCGCCTCCGCAGCAGTACCATGTTGCCTCATTTTTCATGGTCACTGTCGTATCGGTCTAAACGAGAGCGAACCCTAGAATGACCACGATAACAATATTATCTTGCCTCTACGTATCTAGGTTTTTCGTATTGAATAGTTTTTTGTTGTTCAACAAAGAGCAACATATATTTATTTATTCGGAACGTGATTCGAACAACCTCTCCCGAACACGACATGGATGCTGCACTGCTGAACACTTGTCTGAAGGCGCTCGAGATCGTAGACGGCGTCGCAACGATCATCACGGCCGGCGGCAAGCGGATACCGGGGGACGAACGAGCGTGCACGGCGGGCAAGCCCCTGCCGCACAAGAGGGCCGTGTCTCAGGCAGAGCGGAGCGGCTGGAGAGGGGCGCGCATGGTGTTCGGGCAGCGGGGCCAGAGCAGCGGCGGGTTGGAGGAGAGGGAGGATGGGTTAGAAGGAGGAGGAGCTGCGACCGCCGCCGCCGCGTAGCGATGATGATGAGCATGATAGTCTACCATTTCTGTTTGCGATGAGTCCGAGTTGGGTCGTCCGCTGGTGGTTTGTTCTCGCCGTTTTTTATGTGCTGTATGCTGCCATCGACACTAATATACGACAACGACGTGAAGAAGAGTGAAGGGACGTTAGGGGTGCCGTGTTTGTCCGAAGGTTAAGACGTAGCTCACACCGTGTGCGCCGTACCGCATCGAAAGCGTGCGCGGTGACCGAAACGGGTAATGCCCCTGGCGTTCATCCCGACGAACGTTTAGACGGAGCCACGGGGGTACCTTTTTGCCATGAGCGCGTAAATGCTACTCCGGGTTGCAGCTATTGTTCTTGCAATGCTACACTCTGATTGGCTTAACGCCGCCAGCATTGCTCTTTTATTTTTTTCACGGGGGCATACCGAACGCGCGAGGCACCCTGAAGCCCCCTCGGATCCCCGATCAGGTCAGGGCAATGGGCCCGGTTTGGTTAGGGATGGCGTTTGGGGTTGGGGTGGCTAGTTCAGACGAAGGTGTGTGTGTGTGCGTGTGTGTGGAATTTTTGCAGACATTGTTGTTTGCAAGACGGTGTTCGTTGCATTTTTGGGGCTCCCGCCCTCGCCATCAATATTTTGTAACTACGGCGGTGGTGGCAGTCAGCGCGTCATTCTCCCTTGAGGAGAGGGGGAAGGACAAGGGCTGTCTGTTCTCAGTCTGGGAAGGGGGGGGGTCCCGCACACAACGCGGCGCATGTTATTGTAAGATTGGCACCGCCACCACCAATCCGCGGAGGCCAAGTAATTCGTCCGTTTAAGTTGTGGAGCGGTGGTTTTTGAACGAAAAAACGATTGGTGGTTGTAGCGGCCATTCGTCTCCTCCGCTCCGCCCCCTTGTAGGGGGCGTGGCCTCGGGTAGGGTTTGAGAGAGTGGTTGTATTGTCACTACAGCAGCTGTATTCCCAGGGTGAATTGTACATAAGTATCTCTGTAGGGCGGGCATGCACATGCGCTCCGTGGTACTACTGCCTGTTGAGTGAGATACTATTTGGCGATGAGGAGAGATCGGGCGGTTTGAATGTGAAGACATAAACAGTGACGACCACGACAACAACCACAACAGAGCGTTGTAGGATACACCGTCCGCGGGCTTGCGATACACACAAAGGGCACCCTTTGCCATGCGATATCTCTAGATGCGATAAAAACGCTTTCCATTTGTTCAAATCTCAGATCTACGAGCTCAGAGAATGTCGAAACATTTTCGGAACCAATCTCCGTTCCGTACCGTTCAGCATCCCGCCGCGAACTAGACCTGTCTGTCTCTTTACGCTCTCTGCTCTCTGCTTGTTGCCTTAGGGCACTGCACACAATAGGGCGGTGAAGCAGGGAGAGGGCAGAGAGAGGGCATGGAAGCAGAAATGTCGAGGGCGGGTAACTGCCATCGTGCCATCGCCCCTAAAAGGATGGGATTGCTCCTCCTGACGATGCTACTGCTCGTGTCATCATCAGCGCGACCAACATGCGCGCACGCTTCGCGCAGCACGCCGGGTCGCTCCCCCTTCGCATTCCACACTCCCACCCCGCCCAGCGGCCTCAGCGGCACCAGAAGCAGGCGATCCTGCGTATCATCAGACATTAGAGGAGCGCAGCGGATTGACAACTTGCGGCGAGAGCACCATGGCCGGACGACGTTGCGAATGCTGCTCCCGATCATGATGGATTCTTCTCGCCCTGCTGGGGAATTGTCCGCGGCAGCAGCATCAGGCGCGGGGGATGTCGCTGCTGCCGCTGCTGGCGGTAGTTCTCCTGCAGTGCAAACCACGAGGTTGCGGGCCTTTGAGTCTACTGTACAGAAATGGTGAGAACGAGTAGAAGTGATGCGTTTTTCGCCCTTCCGCCCATCCCCCTGGGAACAGGCAGGCCTCGCGAGGTTCTCGTTGTACAGCAGTATGCATACTGTACTCTCTGAAGCCGTCGTCCTCACAAGCGGAATATCGTGTGACACAGACGAATCCCGGGTGCCCGAAGAACATTGGGTTCTTGCAAAGGGTTGAACCAAACTGGCAGGCCGGCTCGACCCCTGGTGAGCAGCAACAACACCACCAACCACCACAACAACAACAACAACAACAACAACACAACCCTCAACGAACGGTGCCTCTCCCGTTCCGTTTGTTCTGCAGGTGCGATCGCGCCACGTCCCTGTTCCCTGCGTGGGTGCTGGGAGCCGCGGCCGTCGGGATGTTGCGGCCGGCGGCGCTCTCGTGGTTCAACAGCGGCCTCATCACGGCGGCTCTGGCCACGACCATGGTGAGTTTGGATTGAAACTATCAACTTATCGGAGCGTGCTTCAAGGGTGCCCCCCCCCCCCCCCCAAAAAAAAAAAGAATATGAAGTTCCCCCCTTGGTTTCCCCGCTGAATTTCAAAACTTCCAGCGGGATTATATCATAACCATAACATCCCAACCACGGATGTTATGGGCGGCACCCAGAGAAATATTAGTATTCGTTGTCCTCGAAAAAACATCATCATGACAACCATCGCCATCATCAACACCATCGTTTCAGGACGTACGTTAAAAGTCATCGCCCAATCAGTCCTCGGAGGGACATTTTCGAAGAGAAAATCTTGCTTTCAAATCACGGAGGACATGCCTGTTGCAAGTGCGATTCCGGCACAGATTTTCTTGAATTTTATCGTCTCGCGTGTTCAGGTTTGCATGGGAATGACCCTCACCCTGGAAGACTTCGCCGCCGTCGCTCGAAAGGCCCCGGCCGGTCATGGCGGGCGTTGCCGCTCAGTACACAGTCATGGTGAGCCAATGGGGGGGGGGGGACAGAGACCAGCAAGTGCTGCTCAGTTTTGGGTCACAAGGGAGTCTGCAGGGGACACGAGAGACCGAGGTTTCCGCTCAATACAGTAGGAGTCGATAGGGGGAAAGAGACGACCATTGTTGCCGCTCTGTACACAGTCATAGTGAGCCAAGGAGGGGACGAGAGACCACCATTACCGTTCAATGCACATATTAACTCCGGGGCGGTCGATATGTACCAACGTCATGCCGGTCCTATGACACAAGTAAGGCATGCATGCAACTTTCACGAGCAACTCCCTTCCGCCCGGTTCCCCCGCCCCCGTCCCCCGGCGTGTTCTCTCTTCACCCTCGTGGCGGCGGCGGCGGCGGCGGGGGAATGACACTGCTTGCTGCTTCTTCTACACCGGCGCGAAACAACGAACAACGCAACGAAAACAAGCCTTTTCTGGGCTTTCTTTCGGGGAGACTGTTCAACCTTCCGCCGGGTCTTGCCGCCGGAGTTACCCTTGTCGGCTGCTGTCCAGGTAGGTGGGTGGGTAGGGGGTCGGGGGCGGGGGCGGGGGGCGGGAGAGAGAGAGACCATTTCTTTTTGTCACGCGACGGAGACAGGGCTGGGGATGTCTGCCGTTTTCCGGCGGTAATAACTCCCCCACGGGCTGCTGTTCGATGGGATGAGGGGAAGAGCGGAGCGGGAGGGTTGGCATATGTTACATGCGATAGTCCTGTAGTCCCCCCGTGGGCTGGTGTCCGGTGGGATGAGAGGTTGGG
This sequence comes from Ectocarpus siliculosus, assembly GCA_000310025.1. NCBI lineage: Eukaryota > Phaeophyceae > Ectocarpales > Ectocarpaceae > Ectocarpus > Ectocarpus siliculosus. The sequence continues at coordinate 2,294,961 of FN649736.1, forward strand.
CGGAGAGGGCGGAGAGGGCGGCTTGGCATACGTTGCACGCGATATGCCTGCCGTGCTGCTGTGCTCATGTTCGGCTCTTTAGATTAGGGCCCAGATTTTTTGTTCTACCGGAATATGTTACAAGTTATAGTTTCTTTTGCCGTTCGTTTTTTTGTGTATGGCGGTGGCAGGAGCGTCCGCAGGGCGCATGGTGACCAAATGGAACAATTTCATTACAGCATTGTTGGGTGCGGGCTTGTAAGGTGTTGGTGTGCCATGGCATAAGCCTACGAGGCACTGTGCACACATCGTTCATGTGATGGGTGGTATGAGGAATATAAGTACTGCGGGGAAGCAATGCGTGAGTTGTAGGTTACATTGGATGATACCAGGAATACTCGCGTCGCAGATGAGTGAGTGATGCGTGTGAGCAACGCCCTCATCGCAGGCTGATGAGACCACTAACTTCAGCGTATTCTACAGAGAGCATTCTCTTCAAGAAAGCAATCCCACGTCAGGGCCACTTTGCAAAATTGTTTCGTTGTGCCTTCTTTGGGGTGCACTGGTCGGTGAAACCGTGCGCGAGCAGCGCCAGCACACAAAAGATGAAGACAACACTCCTCGATGCCCACCCCTCTGTTGTCCACCGCCATATAGGTGGCACGGCGTCGAACCTCGTCACCCTTATCGCGAACGGGGATGTGGCGCTGTCGGTGTCGATGACGACGGTGTCTACCCTGTTGGCGGCCGTAATTACGGGACCCCTCACGAAGTTTCTCGTCGGCGCGCTGGTGGACATTAGCGCTGTGACTCTGATGAAGGCTACGGCGCAAGTGAGACCCAGCTGACGACTGGCGTTGTTGCTCCTGAGGGTGCAAGCTCTCGTATCGACCAGGAAATCGTTGCACTCTCCCGGACGATTCAACCAATAATACGTTTTTGTCCAGAAATGATTTGTTCGTGAGGCATGTGTTTTTCTTCTTCCATGATGCTGCCGTGGTGCGGAGAGACAAGCACCCCGCCTGCGTGGTGGTGGTGGCGATGGTGGTGGTGGGCACGTGCGTGCTTATTTTTGGCTTGCTTCTTGCGTTACATGTGACGTCACAAGTAGCACCGTAGACCGACACTATAATACCACCAACACCATAACCACAACCAACAATAACAACAAAAAAACACACGACAACCCATCACGACAAAAACAGGTGGTGTTTTTGCCGGTGGCGATGGGGCTGCTGCTGAACACAAGGGCCAAGGGGATCACCCGCCGCCTTGCCCCCTACACGCCGCTCCTGTGAGTATTCGTGTAAGAGTTAAATCAATTCGACGGCCTAGTTACGAGATCGAAAGTCCAATGGGTCATCGTTGTCCTGGCTCTGCTTCACCCTCACGGCGATAGTTTGGGAAGACCACAAGAAACAAAGCGCGCAATAGCGTTGGGTGTCGTCTGCGAGCAGCAGCAGCAGGTGGCTTCGAAAGAGGCCGAAAGAGAAGGGAGGTCGAAGGTTGGCTCAAGGACCTTTATCGACCACCGAGATGAGCGAGCGAGAGACACGGGCGAGGCACCAACCACCTCGCTCGTCATGCCCATACCCCCCCCCCCCTGCCGCCGTAGATCAACGCTCTTTGCTTGAGTACATATATACCCCCGAACGATCGCCTCCACCCAACCACTGTCTGTTTTCCTTGCCGTCCTCCCCGTCCTCCTGTTCACATAGCTGCGTTGCCCTGGTGGCGATGATCTGCGGCAGCGTCGTTGCAGCAAACTCGTCCATCTTGCTCGGGTCCGGCGCTGCCCTCGTCGGCGCGGTCCTGACTCTGCACGCGGGCGGGTAAGCGGTCCCAAGTCTAGTCGAGCGGGGCTGGGGTGCTCGTGCTTGGCATGCCTTAGCGGTTACAGAGCATTGACCACGCGTCGAGAGGACGGAGCATTGGACCGATCGTCGATGACCAATCGTTCCTTACTACGCGGAGGGGGCATAATTGCACATGGCGTCTTCGAGAGGGTACCGCAGCAGTACTTCCCTTTTGCATGACACAGCGCGGTCGGCCTGTACCATTGTAGCTCATCCGGCGTCACACGAATTGGAGAGAGTTGAAACGGGGGTGCGCGATTTCACGACCATTGTTCGAGTCCAAAAGAGCCCAAACAAGTGCGGCCCCTCTCGAAACTCTCAACTCTATCAAGCTGTCTCTGTATTCTTTATTCACGCGAGACTGTGCTGGATTATTTCCTCCAATCACGCCGCTTCATTTTTTCGGTCTTCTTCGAAGGGAGAGGTTCCTCATCAACCCCAATCGGTTCTCATGACCACCTACATTCCCGTCCCTGTGTGCCAGCCATCCTCCCCCAACCACCATTCGTAAGAACAGTGTTTTCAACACTCTCGCCTCCGGGGCTGCAATTTTGGTCGGCCTACGTAGGCTCGACCAGCGCCATCCTGGCTTTGAAGCGGGGGGGTCTGTGTACGGTCTGTGATAATTTTCCCACCCACCCCCCAAGTAGCACCCTTCATGCGACTCGCCGAATACCTCACGGCGCTTCGCGCTTGGTGATGTGAGAGCCTGATCCGGTGAGAACCCGGCGTGCTCCGTCCCAGCTTTGTAGGGATGCGAGGTCAATGGTCTAACGACTACGGCATGCACGACTATGAGTACCCCCCCCACCCCCCCCAAGTAGCCCGCCCCCGGTGTTGCCATCAGGGTTGGGTTTTCATCGCTTAGCAACGGCGTTGTTAAATCCAATCACTTCGTGAACTCTGCAACCAGGTTACCGCTTTTTTATTGCCTTTGTTTTGTTTTTTGCGGTACAGTAACCATGAATGGTCGTTGAGTAGATCATGTTGTGCGGGTCGAGAACCCTCACTCCGCGCAAAGGGGATGATTGCACCACGTTGTGTTAAAATGGTAAAGCACCCTCGAGGCAGTTACACAGTGCTTACAACTGTCTCTGGAAGTGAAACCACCAGAAAATAGATTAAGTCATGCGCAGCTGTCATCCGTACGCAAGGAAGTAAGCACAAGATGCCGAACACCCTTAGCAGGATGCAGCTCACCCTTCATGCGACTCGCCGAATACTTCATGGTGCTTCGCGCTTGGTGATGTGAGAGCCTGGTCCGGTGAGAACCCGGCGTGCTCCGTCCCGGCTTTGTAGGGATGTGAGGTCAATGCTCTGACGACTACGGCATGCACGACTATGAGTACACCCCCCCCCTCCCAAGTATCCTGGTCCGGTGGTACCCAGCGTGCTCCATCCCGGCTTTGTAGGGATGCGAGGTCAATGTCTAACCACTACGGCATGCACGGCTATGAGTACACCCCCTCCCCGTCCTCCCCGTCCCAGTCCCCTCCCCTCCCTCATTTGTATACAGGATTGAGAACTTATCGACTACCGGGCGTCTCAAGTGTTGAGCCTGGGTGTCGACCTCATCACCAACTTTAATAGGCACACCAAAACCAAAGCATCAGACTACATAGTCAGCGCTGACAAGTCCAATGGTTTGATTTTGTCTTCTGTTAGTGCCCGAAGTGGTGGGGACGTAGTCGATGTCAAAGACTAAATAAATGGCCGTGGCACCCAACAGCCGAGTATGTCCCCCCCCCCCCCCCTATGAGGAGGAGAGTATCGCGTATGGGTAGGAAAAGA